>VZTH01008178.1:269995-452934 GCA_013397815.1 Aleadryas rufinucha | reverse complement strand
GAGGAAGAACCCTGAGAAGAAGAAACAGAAGAATTGATACAATTGATTGATTGATGCACGATGCTAAGAGCCAATGAGAAAAGCTAATAGAAATCGTATGATGTAAAGGGTATAAATATATGTGCTTTTTGGAAATAAATCGGAGATTGCATTACCAATCACATTGATTGTCTTGCAATTCTTCCCACTCACCACATTTTCTGAGGTGAAAGAGAACTCCACGGCAAACAGCATACCCAGATGTGTATTTTAAAAGAACATTTAATAAAGAACCAACGGCCACATCTGGCAGACAAAAATCAGTTCCCCATTATCAGTGGTAATCACTGACTTAGCACTGATTGGAAATTAGTAGATTTTTTTTCCCCCATCATTCTGACAAAAAACCTTGTCATGCACATGAAATCCTTCATGGGTATATCCCTCTCCTTCTTCCATACTGCACTTCATCTACAGGATACAGGACCAGATTTTACACCCTCTACTCACACGTAATCTCTCTGAATGAGTCAAGGAACCTCTGATCTCTATTTGGGTAAGTTGAAATTGAAGCACCTTAAACCCAGTGCAAGCTCATAAAACTTCCATAATTATTCAAGTCCTGATTATTCATAATAAGCTAAAACTGTTGGTCAGAGAGAGAATGAGGAGCAGGTAAAATGAACAATGAATGGGTTGATTCTTGGCTCCCAGACACAAAATTCATTAAGCTATGGTCTGAAGTAATGAAGAAATGGTAATTCATAGCTAAAATAAGCCAACGTTATACTGTTACATGATCATTCTCTTGCCCCAAGCATAGAAGAAAGAAAAACTTCAGCTTAGTGATGTGCCTCCAACTTTCAGTGCTATCTGTGGCTACTTCTCAAGAATAGTGTACAACTTGTCCTCTGGTTAGGGCTGTTCTTGAACCTGTAATTATGCAAAGTAACTTGATGCTAGGTCTAGAATTAAAAAACTCACAACCCACATTTTCTCCAAGGCTGGCCAGAAAGAGCTCCTAACCTAGAAACCTAAACCAACACTGGATACCATCAGACTTGAACTTTGAAAACGTAGCGTCCATGATGTCAGAGGCATCATCAGCACAACACTGATGTTGGCTACATTATAAAATTATGCCAGTACTGACTCCAACATGAAACTGCCCATAGTTCCTTACTCTGGTAATACCAGCATGCAATTTGTTGGACAGATTTTGTAATCCACAGATGAAGGCAGTTGTAGGTTTTGACTTTATCCACCATTAACAGCCCCTAATAGCCTAGTTCAGCACAGACATAACAAATGGAAATGGCTTTAAATTATCCTTCCCTTGAGACATGATTTCATAAGAGAACAAACTCTATATGCACAAAGAGAGATTTCCAATGTAAACATGCGGTGGAAGCTAAAAGCTTCAGTTAGACTCAGGGCAAAGCAAGGGATTAAATTTCAAAGATACCCATTTCTTTCCAGTTCACTATATATATATATTCTTTTCTGTTGACTTTTCTGCCCTTTGTGCTCAGAAGACCATATCTATTCAAGAAATCACTTTTTAACTTTTTGAGACCTTACTGAGCTTTGTCTCATTTTTCCCCTCACACAACAACTCTGGCTGGGATAGAGAATCTACAGTTGTTATGATGGGTAAATCACAAGCAGAACCAGAATCATTACCAGCATCTGTCTGTGAGCATTTTAAATTATCCTTTACATTTTCAGAAGATGGACTCTAGAATTTTGACCAACTTATTAGCTAAATCAAAGTTCTTAAACTGTGAGGAAAAAAGGAAGAGATGTATAATAACTCCAGTATCGAAGATTCTTAGGATTTTTTTCTTTCTCAGGATTAATGTAATATAAGCCCTGATTTTGTATTTGATAAGATGCCAAGCAGAGTCAGAAAGAAAAGTGCTTTACAGAGAGAAATCCAATGCTAGTGCTAGAAAACTATTTATGAACACAACATTTTTTCCCTCTGACTTCTTAGTCCTCTGACAAAAATACCTATGAAGACATTATATGGCAACCATCATTATTTGAAGGTTTGACCCCATCACCTCTCAAAAAACACAAGACCAGATTTACACGCAACAGAAAGCTTCCAGTTATTTTGCACTGGTATTGACTTATTTCAAAACTGAAGTTGAGATTCCTAAGGGTTAGTCACTTTTGTTGGTTTGTCTTTTCTTCAAAGACACTGTTTTTAAACCTTGCTAACACTCAGTGCTGAAACGGCACCCTAAAAGCATACATTAATTATCTATTTGAAGATGATACGGTGATTTTTGTGATTGGACATACTGAAACTGTTATAATCATAGAGAACAACATTTCTTTCCATCATCTGAGATCTACAGTTTCAGAAAATTATGTTTAAATAGAAAAACATCCATATTTAAAAACTCTCCACAATAAACAAATTTAAGGATATGAAATAAAACAAAAAGCGGGCAGGGGAAAAAAAAGGATGAAAATGGCAAATCTGGGAAGAAGAGAGGGGTGCTTATGCAAGACAGCATTTGTATGCAAGCTTTATGCACTGTAAAGGGGCAGCAGGGCTATTATTACCAACATTTACAATCCAACAGAGCAAAAGAGTACCCTGCATGTACAAAGGATTAATTTTGTTAGTGATAAAGGTTTGTAGGGGATGCAGCTTTACATCTCTTACTTGAATGGTTGTGTGCTGATGTACTTGCAGCTTTGTCATTAGTCCTGATACTACACAGGCTAGTAAAAACAGACCTAATCATATCAGAATGTTCCTTTGGAAGGTTTCCTTTGACTGGCCTATCATTTAATATTATTACTCTTTTAAAGAGAAGGCCTTGTACATTAAGGGAAATGATCCACTCTCCTCATATTCTTTAGGGTACACAAGTCACTCCTTCAGCAACATTTAACACAAATAATTTACCACCAGCCACAACCTTGATCTTTTACTGTGTTGTGTTTCAGGAGAACACTGCTCCTGACATTTAATCCATAAAAACAAATTTCAAAGTTATCATGCTTTTTGAGAGCCTTGGCCTAGGAAGGTTTTTTTATTATCTCAATAGAAAGTTTTATGTTTTAATGCTAGTATTGCAAATATCACAAGAGGCAAGATGTGACGTGTATGATGTGTTCAGCTAAAGAATTGATAATGCCTGAAATTTCCAAGTTGCCAACACTTACATATGCAAATTTTTCTACTCATATTCTCTCAGAATTATGACTAGTGTCTCCACCTTCAAATTCTATCTTGGCCAAATGCACCTGAAGCTACTGTGGCTAAGCTTTCAGCTCTAAAGACCACTTTGGGGTTTTTGTGGTTTTGTTGGGTGTTTTGTTCTTGTTGTTTTAAATCAATGAGTGGTTGACCACAGAGTAGTCTGCAATTTCCCAAAGTAAAGTATTTCACTATGGGATGGAAAAAGATTTGATAATCATAACAACTCCAAAGAAAAATATAAAAGGAATGACCATTCACCCAAATTGGCCCAACAGATCAATTGCAAAAGACTTCTTTTGTAGACTTCTGTGTGGTTATCAAATAATCTATCTACATGTATATACACATGCACAGGCACATAGATATCTATCTCTTCTATTATATACTAAACCAGCTTTGTGTTTATTTAGGAGAGGTTGGTGGAATGTGAAAGTCACAGCTGGTTCAGACACTCATCTCCTGAAGAATATGTATTCTGAAAGGAAACTGCATATTAGAATTTGATACTCCTGTCTTTTGAAGAAGCCTAGCTTGAGCAAGTATGGAAATGGGACTTAAAATGTTTTTAGATCAGCCGAGGCAGCTAAATCAAAGGGCTTTACAAATGTAAGCTGAGAGTTTCCTTTAATTTTACTAAATAACTTCCCAATTCTTTTTTTTTTTCCATTCTTCAACAGCCCCAGAACAACAAAAAAATAATATTCAGAGAAACTATCTCTACTAAGCATTTTCTCAGAAAGTATATTAATATATCACTCTGTGCTGCATGGCTTTGTCCTTTGTAACTTCACCTCCTTGACTTCCTAAAAAGATCCCTCAGGACAAGGATGATGATTAAGTTCTTTATGGAATTGTTTACAGCATGATCAGGTATAAACAAAGGTGAAATAATAATAGAACTGGACAGCACTTGCATTTCAATCTGTAACCCAGTCAAGCTAGTAACTGAACATTTTAAACTTCACTTACAGACATGGAGGAGACCACCGCATGCATTGGGAAATGACTCAGGAATTTCAGTAATAATTATGAAGATGAGCATGGAGTGCAGCAACCAAATAGAACAGAAAGATCCATTATCCTTTAAGTTGGAACTCAGTCAAAAGGAAGTTGAAACCACTTCACCATGAGATACTCAGGAGAGACAGTTATTTCTGAGGAAGTGAAGTTACACAAGAGTTCTGACAGATAACAGGAAGCCAATCGAAAAACGAGATGTTAATTCACAGTAAGGCACAAGCAACAGCCTCTGTTTGCTGACTCTCCTGCTTTCTTGCCAGATGTGGCAAGAACATGCCATATGCAAGACAGATAACTTCTTTCTAAATGCACAAAAATCACAAAGCAAGGTCACTTTTAATCTAAATCCCATTTCCAAACATAGCAGGCCTTGGGTATGCTGGGAAAGAAGTGCTGAGAAAGAAGTACCCAGTTCCTCTTGAGTGGACAGAGGAGAACTCCTTCATCTCTTCTCATTTGTGATCCTTCAATTCCTCCTACTGAGTAGGCTTGATCTGGATTTTATTATGAAGTACTTATTGGGGAAAAAAAAAGAACAATCCACAATACCCTAAGGCTTGACAAATAAGAAACTTGCCTCCCCAAAATCTTCTTTCACAGAACATTTTAAAGGTTACAGTATTGTAGCTGGTATTTAATTTTGATTCAGAAAGTAAAAAACCACTCAAGCAGAAAGCTGCTCTTACACGAGTCAGAATGTATAACCACTCGTGCAGACACCATAAGGACTAAGCTGTGCTTTCTGAGTAAACTGCATGCAGCAGCTTCAAAAATTTCCAGTCCCTTTTAGTACCCTTGATTAGGAATCATGTCATTATCCAAAACACATGAAATTGGGTCACCCAAAGGAAAGACGAATCCAGAGGTTCTCTCCTGTGGTTTATCCTTGCCATCTTTTGATTTAGGGATTTCAGTGCTTCTTTTGAAAAAGTTTCACTTCTGTAAATAGTCTTAGCAAAAGTTTTTATATGAGCCATGGATTGCCAAGTGAGATCCTAAGTACTTCTTCAGCTAGCAAGCCAGGATTCAAGGCTCATTCCTGTTGCTTTTAATAGTTCCACGGTAAAAACATTCCTTGTCCTAACTTAACGTAATATGGGAGAACATATATATTTCTATTAGACACCTCCAAATTCCATCAAATGTCTTCATCCAGAATCCAACTTAATGTTCTGCTTTCAAACAACCAGAACCAACTCCTAAATGGAGACTTCAAAGAAACAATTTGTGAATCAAAGGCCAATTTGTGAAATGTATCACAACACATTCATCTATAGGTGTAAACCAGAGTTTACCTGTTCTGAGAGAAGTTTGAGCATTTGGGCTCTGTTCTTTGACTAGAAGGGCTTCACTTAGACCTAAAGCTCTTAACCTTAAACTGAGAACCTACTGTCTTTGGAGTACATACTTCTCAAGTTGCTTCCACATCTCTACCAGTTTACAGTGTAGTTATGCTATAGCCCACTGAGAGAACTTGGCCTACGCTGGCATTTTCACAAACCACCATTCCTAGCATGAACACGTCTTCAATCTATTCTCTGCCCATAACATAGTAAAGTAACTGGATGTTACTTAACAATGTTGAAGACTAATCTCTTTTTTTTTTTCCCCTGAATATCACCTTCCAGGCTGCCAGCCCAGTCCTGGTGTTTCTAGGCTGCAAGCCAACCATACTAGGGCACTGGGGACTCACACACTGGTAAATATTTCAAAAGCCATGGCTACAACAGCTGTTTTCATCATCACTGCTTTTATTGTCAAGGTATTTACAGTGAAAACCATTTCTGCAAAGAAAAAAATCAGAAGTCTTCTATAGGGAAACCCAGACTACGCATTCTTTGTCCTCCTACTCCTGTAACTGATCAGGTTCTTGAGACTGATGAGAGATGCTGGGCCACACTCATTATTCACAAAATATCTACTGACATATTTTAACAGGGTTCTACAACATGTAACGTGATAGAAAAGAAAAAAATCCCACTTATGTAAGTGGCTAATCTCATCAGGATCTGTTTCTGTACTGGATTATCACTTCTCACATCAATAATCTACATCTGCCTATACAGAAGACTACACAGAACCAGAGAACAAAGGTAAACCCATTTACTTGTTGCTGTGGAAGTCATTGATGGCTTAGGTACAATTCAGAAATCCCACTCAGTTAAAGACAGGTATTATTTTGGACATATTTTTAATGCCTGTAGAGCACAAGTGAACAACTTTTATAATGACAGTGATAGCAATCAACCATTTGAATATTCCCCTTAAAACAGGGCAGCAGTCACACCTTACCACATATCTTCCAAACCTGACCTGTGGTTTTCATCTGAGCCCTCTGCATCCAGCACACTGGCAAACATGCAGAGCTTCCTGAGCCATGCAGCGTCTCAGTGAATGATTGTTTGTTTTGTAAATATTACTGGCTGCAGCTCAAAGGAGCTTTTCTATGCTTTTGATCTCCACTACAAACGCAAAGGACCGAGCAGCATGCGGCCAGGAAAAGCTGCATCCAAGTGAGAGGCTATGAAAACTTCTGCCTGTAGAGTCAGCAAGAAAGGAAGGTAAGCTCTTCCGCAACAACTATTTATACAAAAGTTCCATTTTATATATTCAGAAACTGTAATTTGCACCCATCCATCCTTTCTCAGAAACCCAGAAGTTCCACGAGGGCATGTTTCAAAAGAACACATGGTTTGTGCACCTCACCAAGCTCACATGTCACTGCATGCAGAAACTAGCAGTATACACACATGCTATCAGTGAGAAGGAGTAAGTTACTCCATAGGCATAATGCCTAGAAAAATGAAAGAGGAGTTTTCCATAAAAATATTCCATAAAACCTTCTAGAAAAACACATAAATATTGTTAGTGAAGTGCAGAGTTATAAGTATGCACTTTACTTCATGCCTTAGGATGATTTCAGATCTTAATTTCTTCCACAGATTTATTTCTTTGCCAGGTTCTGACAAAACTGTTCAGAAATCCAATGATTACACTGCAAAAAAAGTTTTATGCCTTCATCTATAAAACATACCAAATAGACTGCATTTAGCTGGTCTTTCATTTTCCAGTCTCATTTTTCCTTACAGTACAATCATGGCTGCACATATAGTCAGAAGAGTTTCCTGTGAGCATCTACCCTGGTCTAAACTTCAAGCAGCTGGGTTGAAGACTCTTTCTATACAGATGTTCCATGTGATCTTAAATATATGAATAACTTGCATATCAGCTTCACAGGTGAGCTGCTCTGAAGTTGTCACCCATATGCCAGGAAGCTGTATTTTTCTAACACTGAAGTTATACCACTTCTTCCAGTCGCTGCACACTCGCACACATTTGCCCAAACAAGCAAGAAGACTGAACTGCCAAATAACAGCTCCAAGCGTAAGTACCACTGTAATCTCACATTGTCACCAGACTCCTAAAGCCTTTTATGGAAAAGACTTCTACAACATGGACTGGTTTTTGTGGTCTCCCACAGTATCCCTATATCCTCCTTTAATTCTGAGAACCAAAATTGAACACGAATTCCAGGAGAATTTTACCAGTCCTACGTACAGAAACAAACAGCATTCCTCCTTTCTACTTGGAAATCCTGTTAAAGCATATCAGGATCCCATCAAGAGGCTCTTGGCCAGAGCTGATTAGAAAGACAGCTTCTGCTGAGGAAGTTTCAACTACTTTCCCACCCCGGGATAATCTCTGGATCATGGTTTAAGGCTTTTTCTTATGCTGTATGCACAAACTTACATTCTTTCCTCTGATTTACATTGCCTTTATTTGGCTATAGTAGAACTACACAGAATGATGGCTAATCTTGAAAAAGGAGCTAAAAACCAGACAAGGAGAGAAATCAAACAACCCATTAAAACACAAACATGTCCCATAGAAGTTGGTATCCCACAAGTATGCTGGGAGTCAAAAAGGGGAAAGCCTTCTGTCCCATTGTCCATCTTGGAAATTGCCTGGGAAACCATAACATTGATGGAATGGCACTATGCCACAGAATTAAAATCACAACCGAAAATTAATCTTCAAAATAGTTACTCGTTGCTGCTGGTATTTAGAAGGAAAGTGTCCCTTTGTTCCAGCATCCCAGCGTTCTTGTATGCACGATTACTTCAAATAATTTGGACATTTTGGAGAATATGGACACCCATTTTATTAACTGCTTTTAGTCATATGCATTTACAGTTGTCTTCAGTACAGACTGAAAGTTTCATTTGAGGGCAACAGATTATATCTTGAAATGAAAACACAGTCAAGAGGAGCGTAAGACATAGACTTACCCTGTTCGCCTTTGGTCCATCAGGTACTTATCTGTAAAGCCCAAGGGCCAAAGGCCAAACTTTAAGAACTATGTTACATTATCTTTTATTTGTTTCATTTTGCAACATTTGTTGCACAAGCATGAAAGTGTAAACAGCATGATGCTTCCTTATCAGGGACCTGTTTCCTCCGAGATTTATCCAGAGACTAGAAGTAGGGTCCCCAGCATCATCACTGACTACCTTCACAGATACTGGATTACCCTATCAGTAAGCCTGCTGGGAGAACAGTCTGGGCAGGGAGCAAAACCCTCTGCTTACATACACATTCCTTCTTCACTAACAAGGAAATAACTCAAGCTAATATAAGTATCAAGATAGCTTGCTATAAACACACCCATGCACATGTATATATATATATATATATATATATACATACACATGTATCACACACAGGGCCTTAAGTCTAGAACCACAGGGAAGCTGCTGGTGGTAATGGTTAGTAAGAGATGGTCAGAAAACAGGGTTTATCTGACAGTTCATGGCTGCAACTTCTCCAAGCAATTTGTGCCCAAGTGCTTAAAGTTCAAAAAACTGCGGTCTATCGACTTGGAATTTCTGACTCAGTCTCTGGCCATGGAGCGAAATAGTTTTTACTGTTGGGTCATTAGTTTGGCCTAAGTCAACGAACTGACTGGCTGTAGGAGAAATGTTTCACCTTTAGGTCACTGGTTTGCATCCGCTGCAGGTCAGTAGTAGCTGAATGTCATAACCAGCAGACAGTTGTTTACAGTCTGATGCAAAATGAATTTGCCAACTTACCAGTTTCACTGCATACTGCAGGATCTACATCATCAATGACCTTCACAACAACTTTAGATATTCAGCAAAGGACTAAATGAGAGCCTGAGCGTCCATGCTGAGTGATGAGATGTAGAGTCTCCAGATTGAAGCTGAAATACAGTGATAAGCCAGTAGAACAGCTTGCATAATCACTGCTTGTGTTCAACAGTCCAAGGACAAGAAGAAAGAGAGTATGGTTTGCAGAGAGATCAGCTTAGTGCCTTACAGTAATACAAAAATATAATAAAAAGTACAGTCTGTTTTTAGCAAATATTTTCCTAACTACAGATGTAAGTAGAAGGCACAGTTGTTTCTGTCAATACCCTGAAAACACCAAAATTCTTTTCATCTAGCCTATATTAGGTGCTAGGAAAACGTTAATGTTGACCATGAGGTGGGATTTAAAACAGTCTCTTTAAACACACCTTGGTTACATCTGGTTAGTTACACTAAGTTCATCGCTGATGTTACGCCCAGTTACTTTTTCAAGGAATGTCAACATTTGAGGGCTGTAACTTACTGGCAGTTTAATGTTATCCTGGGATTAATATGAGAGGAGTGAAGTGGGCTGTGAGTTATGAGAGGATGTGTACTGCAAGAGATTTGGCAGGCCAGAGCTCTCATTAGGCCAAAATTAGGGATGTCCCAGGTCTGTATGTATGCTATTAATCACTACCTGGGGCTTACCAACAAAAGTAATTTTTCCATTAAAAAATTCATTGCTCATTTCAAGAGGAAAAGAATTATCCTATCTGCAGAGTTCAGATTTGGGGAAAAAAACCACCAGAATTTCTTCAAGTTCTCTTCAAAACATTCTAAAATCAGACAGAAGGCTTCAGAAGAGAAATTTTTCTACTCCTGCCTTCAAGCAGCACTATTCCATCTCAAAATTTATTAAGTATTTACTAACCTGAGTTGGCGGAAAACATAATCTTCAAACCATCAGCACATTTAACAGCATCAAAGTAAGTAGATTTATAATTAGGGAATTAGTTATTAGGAGAATTAAGATCCCTGTCTTTTGAAAGAGTCCCAGCTAATAGATCCAGTACATATTACAGACTCATCAAAATGTGTAACCTTGTGTATAAGCTGATAAATAGGTATAACAAATGTAGCACAACAAAGAAGAGCATATATTAAAAGTTACAGTAATAAAGAAAAGTACAGAACAGACAAAAATGTAGCATCATAAGCTCCAAGAATATTTCCAGCTGGAAGGGACTTCAGGTCTCTCATCCTACCTCCTGCCTCCTGTATCTGGGACAGCTATGTCAGACCAGCTTACTCAGGCCTTTACCCATCCAGATTTTGAAAACCACTGGTGACAGATGCTACAACTGCTCTGGGCAATCTGTAGTGTTCAGAGTGTAGACGGAAAGAAAGAAACAGGCAGTCAGAAAAATGCAGAAGGAAACACAAAAGAACTTCAAAGTGACACCGAGGACTGTCACAGAAAAAAAAAAAAAAGGATAAGGGAAGAAAGTACCATTGTTTTAAAAATAAGAAAACAAGTACAGGAAAACATTTTTAGTACTTCAATTTATCCAGAAGCCTAATGTGAAGGGTCTCATTCTTTAATCCTTGATTTTTTACAATAAAACAACAAGCCAAAACTGAAACAAAACAGAAAACCTTTATGCCCCTTAAGCCATCTCAACATAGACTCCAGAACCTGAGGTACCTCAAATCACCAGCTGCTTTCAAACAGGTAGGCTGCAGCAATCCTGCTGAGCTGTGTTCGACACATTTCTGCAAAAACTTTGAGGATAAATAATGAATGACACTATTTAGTATGCTGAACTTTGCAGTTCCATCAGATAAGAAGCTGGTGGTGAGCCCTCCAACTAAACACATCTACTATATGGCTGTTTTAATGTTTCCTGTTGCAAGGAATTGGGAAATGGCAGGAAAGCATGGCAGGGCCATTTTTATGGCAGGTGAATTGAGAGATTTAGATAAACATTTTAAGTTTTGTTTCCTGGCCTATTTGTTCTGGTATCACAATTCTGATCGCAGAACCTTCAAGCATAGGACAAATTTAATATTGTTAGAAATAGGGAAGAGGAAGAATACTTGCTATCAACCCTGTTGCCACTACATGGTCGAGCCAGAGCAAGACAAAAATGGAAGAACAAAATTATCACCACTTGGTTTATTAGCTAATAGTAACAAGACACACAGGGCTATCACAGCTCAGACACTGAAGGCACAAGGCCTTGGCTGGAAGAGTTTATACTGACCACAACCAGTCAGGGCATCACAGGATTCTATGAGACTAAGGGTAAAAAATATTTTCTGTTCAGACCCTCCTACCTTTTTTTACTGACGTGGCTTGGTACCACTAGGTCTTGATATCTTGATTAAATGTTTCAAAGACCTGTGTGTTGACAAGAGTGAGATCGCCTCAATATTGAATCAACATGGCTTTGTGTCCCTGGAGATGGAGAGGAGACTGGGAAGGCAGCAGAGGCAGCTGACGAGACAAACAAAAGGCTTTCTTCTGAGGTTCACTATGAGGGAGGATGCCATGTAACATTTTGATGATTGCCATGCTCGCTCCACAACAGACAGCACACTGAGATAACATTAAAATCTATGCCTGTCCTCTTCTTAAGTTTGAGACAGTAATACCAAAGGTAGCAAGATTATTTTAGCATTCAAAGTAAGTAATCAGGTGATGACAGGAAGCCACATCTGAGCGTCTGAACTAAGAAAACCCCACAGAGCTTCAAGTGCCCATGACGCATTCTTTTCCAATTGAGTGTAAATAGGACATGTCACCTCACCCAACACCCTGGACCACAATGTTTTGAAGGTAGCAAAGGAGGAAACCACACTGCAAAGAGGAAGCAACAAATGCAGTTTTAAAAAGCTTGCAGGTTTAAATCAACTCTATCATAATCAGAAACAGCTATTAAATTCTGAAGTAATAACACATCATTAGCAATTAAACTGCTGGAACTGGACAGCAATCTCTCAAACGTTTTCACTGGCACCACTGAGCATAGGAATTGCTCACCACTATATGCAAGGCAACCACTGGCCAGGTATTGTTTATCAGAGCGATTAGAATATGGCACACCACTACCACAGGTACCTGTGCAAAATGCAAGACAAGCACCACGTAATTTCATATGGAACAAAGAAGTGGGGCCAACTGAGTAACAGTTTTATTTTTGTTTTATTCTTCACTGGTTTAGCAAAAGTAAAACCTTGCAAAACAACATTTTTTTAGTTGGGAGGGTGCAAGAATGGTGAGAGAGAGAGAAAGAAAAAAGAAACATCCAGACAATAACCCAGATGCTATTTTGTGTAGCATGTCTCTAGTTATGATCAAGAACCTCTCGCTTGTCTCCCTTTTGTGTTCAAGACTTTTATTTTACCAGCAAAACCACATTTCCACAGAACAAGCTACTTCTGATAAAACACATTTTTGTTTCCATTCATATCACAGTTGTCACAAAAATTTTCAGCACAAAATAAGTACTTTATCATGTTGAAATCTGCTGAAAATCCAGTTTTACAGATACAGAAAGTTGCAATCATTACTTTATTTATTTGTACAAAATGCATTTGATTCAAAACTGCACTACACCAAAATGCAGGTCACTTTCTACCACCTTAGAAAGAACCACCAAATCCTGGGCTGAAGCTATAATAAACTCAAAATTGCCCTATATTTCACAGTCACATATTACATACCACTCAACTTGCTTTCAATTACTATTCAGCCTGCTGGACACAAATACCTTGTTAAACAAACAAGGAAAACAAGGTATCCCTAAGGAAAATCCACAGCTCACTAAAATAGGTTTTCCAAGTCCTTTACACTGTCAGAATGGCACTAAGTGATAGAACCTCCTCTCACCCATAGGACCTTCTCGTTTAGGCATTCCATTTTAACAGAAGGCAGGTTCATCTCAGGATACATCTAGACTGTGTGTGGTAAATACTAGAAAGATTAGCCTGTGCTGACCTCTCTGCCTCTGTGACTCATCTGCTGCTGGAACCCTCTGGATCCCAACAGCTCATTTCAGGCTAGCTCACGTGACCATCACAGCGGTGACTAAGAAGCAGATGCACCCTCAGGAAAAGCAGAACTGGGCAGTTTTGGATGGTAAGACAAGGACTTGGCCAAAAGCCATTAAGGACTTGACATGTTGATCACATGCTGTTCAGAGTTACCTAATATTACCTTGGAGGAAAATAATGTCACCAGTCTTTGCTAGTTTGCATGATTCTGGTGCACAGTCAAAAGAACAAACTAAAGGCTCCACGAGGATTTGGCATTTAACCTGAACCCACTGTGAACTTTTCCTCTAGAGGTTCAGATTCGGTCACTGACAGGCACTATATTAGCTTGAAGGCACTAAAGTTTGTCCTAAATTTCATTCCTACCAAACATTAACAAGAAAAGGTTTACAGACTTCTAAAGCTCTAAAAACCCCTGCAGGCCCATCTTCTTAGTCACTCGTCCTTCAGTGGGTAGCATAACTCTCAAACATGACAGACCTTGTTTCAAGTCTTAAAACAGAACATCAACATTATCCGTTTGAAGTTAAAAGAGGGGACAGCAAGGGAAAAGTGAGGTTGGATGGTATTTATGAAAGATCATTCAGCAGCAGATGCTCATGATGACTGGACCCACGAATCTGGTACCTGAGGCAAATGTTTACTGCCTCTGAGATGTGACTGTAGGCCAAAGGGAGACAAAATGTCATCTTTCATAGCATAAACAACAGTAAACTAAAGACATGGCAGCTCAGGCTTCAGCACAAATGAGCCCGTCAAATTCCATCAGCTAGGATTTGAACTGCTACCCTGCTGAAATGCATTTTGTTGTTTCTTGTGATCAAGCATTACCTGAGTTCAGTAACCACAAGTCAGACAACAGGCATTACAACTTATTATTAACCCCTTCTACTGATCTTTGGAAGCAGTCTGTATTGCCTGACTCACACAAAAACACACAAGAGAAAACATTTCATATTTTTGTTTAAGAAACAAGTCCCCATTAGAGAATAATTTGGCACAGCAGTGTCAGACACCCAAAAGAGTTGGTGTTGATCCCCCTTTAACCACCCCGTAAGTGCATCATTGTTCTGTTCCAAACTCGCCTGCTCTGGTTCCCTGGTGAGAATGTCTCTGCTCTGGCTGTGGCTTGATGACCAGCAATTGGCTTAGATTCTTCTGCCCTCACAATGGCTTTGAGCACTACTGGATAACACAGAGCTAGCTAGCAGCAAAACTTCTGGTTTAATTTCTTATAAAATTTCTCTAGTTGGTGCACATCAAAACCACCCCACATAATGAACAAACATGCAGCAAGCAAAGATCATTGAGGACTAGTTTCAAAATCTCAGTGAAAAGACCACTGCAGATGCAGGCTAGGAAAAATGTGAGGTACAAAATGAATCTTACTGGAGGAGCTGGTTGAACACAGGGGTTTATGTATCTCTGTTTTCAGTTAACTTGAAAAAATATAGGACCTCCTATACAGTATACATTCCCATAATGTCCTAGAGCCAAAAGCTTCAAACACTTGAAATAGAACTCTGTATTCAGATTGCTTATAATAAAACTTAATTATGCTCCATCCTGCATAATTTACAGTTCTTCCTTAGACGCAAATTACAAAATCCAGCCTTCTGTTTCGCTAAGCAAAATCAATAAACAATGAAATTTGACAAGTCAAAAATCTACTATTTAAAAAAGAAGAATGAAAATTGAAAGATAAGCAAGGGAAGCAAAAAACTGGATGGAATCAGACATTTTAAGAACTCAAGAATTTATTTATTTTGTGTGCAAGACATCAAGATTTTTTCCCCATTCCTTCAAAGCTACAGAAGCATAGCTGTTGAAGCCTGAAATTGTAGTTCCATACCCTTTTGCTTTTAAATTAAACAAATGATCTCAGTATTTGGAGCAGTCTTTTACTCCAGGGAAACTATGCCATTAAGAGAGTGCCAGAAACATACTTAATTGATGTGTGTCCCAAGAACAGCTCTAAAGAGGGCAGACATACCACATATAGATTTCAAGGAAATTACTGAAAAGCCACAGAGCTTCAACAGAATGTGATATGTGAAACATAGCATATGAAAGACTCACTATCAAAAGGGTAAACTCAGTTTGGGAGATATTAATCTGATTACCTAAGAGGTACTATGAATTGGATATGCTCCTTTGTGCACCAAATCCAACCTGGACAGATGGAGGAGACTATATGCTCCATTTTCTGACATGCAATTAGTGTTTAAGGGATGATCAAGTTACAGATGCAAAGTTTCAAACAATTTTTTCTTTTGTACAGTACATGTACAGTAACCAGCCTATGACAGCAGATTTTCTGACCATTTACTTGAGTGGCTTACACGGTCCTCAATTTGACTCTGCTGTTCTCATCTTTGTTGTAATGCTTTCTATGCACCTGCCTGACAGAAAACCAGTCCAGCAACATCCTTAAACAAAGCACTCCACATAGAGCTCTGAAACTAGATTTGCGCTGACTGAATTCTGGGCTAATTTTATGCAATGTAGGTTTTTATCCAAATGATAAGCAATTTTAATATTTTTCTGCACCATATCCTCCTCTCCTTGCCATCACTGGCAATTTTCAGGATCTGCTGACAAAAATGTAAGTAAAAATAAATTACCTGTTGCAAGCTCCTCCCCTTGTTGGATTTACACAACAATGCCACTGTCAAACTTCCATGCCTGTAAATTATCAAGTCACTGGCCTTGGACTATCAGTTAGTTATTAAAACATTACTGTTTTCCATTATGGTAATGAATGCTTTCAAAAGAACATATTTGAAATCTATTTTTGTTTTTGTTTATAAACTCCATTTAAAATTGCGGCAGAACAAGGCTTAAAAATCAGATGTCTAATTAGGACATCTGTAACTTGTCATTTTATGTTAAAAAGGCTGTTTGCATGGCTTATCAGACTTTAGCCTTTGCAGGCTACACCAGCCATCACACAAGGCTACCTTCTGTTTATTTCTCCATCAGCATCCTACATCTGTAAGACTGTGCTCATATGCACAGGCATATGAATAACAGAATTCGTTTTACAAAATACAGGGGAAGGCTTAGCCCATCTCCACTAGCACTGCCCTATGTAGCTTTTAATTATTTTGAACATAACTTTTAATTATTTCAGCAGAGAGAGACAGACATCAATCCTTTCGTTAAGGCAAGGAGTATTCAGGGACAACAGTTTTGGGAAGGGTGGCTTGTGGCAGAAGTTGCAGCTGGTACCCATCCAGCAGCCGTGGCCGAGTCAGCCGTGCCACGAGGGCGCCGGGGCTCACTGCCAGCCAACCGACAGGGAAGTAAGACGGAGAGGCGAGTTCATGAAGAAAGACTGTGGCAGCATGGGAGGACTATGACCTTTTGATCCCCGAGATGTTCTTGATGTACCAAAGTGACATGTCAGCTCTAATAAGCTGCACTCTCAGACGGGTGGCAGGGGCCTACAAATTACTGTGAGATCTGAAGGCATTTGTTGTGATGATCCTGGCCTGGATGGGGCATATCAGCACTCCCCCAGCAGGACTATCTGACAGCCTACCCCAACAATTCCCAACCCGGGGGTTGTAACCTCCTGCAGGGTCACAGCCACACAGAGTGCGGTCACAAGACTGACAGAGATGTGATTGTTTCTGTTAGTCCTTAGGGTCGCAAGCTTGGCTGGGGTGAATTCACCACCAAAAACACAGGCACAAACACAAACCATTTGGGAACAGCTGGTCTAACAGATTTCGCGCTCAGAAACAACTTCCAGATATTCAGCTAAAACGTGCCCAAAACACTGCCTTGCATATCCATGTGCCAGCTTGAAACAAGAACTCCCTTGCCAGGTATCAGACTGGCTCAAATGACTCCTAAAGAATCATGGCTGCATACTCAGTAGTAGCATCTGTTTTGCTTTCTTCATGACAAATTTTCCATTGTTAACAGTGCAGCTATTCATACTTGAGCCATTGTCTTTTCCACCCTTCCTGATGCTAGCTAGGCATCAGCTCATGCAGGAATATTCTGTAGGTTGCCTGAGGGACGGGAGCAACAGCAGGACATTTTCGGAGAGCAGAAATTAGTAAAAACATAGCCTTTCTTTAGTTAAGCTCCAGGCATTTCCTCTTTCTACCATTTCTTCACCCATCTTCCTGTACTGCACTGTGACCACTTGGGTTGCTCTCCTCTGAATGCTTCTTTTTTTATTTTTTGGTATAACTGGTATTATGAGAAGACTAGTAGAGTCGAAACCAGATTGCATGCAAAATCCGCTCATGCTCAAGCTCCCTTTTAAAACTGAAACTAAATTAAGAAATAATGCACCAACTGTATACTGTCTTTTATTGTTGTGTTATGTTTAGGTTTCCATGTAACATTTTAGGAGCAGACTGTCAGTGGGAAGAAGTTCATTCACATGCCAGAGCACCCAGCTTCAACCTCCAAAAAAGGCTAACAGGTTATAAACTTCCATCATTTAAGACAATAAATCATTATTGCAATAATAAAGCAGGAAATAGACACAAATTAAGCAGAAACACCAATGTGCTCTATTTACGATTAAGGGGAATCATCAATCATAGAGACTGCCTGAGACCTAACAAGGAGCCGCTTTTTCAAACATCCTGCAGTAAACCCAGAGGAAACCCAGCTGGAACTGCAACTAGAACATAGGCATGAGACTCTAAAATTATCCTCTGTCCCCTCACCCTGGCCTTCCCTTTTGGCTTAACATTCACACCTCAGGTCACTCTTAACTGGTTCAAGTTCTCCAGGTGAGCCACGTTTCATGTAGTGCCTCAAGCCAAATATAATTCCCATTGTGATGTCTTCCCATGTATCAAAATCCTTCTGGTCCCTTCCAGCTCCATCAGAAGAAAGATCCAGTGCTAGTACTATAAAACTCCAGAAAAAATGGGACTGAATGCTACTTATTGATGAGTATTTTTTCCTCAGCCTCTGTAGAGATTTCAGGATAACCCACAGTGAGTTAAGACAGAATTTAATTGGTCATTGTGCACAGGGACAAGTGGTGTTTATCTCTTTCTTACCCTTGAATTCATTTTTTAACAATGTAATTTGAAAGATAAGATCCACCAACACGGAGATACAACGTGTAGGGCTGCAGAAGGAACTCAAGAGCCAAGCCAGGCCTCATGTTTCTGACTGAAACCGCTGATTTGCAGGACCACAGTAAAAAGTTCTGTGTTCCCCCACACTGAAATATGAATTAATCTTACTTTTAAACATTTTTAGGGCATAAGGAAATGACCAACTGCAAATTGTTACAATACCTTACAGCTATATGCCATCAACTGAAACTCAGTGCCTGACCCATGCATGCTCTCAAGCTTACTGCAGTTAGAGGAACACGGGAGTAAGCTGGTGTGTGCAACAGGATTCATGGAAACCCATTCTATTTTGCTCAGGAAGGTGTAGCATGTACTCAGTCACACTTTTTCTCAGTGGAGGTAAGTCACTTAGCAGGTGAGAGGCGGCAACTTCTATCCACTCAACTATGACTGTAATCACTTCTGTTACTGTGCTTCTCTTTATATAGACGAATGATTCCCAGCAAATGTACCTGAAGGGTTTTTGGATTACAAATTGTTGATTAATGATTGTAAGTCACATCACATCTTCAGAAAGAAACCACAACAAAGCAGCAAAACTTTGTATGCTCTCATCGCAGCAATTAGGATATGAGGAATGGAGATTCTCTTGAACTGATATATAGAGGTCTTTGAATGCTCCTGCTGACAGTTTTCAACCTTTCTGTAGTCTAGATCAAATGATTATGCATATGTCATTCAACTTGGAACTTCCACAGACACATACAGCCTCTGCAACACTGTTTTACCAAGAGATTTATCTTCTGATTAAAAAGCCGTTAAAATTTGGCTGGATGTTATTATGTCACTACTTCCCACTTGGTGAAATACAGCATCAAAATTAGTGAACATGACAACTGTAATCATGAAATCTAACTGCTCCACACACAACCACAACCCTGCCTCATGCAGAAACAACTGCAGTATCATTTCCCCTAATGGTTAATATCATTTGTTCCAGGCCCTGTAATGATGGTGCACTTCCTTGTGCTGCTCTCTACAACCAGAAGGGCTTTTTTCCTTCCACTCAAGCAGAGGAGAGCAGACTCCACTACTGTTAAGAGCACAGAGTTACAAGAAACGTGAATATAGAGCAAACACAAGAATGAAATCCTATTTTGACGAGGCTTGGTTTTCTCTACAACATGTATTAATGAGTTTTATCAAGGTTGCTCCTTTTTTTGGTGCCCTCTGTTTACCTATCCTGAAGTGGATGTACTATGCTGTCTTCCAGCAGGTTAAGGAAGATGAGTTCCTTCTCACCTTTGAGAGCATGTAAGGCTAACAATCATTTTCATGAAAGGTGGAGAAGTAACTCAAAGACAGAACAGCCTGAAGGAATAAAAGGCTTCCCACAGCATTGTTAGCTGGTGAAGAGGATTACAGGGTCTCTGCTGGAGCAGATTCTTAACATGCAGCTGAGACATGAAGTCCAGCAGCAAAATAAAGAATTAAAAAGAAACTACTCCAGCTGTTGCATTACTGAGCTCACATGAATGAGAACCAGTGACTTAAGCAACTCCATCTACTCCGACACTGAAGTCAAAGATGCCCAAGGCTCAGACCTGGAGGCAAAATCCTGTGTCTCACTGAGCTCTCCTGTCCCATCATGGAAGGGGGTTCCTGATGTTTGGCGTGAGTGCCGACCAAAACATCAGGTGAGAATAGTAATTCATATCAAAGCAAACACAGAGGCAAATCTCACTATGTTTCCCTACATCATCATGACTGTAGCAAAATCACGTAGCAAAAGCTATACTGTAGCACTTCACTATCTCCATAAACCATAAACCAAGAAGAGAACTGCATTAGAGAATGACAGAATCACAGAATGAGTAAGGCTGGAAAGGGTCCACAGTGGATCATCTGGTCCAACCTCCCTGCTCAAGCAGGGTCATGCTAGAGCACATGGCACAGGATTGCATCCAGATGGCTCTTGAATATCACCAGTGAGGGAGACTCCACAGCCTCTCTGGGCAATCTGTTCCAGTGCACGCTCACTCACACAGTAAAGAAGTTCTTCCTCATGTTCAGGTGGAACTTTCTGTGAATCAGTTTCTGCCCGTTGTGTCTTGTCCTGTTACTTGGCACCACCCAGAAGAGCCTGGCTCCATCCTCTTGGTACTCTCCCTTCAAATGTTTATATACACTGATATGGTCGCCTCTTTACCTTTACAGGAATGTGCTTTAATTTTTAGGATTCACACCTGCACACTAGTCTCAGTTTTTTACTGAGGGAAGTTTACTCTTCAGTATGCATAGACATGGCTTAATCACTGGAATTCATCTTCCAAACAATCTGGAAATACCATTAGTGTTATTTGTACTCATTGCCTTTTTGTGTATTTAAAATTCACTACATTTCACAGGGTCCATATAAGGGGTCACAATCAAAAGACCCTTCCTACACCATGCCAGAAGGTTCTTGAGTTTCAACATGCTAGTGACCTCCATACAGATTATACCATAATGGTAAAAAAATAAAGGGGGTTTAGTAACTATTCCCAAATTCTTGGGTCTCAGAAAATCAGAGTGAATTCATATCAAAATGATATGACATTAATTTATGAACTGTCCTATTCAAAAATGTATTATAATTAACTAACATACTGCTTCTATGATCCAATACCAACTAGCTCCTCTTTCAATCAAAATTGTGTAAACCACACTGCAATCAGTTTACAGAGCATTCAGCTAAAATACTAACAGCCTAAAACATGCCAAACTGTTATGATACTTTCCAATGCATTTAAATTCCTATCATTCTGGAGAACTTCACAAGGACATGAAGTATTCTGCATTAGCTTTAAAACTACAAGAAGGAAGTGTTTTAGAAATCTGCTTAACAGCTGCTTGATTCATAAGCTCATGGCTCTTGCAAAACAGGTATGTTTATGTTTCACAGAATATTCTTTTTTATTTTAATTAAGTCACCTGTGGGTCCAGCCCTAAGCATTAAGTGTACACATAAATCAATAAATAAACAAACCTAAACCAACCAACAGCCTCTGATCTCTGGGGGCTCCTCAGTTCACTTGATAATTCCTTCAGTGTTTTCACTCCATTTGGCACCAGGACTAAAAAAAGGAGATTTGAAGGGAAAGAAGTAATAAACTACAGAACTGATCTTACTGAGGTGAAGAGAAGGTCAATCCATTATTTTCCCTATAGGAATATCTTGAATTCTTAAGAAAAAAAAATTGCAGAATAAAAACAAAGCCCCAAATTTTAAAAAAAGGTAAACTGAGGCTGGAAGAATAAAACAATTTAACCACAGTATGTCAAGGGATCAAGAGCAAAGCAAGGAAGAGAAGCTGAAGATTCCAGCTTCAAATCTTCTGCTCTTAAACTAAAGTAGGAAAATCCTGTGGGTGGCAGATATTATGGTAGCTTAGTGTTATCTAGTCTCCAAAACACAAAAGCCTACTTCTGCTCAACAGCTTGAAAGAATTCAAGATCAGAACAACAAAGATGAAAAGGTCAGACTAAACTCATTGCTCACACTGTGCACTAAAAATATACAATGCTAAGACAAACCACTTGATGAACACAAATGGCAGAAGACTGAACACTGGCCTCCCCAGATCTAATGCAAGCTTAGAGACAATTTTAAACATAAAATAATTCTGACTTTTTCTAACAAATATTTGAAAGTACTAGCTGAAACTGAAGAAGCCCAAGACAGCATTCCTTTTTTTTTTGCTTGACACTTTGTGCAGGCTGTGAGGGGAATACTGTTCTTGTTCATACCAACACACCCCTGAATTTTTTCCAAGAAAAATGGAGTTTGGCTTTGATGTCTGTAAGAGGAAATTAGAGCTTGCACCTGGCAAATACATTAATAGCACAGGCACCGGTGGACCAGAAGGGACCTCAAGCAGGTCATCTTGTCCTATCTCTGCAGCACACAAATGAAATACAAACTTCCCTGTGCACCTAGTCCTAAAATACACAGGTTTAGAATTAGTTTCTAAAGACTTTTTATATTAGGTAGAATTTAGTCATGTGAACTTCACAAAAATAGCAAAAATAGTACAGCCACAGCCACAGATAACTTGTTTAAAAAATCCATTAACAGTCATACAAAATATTTCTACTGTTCTCGTAGCCTAATGCAGCTTGAATTTTTTTTAATTAAAGATATTATTTTAATTGGGGAAGAGCTATTTTTTATATTTAAATGATAAAGCATTAGTTCTTAGGGTACTCCTGGGCTTGTCTGACCACCTCTGCAATAAATAACTAAAATAACTTTAGGCTTCTCCAAGTTGTCTTTGGAAGAACTAAACAGAGGCTATTCCACAAAGCAAGGATGGAAGTGAAACAGAAATGTCCACCATCATCCTCCAGACTATCTCCTCTGATGACAGGGTTTGAGAGATGGCTATGTAAGAATGGTGAGGTTACAAGTAAAAACTGAGTTTGGTTCCTAGGGAAGAAGTGACAGCCTTACATGTCTGAGAATTTTAGAGCTGGAGATAAATATTATTAGTCCTAACTCCTTCATCTGATAATCTGACAAGTATGCAAAGGCCAAATGAATGCAAGGACTCAGACTGTAAGTAGAGAAACGTTGGTATTTTATTCATCACTTTAATTTGTGGCAAACAATGCTTCTTTTTTTTTTTTTTTTTTTGGTCTATCTGGAAGCAAAAGCATGGACAGATCTGGGAATTTAGCTGGATATAACCATTTCCTACAAGAAATACCAACAAACAGTTCATGAATTCTTATATTGCTACATAAGTGGTGGGATTTTACAGCCAGCACTGATTTTATAAATCCATTCATGTTCTCATAAAATCTAACATATTTTTAGGACACAAGTTTTCATGCACTAGATTACAACTTTACAGAAGACAAGCTCTGAGCCTGAAACAGCTTGACAATGTCCTTTCAGCTTGTTCATCAGATTAACTTTCTGTCACACATCAGATGAACAGCTTCCGTGGTTTCTTGCCTAATCTAACACATAACCCAAGCAATTCCCTTCTCAAGTGCAATCAGAAGCAAAAACAAAGGACACCGTAACATTCCACTTCTTTCTAATAGCACATTCAGTTTGAAATTTTCATTTCTGCCTCTATCTAAGAAAGATTACCCTCTTAGCAAACCATTTATAGTGAAGGGACTCTGATTTCAGATAGGATTAAAACAACGTATTAGACATATACAAACCAAGCAGTCTGAGTTGCTTACAGGACTAATAATGTGTTATGGGTCCTTTCACATCTAGATCACTGGCTAAAATACAGCTTTAGCTGGTGATGAGTGACAAGGAAAAATGAAGTAAGAACCCAGTCACAAATCTGGCCTCTTATTCCTGACTCTGCAATATATCCCCTTTGTGCACTTGGGCTACCCACCTGACCACTCTTTCCTGTAAATTCTACAGCTGTAAAAGAGTAGGTAGTATTATTACTATCATAAGTATTATTACTATCATACTAATTCTAGAAGACTAATTAATTTAGGATTCTGAAAGAACAAAAGATTATCAGAAGTTTATTGCTGCTTTCAGGCTGTTCAAGAGCTAACATCAAATACATTAAGGCGGAACTTTCTCAGGACAGGTCAACACCATGATGTTAAAAGAATCCACCAAAACACACTGGGTACACCTGTGTCTTTTGGTAGGAAGATAAACACGGAAATCACATGCTGAATGAGCCTGAAGTTCCACGTTTACTCACAGATAGACAGCAGGGGTTAAAAGTGGTGAAAAATGGAAATCCAGAGGCAGCCATTTTATAAATAAGAAAGACATAGGGAGAAAAGCATGTAGTATGGAGATGCACTGTGTTCTTCCATTATACAACACAGTAAGTAAATGCCATATCAATGTTAGTCAAGAAAGAAGGGAAGGGAGAGAAGGAAAGGAGTTCATCAGCCCTACATCCCTTGATAAAACTTGAATTACCAAAGGAGCCTGCACTGCTGATGTCTGCACTGTTCTTGTCCTGCGGCAAAACAAACATGTCCATTTTCAACAAGTGTGAAGCTGGCATTTTTTACCACTTCAGATCCTTAATTAAAAACATGGAATGAGAGCAATACAGGAATAAAACACAGAGCACCAATACATTTTAACTCATTCTTAAGTTAAAAGGTGAAAAGCAGTGGTGGTAGTTTAGGCACACCATGATAGCTTCATTAAAAACCTGTAACTGCTGGAAAAATCCTTATGCGATCTCTCATGTAGTCCTGATTCCAGAATACTCTTGAACTATGGGTCATACACAGCACTGAGAATCTTTCATATGTTCTGGGAAATTTAGAAACACTTCAACTATTCCATGTGTTTTTCCAAAGTATCTTCAAATATTTTAACCACAGGACAAAAATATGTTTTACTGAAAACATATTTTGTTATTACTACCACTTCAGAGTCAGTTGTGCCTTTCTTTTCAGAGGAACTCATACATGGCAATTCCAAAGAACAAAGAGAAGCACAAGTACTGTGATCAAGAGCATTTAATAAGACAACACACAACAACTTTGTGCCAAGAAGGAAATCATAAAGGTGAAAAACTATGCCTTTATCTTCCAAATCCAGTTACCAAATTTCAACTCTTTCTGCCAGAGGTAGGGAGCAGTATTCAAGCAATGTACTTTAGAGATACTTTGGCAATGTGTGGAGCCAGTAAAAGCCACAAGGACAATCCCAAAATTATTTAATGGGCCATGCTTTGCCAAGCCCCTATTGACAAAATTATGAAGTAAACACTTCAATCAGTGTTAAGGCATTGCTACTCTATGAAATTGTGTTTAAATCTATCTTCAACCTCTTTCTCTTGTCCACTGAAATGAGTGTCAGAAATAACGTCAGTTTTAACCACTGCTTAGTTGTTTTTGGCACCAAGCTGTACTCATGTTAAATCAGACAAGCTTGAGATGACACTGCGATCAACCAGAACACACAGAATCTGACCAGAACCATCAGAAAGTGCAGCAAGGAGACAAAGAAGGGAAATACCCATACAGAAGTGGAAAGTCTACATGCAATTATCATGCCTTTGCAAGGAAGATGAGCATTGCTTTGCATCACACATTTGGGTCTATGCATGAACTGAACAGTAAATAACAAATTTTTCTGCATCTGTCCGTCACAAGGGTACTCTTACTATTCTTTGCAAGTGGGGAAAACCAAAATTATTCTATTACTTTGTAAACCTTGATTCAGAATTATCTTTTCTTCTTAGCAAACTAAATCCTCACTATTACTCAAAAAAAATGTTTTTCTATAATTCTGTGCAGAAAACAGAAGCATGAAGATGTAAAGTAATATATGGCATCGTAAAAATCCCCATGTTACATTCACACAACAGAGAGATGAAGTCTGAGGCACTGTACTTGAAAACCAGACAAGTGTAATTCAAGGAACAGGACTGAGGATTTGCTTTCCTTGCTTTGTAACCGGTTGTTTCTCTTTGGAATCACTGATTATCATTAAATAAGATGAAATTTGCAGACTAGCCTGTGTATTTACTCTTGCAGCAGCTTTAGAAGACTGAGAAAATAATGCTTTAAATGCACGTGAGTGACAGGACAATGCTGAGAAACTGACATGGCTCATAAATTCATTCCCAGCCTTTGGAAAGTGTCTGATCCTTTTAGCTACTCCACATACTTTCTTTTTATTTATAAATGGATTTTCAGAGAAATGGGAAAATAATTTTGTTTCAAGACTGTGTTAGGTTAGACTTGGTAATTCTACTCTCTCAGCCCCCAGTCACTTTACAGTCACTTTACACTCAGTCAGTGTAAAGTTTCAGTTCTGATAGAAGGGATTTCTTACCTTCAGACAGGGACAAGTCATCAGCTGGAGACACCAGGTCTGCCTGGATCGCAGGGCCACTGCCCAGCGATGTAGTAATCTGATTCGTCAAGATAACCTGCAAATAGACAAGGAGAGGGGGAAGGAAAATGAATTTTTATAGCTATTTGAAGGCAGAGAGAAGCCCAGGACTGGAATCCTCCAGGCACAGCATCGAGATGACCCTCTATTCTGATCTTCGGCAAATTCAACACTCAAAACATTTTGAACTACCTGCAGAAACTGAAAGAGTCAATTGTAAGAAGTGGAGGAAAAGGGATATTGTTAAAAAGATGAAATAGCAAACAATGGTATGTTGATACATACAGGCACCTTAAATGGAACTACTGCTCTGAAGAGCTTCATTCATCTTCTGCTCGTCTTCAATGAACAATTTGATGCTTTTTATAAAAACTGACCATTTTCTTTACAGGCAAATAGGAAATCTATTTTCCTAGTAATTTCCACACAATTCACACACTTTCCTCCTTTGGCTAAAACACAGTGCCATGGAGGAAGGTGTGGTAGGGCTACATCCCCATTGATCTGAAGCACAAAAGTGCTAAATGTATATGGCTGTCTTTACAAAAGGGGATTTTTGAGTGTTTTTCAGGATCACAAAATTCTGATAAACAAGACTATAGTACCCACAGTGCTCTCCTCTGACAGCATGAGCAATAGTCACGCTTACAAGAGGCAAACAATTCCTTGCACCTTTGAACACATACTCTTTTTTAGTAACAGAAAACATTAAGCAAACACCACAGAGAGAAGAGCATAGCTGTAGCCACAATTATCTCCTAATGCTTTGGATCTCTAAGCAGCTGAACTTCCTGCAATAACAGTCGGTCTCCACTTTGCCGACTGACATAAACTTCAAAAATTACTTTTTTTTTTAAAGAACCAAAATGATCCTTCTGCCTGCACTGTGAACAGACCCCACTCCAAACAAACTCTCTTTGAAATTAATGGCCTGTCTTCAGCTGTATTTGACACAGGAGAAAGGGAGAAAGGAATCCTACACACTACTTGGTGGATGCAGTTTCCATGATGCTACTAGAATAAATTAACAACTTATCATTGCTAAAAGGAAGAGGAATTTTTCTGCTCTTCCCTCCACTGCTTGTCCCTCTCTCCGATCGCGGCTTCCTCCTGTTTTCTAACACTTTCAGCAGTAAGATATGACACACTCCCTTTTCTTTTCCCATCTTGAGACCCCACATAAGCTGAGTCAGATCAACAAGTTGTAAATGGAGTGGTGGTGCTGCAGGGTGTCTTCTTCAGGCAGCACGACGTGAGGTGCCAACAGTGTGATGGAGCACATGACCTTTACAAGACTCTACCTCCCTGCTCATGAAAGCCCACCCATCTCTGTGCTTGCAAACAGGCATGATGGTGCCTGAGAGCTGTAGGGACTCTATCAAATAAATTCAGAAGTGTGTAAGTCAAATCTTCACTTACTCAACAGGAGTTCAAGACCTTCAGAACTCCACAGCTATTGAGTACAAGCTCTGACAAATTTCAGCTAGTTGTGATCACTCTGCACAGCTTGACCACAGGATGTACCTTTTGGGACTGGGCATTTATGATTACTGCAGTGAACATGGACATGGTAGATAACAGCCTTGTTTGGTCACACACCTCAGCTAAGGTAGAACTTGCAATACTGCTAACAGCAAACACACAAGAAACACATCACACCCCTCTGCTGTTCCCCCGGAGCTGCTGTGTTGTCCCTACAAGCACCCAAAAGCAGACAGCAAAGGGTCTGGTGCACACAACTCCTTGCCGCCACAGACGGCTGACTTGTTCATAAGATTACAAGGTAAGTTAATTCAATTTATAATTAAAGACAAAAAAATGTGACTTTTTTTCTTGTTAGGATACTTCCATTTTAGTGAGCTAGCTCATTCTTGTGATAGGAGGGGCATCAAAACTGGTTCAAAGCAAATGAAAGGAAGAGGCAGCCAAGAGACGGTAGGGATAAGGAATAGGATGTGAGACCTTTCCTTCTTGAAACCATTCTCTTTGTTTTGACTGTGTCACAAAAGCCACAGACTCACGTGTCCATAGTATATAGTGCTAGGAAATGTGCTGAAACAGAACACACTAACAAACTTATATTCACACGTACGGGTGAGGTATGAAGTTTTCATTGGCACACTTTGCAATGATCACATTATTAACAAGTATCAAGCTCTGTGATTCAGTCACCCCAGACTCATGCCAAGATAATCTTTGTACTGTGCCGTCACGTATTTTATTATTTATGCACCACATTTTAAAGAAATGTTACCACGCTTGAGGAAGGTTTTTAATAGAAAAAAAATATCTAAGCACACCATATTTCATACTGCTTTCCTTCAAAGGAAACTAACTTCGAAGGCTTAAAAAAAAAACCAAAAGAAAAATTAACAAGAATAATGTAACTGCTTTTTTTTTTAATCTTCCAAATTCCTCCTTAACCAGGAACTCCACAGCACTGTTAGCTGTAGGACTGAAAATCTTCTTCACCTTTTGTGTTTAATTCAAGCTCTGCCTCTGAACCTAGATTTCAGTTTCTGGTGTATCCTTCGGTAACTATTCAATACTAATACCCTCGATTCCCTGCTATACTGTTTAAAAAATCAATTTAAAAAAGCAGAGTCTTACCCAAGTAAACGCTCTTTTCTGACTTGCTCTGAGGATGGGAATTAAGCCTGTTCTTAGTCCCATGACTTCACTGATGGTTACACATTTTGCTTAAATACATATTTAAGTACTATCTTGAATAAGCACACTTCCTCTGAGATGAAGCCATATGTATATACAGAATGCCTATTTTGGAATTAACTGAAAATTATTCTTCATTTCTATAGGCCTGCAGAACCAACACAGATGCAGTTCTCCCATAAGGCAAGTTCAGCCACAAGACAAGGCTGTTGGCTAAGCACTAAATTTGGCATCAAATTCCCCATCACACTTCTGCAGCCTTGCTTTGCTTACTGCAAAATTCTTTCATCAGGTACAGGTATTCCTATTATTTTATATATACATATATATATATATGTAGACACACATATACATATATACATACATATGTATTTTCATGTATCTTTGTGCAGCTACCATAATATAGTTTGAACCTTACTCTGAGAGTGTGCAGAGTACTCAAAACTCTCACTAGTTCAAACAAGCTGTGGGTCACTAACAAAAGAAAAGAGCTGGTCCTTTGCTACAGTTATGAAGAAAGAAGACACAGAGATTCAGCAAACTCCTCTGAACAGACACATCTATCTTCAAAACTTCAACCATACACCCTCACTGGAACGTGCCAAGTTTTATTTTTCCATGAGTAAAACTTTGGTCACTAATATTTTGGCAGTGAAAAGTGCCATTTAAACAAGACCCTACATTTTCAGCAGTCACCAATCCTACAGGCATCAAACTTGAAGCCCTGAATACTGGTATCACATGACTCCAGTGGCACATTTAAAGAATTTATTAATTTTTCCCCAAAGTCTCCTTCACTAACCTGAAAGACATGCTTACACTCCATTCTGCTGTCCTTTGAAATGGTTTGACACATTCAGAGAGCTGCAAATAGGTGTTTGAAGGAATGGTTAAACTTGTGTATGATATGGAGAGAACACACAGGCAGACAAAGGAGATGTGGTGTGAAACAGCTCTGAGACTTTCTGGTGAGGAATCACATTTGTGCATGGACAGCATCAGCTGAGTCTCACAAGTCACTTCATACATGTGTGCACCGAATATAATGCTATTTTTGATGTTAATTATGCTGTATCTTACAAACCACCAACAAGAAGGTTCAGGTTGGTCTCATAGGTGCCACACTTGAAAGCAACCACCTCACACTGCTAAACAGTGCTTGGAAACAAGCTGGGCTGCCAGTCCAAGCAGACTTACTAGAGAGTGCCTTGCACTGAACTAGCAATTGCACTTCTTCAACTTTTCATTGTAGATCTGCCATTAATTTAACCTGTTCAGTACAGGAGACCCGCCAAGTCTTCAGGCTAAGCAGGTACAGAAAAACTGCCTCTGTTGTGGTTCCTTTGGACAGATACTGGACATCATTATCAGTCAAGCACAGCTTCCTCTCAAGAGGTTCAAAGCCAGTCATATATTTATTTAACTTCCAGCAGAACACTCAACAGTGAGAATAACTTTACATGGTATTTTGATGTTATCATACTGAAATACATAGTATTTTAAAATATACTGTATTTAAAAAACACCCAGTATTTTAAGAGGAGCTCCTACTTCCAACATCAACTAATGGAACAAAATATTTTCATTGCCACTAAGAGTCACAAAAAACCATCATACCTCTCCATGCACAACTGTGTCCTGACATGTGCAACAGGTAAGGAAGTTGTGCTATCCCTTTTCTGTTTCTACTTTGTGATGAACAACGGGGGTAGGGCTTCTTCTGTAAGCAAGTGTGCATGAATGGAAAACCCTCTCCACTGCTAAAAGAGGGAAAAAAGCTGAAAAGGTCAGCTAGACAGCTCAGTAACACTTGAAACATGCCTCATGCAGTCTCCCATGGAGTTGAACGAACAACTGCCTTTAAGCTTTCAGCCTATTCATTTGCCATTGGTTAACGGAGATATTTAACAAGTGAAAATTTACAGTCCTCAGCCTTCCAATTCTGACAGAATTACCAACTCTTTAGAAATTCACTCAGATTCAGATTTCAAAATCCTTTCTGGGAGAAAGTCTACTACTTAAAATACAATACAAATGACAGACCACACAATTTCCAAATCTTTTACTTCAAATTTTTACCGCGGCATAGCAACCTCGGATTGTAAAATAACCCCATCTAACAATTACAAGTGTTATGACAGCAAAAAGAATCCTTCTTAGTTAGAAAACCCAGAGATAAACACAAGAAGACAGTGGGAATACTTTTTCAACTTCCTAATTTTAGACATGTTAAAAAAACCCCACAACTTACTCCTCTGACCACTTTCTCACTTTTTATAGGTACTGATACCTGGAAAAAAACAGACACAAGGATTTCTCAAGGAAAACAGCATCAGGTTCTAGACAGACCATTGCTACTTCTAAGATTTAATCCAGAAGTCAACACCAGTGTTAATATAATGTTAAAATATGTGGTTGTGAAAACAGTCACCTTCCAATGATGTGATTTCAGCAGATGCTAGTTTTTTGGAAGCACATTAGAAAAGTAAAAAAAACCTTGTTTATTGTACCTAAACTCAAAACACCCCCATTTATTTGGAATAGCAAAGTTCCTGCATATGCAGAAAATCACTGCAGGTCCTGGGAGAGAGTTGGCCTAAGAACTTTACACAAGAATAAGCAAACTATTTTTTGTTTGGTTATTTATACAGTACAATTTTTCAAGTACTCCTCCTGCCCCTCCCAGACCACACTGAAACTGCTAAATCTGACTTTGTCATCCTTGTAAATCCAGTTGAGTAAATAAGCCATTTTCTGTAAACTTGTGGTCTCAGCCTCCTTGTTAGTTTATTGCAAAATTAAAGGGAGCTCAGCAAAGAACTATCAATCAGTAACCAGCAAAGGTATAAAGTCTTTTGGAATGTACCAAAAGGCAAAAAGCCACACTGTTTAATGAAATGGCTGTTTGTTAAAAGAACAAGGCAGAAATCCCTATTTCGCATGCAATACTATTTAGGAAAACTCTTATTAAAGGCTTCCTGTTGAGCTGGGAGAGCAAGCACAAGGACACTTACAATAATCCCAAATTACTCCACCCTTATTAGTCCATGTATTTTGTGGTTTTCACTGTGCTCAAGAAACGTCACTAGAGAGCACCAAGTACAAGTGACAAGTCAGAAGGGCTGGGATGATGACTCTGCATGCTGGAGGAGAAGAAAAGGAAGTTTTACTGATCCCCAGCCAATCTTAGTTCCGATCCCTGAGAAGGCACCTCTCTCCCTTTCCCTGAAGCACAGAGCTTTTAATGAGGCATTCAAGTAACGGCTCAAAACAATAAAGGACAGTGCACCAAGAAATACCACAAAGCCAGATGGGGCAGGCAACAACCCTGAAAAAAGAAAAGGGAACAGTGAGAAAAATGGGATGAAACATCATGCTTCAAACAGCTGTGAGAACCGCAGCATTCTCCTTGAAAACCTGTTACAGATCCTCAAGACTGGCATCAGTCTGCTCAAGGAAGAAACCTAAATTACCACCATCTGTCACAGTAACAGAGCATTTGTGATCTAAGCTACACACTGTATCGGCTTTTTCCTCAACTTTTGTTTCTTCAGGGAGATTTTCTTCAGCATCAGTGGCCATTTGCCACAAAAGCTGCCAAAAAGTGTGCAAGACCGCAGCAGAACTTGTACCTATTATTCACAAGGAAGAAATCTTGCTTAAAACTGAGCATTTTTGGTGAAATCATGGAGTTATAAACAGAAAAAGGAAAGGTCTGAATGCAATACCGAGAGCTCCTAACCAAAATACGAGTTTTCAAGAGAGAATGTCAAGTGCCCACAGCTACAGCAGCTCTTGAAGCCAGTTACAGCAGCACTGCTCCACAGGGCCTCACCTCGCAGGAGAATGGCTTTTAGTGAGAAAAGCCTCTGCCCAATCGAGACAGCTCTGGGCTCCAGGACCAAATTAAACATATTTATATCACAACTATTATAATTACAGGAGATTAAAGATACATACATATATTCATTCTTAGAAAATGCAAACTATTTTGGCTCACACAAACTAAATACAAAAGAAAAAACCGAACAGTTTATCATCTCAAATCCAAGCAAATCACCACACCCACCCAATACTTATCCCACTAGGTGTCCCGTATTCCTAAACTGAGCAGCCACCAGCCCCAGCAGCTCAGGTTTCTGTGGGGAAGAATGCAAATAATGTCAACTACTCTATAAAGCCCAGCCATCACAAGGGAAAAGCCTTATAATAGATGAAATTCCCATGTCCAAAGTCAAACACCACTTCTGGTGTTTAATCAAGGCCTAAGATACTCAAAAGGATCTTTACATGTTTTACTAAAATGGTTGTAGCACAAAGCTGCTTCACTGCAGGCATGAGCAATACACAAATGTCCACATTTAACAACTGCTGCTAATCCAAATCAGCTGAAAGATGAAGTATCCATTACAGCCATCTTGCCTGTAGTATGACAGAGGAACAGGCTGGTAACAGCGATAACGCAGGCTAGAGGGAAGCAGATGGATATTTTCAGACATAGCATAGCAGCTACCCTGACTGAAGGCAAAGCCAAGAGCTGTTGGAATTCACATCTCAACCAATGTTACCAGAATTTGGCATAATTCCCTGAATAACAGATATATACACATAAACCACTGGAAGCCTATTGAGAAACACTTCCTAATCCCATATGCAATGTATACTCTTAAAAGTGCTGGCCTTGCCTCAGAGGAATTTCAGCTGCACCTATTTTCATCAGAATCCAGGGGAAAAAGGCAGTTAAACAGCACAGAAACAAGAAAGCAGAATTTTCTGGAAGGCTCATTAACATCTTTTAAAAGATCAGAGATCTGTTGTTCAGGACACATTGCTGGCTAGCTGCAACCTTACTGGAGCTCCTAGGAGAGAGAGAATGTCCAGGTCTTGTTTTGCCAAGGTATTTCTACCCAAACTTCTCCTTTTTCATCCCTCAGTGAGAGAATTCATAGCAGCAGAGATGATTTTACAGTTATTGGATTTCATGGGGTATAAATACGACTTGGAACAAACCAAGGTATCTTTCAGAGACTAGCCACTGTATTTACATCAAACTTAGTCTGCTTTGCATAGGAAAAGTACAAAGTTATGCAATTCTATTCCATAAGCCTTTTGAAGAAGTAAAGTGTCTATTCACATCTCTGCCAACTGCTTAAAAAACATCACAATGAATTAAAACTTCCACCAGAAGGAAAAAAAAGAAACAAAGCAAAACAAAAGCACGCTGTTCTCAGGCAGCTACATGCCTTCAAGTTGAAATAGCTACCACCCAGCAACAGCCTGAGGTCTTTAGCCTTTCCTACTCTGTGAACAAGGAATGCAGCCAACACAAACGTAACCTTCAAAATCCACACGGCAGCACCCTTGTGCTGTGCTGCCCGGGAGAATGGTTCGTGAGCCTGGAAGGCCTTCACATCCAGCAGCCTGCACAGACCTGCTCGCAGAGACGTGCGACCCCGAGAGGGATTGCCACCCGCCTTCATACCCTGCCAGCCGCCCAGAGCTCCCTGCTGAGTTTCCAGCAGATCTTCCTCTCCTCCACCCTCCCCTCCAGCCTCTGCTTAATGATGGCTTTCTGTATTGAGCTTTCTTGTGTGTAGCTAGTGATGTACCACAGTAAGACACTGGTCTGACACTGGCCGAGGCAACACAAAGTACCTCACAGGCAACTTTTACAGCCAAAACCTGCTGCACTCTAAAATCACCGAGCACCACTGCTTAAAAGGGAGTTTTCTGATTAATGCCAAATTGTCTTGTAACGGAATAAGTAAAATAAAATAAAATAAAATAATGAACTCATAGTTCACTCTTCCACTGTGCGCTGCTCTCTGCAACAGGGCTTTTGGTTGGTTGAATTTATTTCATTTTGAAGGATGGGGAAGAAACTGGGTTGCCTGGAACACCAGCAAAGTAGTACAGAACTTCAGTTCTGCACTGGCATGCTCCAGATTGAGAGGAGAGTCATCTACACTTTCATAAGACTGCAAGGAAGTAAAAATTTATGCTCGTTTTTTTTCTCCATGAAAAACCTAGTTTCGTTTATTGGCACTAGTTAGTTTTCATTAGCAGATCAAAACAGATTGAAGGCTCTTTCCTTTCACTTGCTATGTTCAGACCTTCTGCCACGCATCTACCCTGCTTCATCCAGCACTTCAAATTTACCAAATTTACACAAATTCTTTGACATTAAATCTCACTACCTTCTGATAGAATAAATGTATTGTTACCCCTATTGTAGAGACAGATGCTCAGACACTAAGCAAACTGACTAAAGGTACCAATGTTTACTACCATTCGTAAGCCCTGATTTCAAGAAAAGAGGTGAAAGTTGGAAAGGCTCATATGCCCCCAAGCACTCTAGGACACCTCAGGACTACCTAGTATGTTATTACTAGAAATTATATATTTATAATTATATATTTATAATTCTTTCCCTGTTTGGGGTTTATTTTATTTAGTTTTTTTATACCTGTCAATACTTAGCTTTTTCCTAACAACTCATTAGGAATATGAAGTAATTGGAGAAGTCTCTATTATTCATTACTAAACTAATGAAATACTCTTAACAAGGTCTACTTAGGGCTCATGGCCTATTTCAAGTTGATAATTACTCTACCAGAGTTTTTCTTTGATTTTGACAAGCCCATCAGAAAGACCATTCATACTAATATACACATGCAAGTCTAGAGAGATGTAGCATGTAAAGCACAACTTCATGTCATTAATTCCATTAATTCCCCAGATTCTTTCCAATTAATTCCTTCAAGCCTTCAAGGCAGTGGGTCACAGGAGATTCACTGAATCTTGGATACAAACTGAAACAGCTCAAAGGGCTACTGTAATTTACAGCTTTGGTGAACAGTTTTTAAAACACTTTCCCCAGCTCCACTTTATCCCACATCATGACCCTATGCCAACATTCTTAGAGGGAGGACAGTGTTAGTTTAGACTGCTCCTTGGTATATTGTGGAAGTAGCAGAAAGCACCTTTACAATGTGCTACAATATTTGTTCCCCTTTTCCATTCATTTAACCTTTAAAAGCAGGTAACTACTACCACCATCACATGGCTTACATTTTTTTATACACAACATACTTTATCAGCACCACAGAAACAGAGCAAATCTTTTCTAGCCTGTGGTTACATTAGAGAACTCAGAATGCTTTACAGCACACCTGTAAGAAAAGTTTTCTTACTGTGTTATGGCCTTTCACTGAACGCATTTCAAGACACAGGATTTTTATACTTGTCTATAATGGCTATGCTTAGATAATCATGTAGCTTTATTTCAGTGTATGTAACAGTTAGTAGGTTTGAAGTACAGGGTGGATGTGGAATGTGGATATGTAACTCCATCCTCCCATTTGCCCAAGCTATTTGGCAGGTCTGTAGAGTATTAAGATAGTAACTGATACTGCATAGAAGCCTCACAACCAATATATTGATAATTTTTACAAAACAAACTAGACACTGACAGCATTATTTAGTGCAACTATGGCTGATTATGTGAATGCTGTGTTCCTGCTGATTTCAAAGTTCAGTTATCAACTGCTATAGCTGTAATGGCTGTAAAAAAGTAGAAGTCATGCAGAAAACAAAATACCCAGATGCTGAAAAAAACAGCCTCTCAAGTTGCCACCAGTTTCCCTTCCTTCTGACTCGGGGCTCAGAAAGGTATGAAAGAACAAGTGAGAATGACTTAGATGTATTACAAGCTGTAGATATCTATTAACATTTCATTTTAGACAGTTTCATACATTGAATTGCATTTACACCTTTAGAGCCTAACCTACAATTTAGCCAATAATCTTCCTGTACCAGAAATATTTATAGTATTACAAAACCATCAGTAGCCTCAGCCTCCGTTAAAATGCAACAATCATACAAAACACACCAGTCTGAATGCTGGGTAGTACTTTTCATAGTACCAATGACTGTTTCCATAATGAAAATCTTTTAGTCCAAATGGACTGAAAGTCGAAGTTTTACCACCCAGCTTTTTGAGCTTTGTAATATATCAACATACCTCTAAAATGCAGTACAATATTTTTATGCAAAAGATTACTTATGTATATTTTGCCAGTCTCCTAAACCTGCAGAGTTAGACAGTCAAGAGCTTTAACCTTTGACATTCTTCCTTTTATAATGTTCAATACATTTTCTAAACTAAGATATTCTGAAGAAAATTTTCCTAAAAAAATTAATAAATGCAACCTGTACAAAAGACACAGTGGTGGACTGTGCTACAAAGTTTTATTAGCATTCTTTGAAGACTGCTATAGTATTTTAGGAAGCCTTGTTACACAGTAGTAAGATTATCCTAAGTGCTTCTTCCACAAAAGCACATTAAAGTAAAAAGTCTACTAGTTACAGATAAATAGTTCATAATGAGACAGGAAAAAAACATGCCCAAACATGTATGTTATGATTATTTTCCAAACATGTCAGAACTGATCACCTAGAGGAAAAAAGAGGAGAGGGGACATAAATCATCCAATTTTCTTCTCGTCAATATTTGGGAGAAAAAAAAAAATTGTGGCTTAAAACATTCTGGAATTTCAGTGACATTATCTTGGCCCCTGTATCCCATTTTTTCTAAATCCTTTCACTAGGAAATATAATTAGTCTGTATTTCTCCAATAAAATCAGCCTTTATGTCACATTTTAAATTTTCTATTAAGCTATCCAACTTACTTGAATAGGAGTGTATTTTTCTTGGAAGCATGAATAATTAGAAACCTCTTTGAAAGTTAGGACTCAGGATGGAAAATGAACTCTGGAAAATGCAAGGAATCATTTTTGTGCTGAGACTGCAGCATGACACATACCCCCTTTGGCTTGGTAATCACTGAGAATAGGTCCACTGATTCCACTGGAAACGACACTGGTTATTAACAGTATTACTGTTCTGTATTGCTGGCACCTTACTTTTTATTTAAATATTTGTAAATACTTAATAAAACAAAACCAAAGATCTTCATTCAGCTATTTGGGTACTCTAGAATATTTACAGCTGTTACTAGAACAACAGAAATCTTGAGAGTTGATGTCAGGTGAAAAAACCAGGCTGTGGCACCTTCAGTGATCTTAAGCTCTCAGAAAACCTTGGGAATGGTACAGGATTTCAGCTTTTTCACAATTAGAAAGCATCTGCTCCTTAGGAATTAAACTTAAGTAATTTTTGCACCTTGTTCAAACAACCCAAGTGCAACAAAGATTTGCTGTCCAACCTACAGACTACACATACAGGCATCAGAGAAAAGCAGCTGGTGTCTTCTGGACAACCAACTGAAATTTTGCAGCAGCTCTAGATTAATTGTTCACTGTAGCTAGGAATTTTTCAATATAATTTCCTAGACTTGTTACTAAAATTCACAGGAACATGCATTTTCCTTGGATTCCATCGAAACCACTTCATCTGAAGTCTTTCTTAAAAACACCACATCAGACTCTCCCTTGTGGAGTTCCACAAAAAATTGCAAAGATTAAAAATTAATTACATTAATTTAATTTAGAGAAGAACTTAAGAGGAGCAAATTATGCTTTAGTCAACAGAATGGATATTCTGTTGTGACAGTACGTTTTCTGAAGCCCCATGACTGGAACACCTTCTTCCAGTGAGGAGTGAGGTACTTGGGCAAACACATACCTGGGCTAGATTAGAAATACATTTCTGGATAGGACTGGAGTGTATGAGCAAACACTGGGGGAAATCAGGAGCAAAAAAACCATAAGATGTTTCAGGTCGGGCAGGAAGTGCATCTTCAGATGCACTAGGTGTGGGTCAGGAGGTAGCAGCTACAGATGCTGGGACACTGAGATTGGCATGCTGACAGTGGGATAGTAGCCCAGTAGACTTTCTGAGGAGAGGATAGGATATATTTGTAGAGTTTCTAAAACAAAGATTAAAATAATTCAACGCAAGATACTTGAACCTCAAAGCAAGGTGCAGTAGCAGAGCAGAGTGTGTGACATATTAAAGCCAACTGCTCAATTATATCGGAATCTCAGTGAACATTTTTTCATGTTTAGCTGGATGATAATTTGCAAAATACCTTGTGTGGTGTGGAGATGTACAGCTTCTGGAGACAGAAGGGCAGTTATGGCATACGCCCCTTCAGTTACGCTGTCTGATTCCTGCAATCATCAAAACATATCAACTAGAAAAGTGTTTCCAGTAGCAGTGCTATCAATTCAATAAAATTATTTTTCCATTGGCTATTGCTTGGGTCTAATTAAAGATAACTATGGCTTGTTTTACAATAAATTTCTCCTCAAGAAGTTACTTATTGTTTTTCTATTTAAAACAATCCCTATCTGCTGTTACCAAGCCTTAAAACTCCACGCATGAAAAGAACATCATGTAATGGATGGATTATACTCCAGCTATCTCTTAGATTTATCTCCTACTCCAGAACATTAGATACTCACTTCATTGTAGAAACTAGCCTGACAAGGTAAGTTCGCATTTTGAATTTTATTCATATTACTCAGTTTTTATTCCAGACTACATAAGATTTAATGCAAGTCTAGTTTTACTGATCCTAAGGGAGTTACACTAAAGTGAAACATGATCAAGGACTTGTCTCTGTCCAGCTTCATCCTTTTGACCATAAATCCATTCACAGAGAAACAACCAGGTCAGACTTTTTCCTCTTCTTATTAACTCTTCACCTCGATTAATATTCAAGGGAGAACAGGAGGGAGCAGAAGTCCAATCGCATGTTTTCTAATCCCGGTTCTGAGGCTAAGTAGCTGCAACTGCTTACAGATACAATAAATTCTTTGTGCCCTGTTTTCAAAGCAGGCCTAATGCCTACCCCATAAGAGTATTGTGGGATTCAGTATTTTGCTTTCCTAATGCTTTGAACTCACTGCATGAAGTGTGATTAAGATCACAGTGCACCACCACAAACCACCCTGTGTTCCCAGAGTCTTCCAATGTACAGCTGGGCAACATCTAACATAATTCAGCAGTAATATTTGACCTCTGTAGGTTCTATGTATGGGCTTGTTGGTCTTGTAACAAAACTCTTAAAACTTCCCTCCAGAAAACCCACTGTCTTTTTTCTTTCCTTTCAGCATCTTTGCGGGAGGGAGTGGATGTGTTTTTTTAAATCCTTCGCATCTGCTTGAGTTGAGAGTGAAAGCATCACTGGTTTTCACTGCAAGTTTGGGAAGGGTAAATCTGAAAAATTCCTCATGGCTCAACTTCTGGTATGTTGTACAACATTCTGTAAAGTATTAGCACTGTATTTAAAACAGACGGAAAATAACAAATAGATGCCAGCTTATTATTTAAATGTTAGCTGCGAACTGTGTTCTTGGAAACAGCTTTTGGTCTCTCTTGAGCTTACTGAGGGTGTTTTAAAGAGCTGTTTAATAGAGCAGGGAGTACTGAATAGTTCCAGAGCAGCAAAGACAACGAAATAACAGCAATGCAGAATACTTTCAAATCAGCCCTGTACTAATTTATTTTCTGAACTGGATAACTCAGATCATTCCTGTGCCAGTAAAAGGCAAATAAACAGTTATTCTTCAGGGTGTTACAAGAACAACAAGTACAGACTTTGGACTACTTTTAAAGTAAGAGGCTCAAAAAGGATCTGTATATACCAGCATAAGCAGCATGAAAAAATATTCTGCTCCTCTCTGCAAAAGCACAGGGTAAAACACACACACACACACACACACACACACGCACAAAAAGATCAGGTCAGTGCTGAAATAAAACACTCCATCTCAGATGTAAAAGCTGACTTTTTAACACGCTGGAGAAAACATCAGTGATTACGTAGATTTCAGTCTAAACTCCATCTCAACAGCCAAGAAAGAAGAAGTATTGCTGAGGAAACTGCAGCCTGCAATGGCTCACCAAGGGCTGTGTCCGCACTGAAGTTTCAGAGAGAGAGGGGAAGAGGCACAAATAATTAAAGTGAAGGCATGATTTATGGAAAACAAATACAAACTTCCTCCAGGAATGAACACTGCCTGGAGTATCAGCAGCAAATATAAATGGGAGGAAAAGAATTGGCACATCTAGAACACAGCAGGGCACAGAGTCCTGAAAACTGCTGCTTTGGAGGCAAAGTGCCTGCTTCAAGTTTCACGACACTTCAAGGAATGAGGCCATAAATAGAAAAGCCATTCTCACCAAGCAAGAAGTCATCCATTCCCAGCAGTACAGACTGAGAACTGTATCTGCAATGACCATCACAAGAGAGACCTGTCATTCATTTTGTCACAGTTTCTATCCTGATTACAAATAGCAAGAGCCAGCCTCAAGAATAAATGCAGGCCCACCGCAAACCAATACATCTAAATGCTTCTCAATTTGATAAAAGGCTGGATATCACCTTTACGGTTCAGGCCTACTCATCAATGCCTAAATGGGTCACAGTAGCCCAAATTCCACAGATAGCACTAAACTACAAGCTTTTGTGAAACCTATTTCTGAAATTCTGTGCAGATAGCATCAGATTTTCAGATTTAGGTGATTAAAAGATAATTGAGATATAGATAGTTGCCAACTCCACCTTGCCAATGTGCAGCATTATTTTGGGGGGACCAGAAAACCAGGAAGATGTTTTAGGCAAATGAACAAGGTCAAACAATGTCCATTCTTCATTTTCCTTATAACTTGTAGCACTTTGAGGATATAAAAGAAGAGTTAATAATGCATTGTATAGAACTGTATTCTTATTCACACTCTGGTTTGTGTCATAAGCAGATTCTCTCCATTCTTGGAGATCAAAATTTTTTAATCTCCTATAACATTGAAATAACTACTGTAACAAGAGTGCATGAAACACCTCAGATAACCATTACTGTGAGATTCGTATTGACATCTTGAGAACTTGCAACATTAAGTAGAAAAAAGTTAACTAATAGGTCTGTTTGCACTATAAATCTAGTTCACCAAGAAGTCAAGCCATGACACAGCTCAATTTTGAAGCCTATGACCATTATTTTATAACATACAATGTACACACAGTATGTATCTGCTCTTTGCCCCACATCTGGATCATGTCAGAGGTTTGTCCAGGCATGATCATTCCCTTCCAAATTCCTCTGTCCCAAATCAAACCAGAACTCAAAAATCCCCTGCCTTGCAGTGTAACATTGTAGGCTGGAGAAGGGCAATGCCACTCAGCTCTATGCAAGCACAACAATTCCTTCCATCTTACCTCTCAGACCAGGGACACGGCATTCCAACACAGGCAGAAGAGAGCAGCAGAGTTATGTTTGTCCAGTAATTGAAGTATTTTGTTAAATCCTGCCACTCTGCCTTTCTGTACAGCTGCTTTCTTTGTCTGCATCTAAAACTGGCAGCGCAAAAGATGGAAAAGTATAAACTGAGGCAGAAGCTACCTTCAGATTTAGTAAGTACTCAACAGTACGAACACTGTCATATGCCCTACATATTCACACAAGCAGTTACTCAAACCCTACCTATATATGTGAGCCACACGACAAACACAGACATGTATGTGACAAGGCTTCTCAAAACAAAAAGCCCGAACACAATCAAAAAGTGCCCTGGTATGATATTTTTCAGAAGAGGCTCTCAAAACACTACAAACAGATCCTGAATCTCAAAAAAAAGATAGACAGGGATGATACCATGCATGTTACAGACCAGAAAACGAAGAAAAGAGTCTGGCAGACTTCGTAAGCATTAAAGGGCATCGGTATCTAAGAGGTCTTTATTAACAGCAATAAAAAGGCAGCAAATCTGAAGAACCGAAGAATAGTTTCAGGGAACAATAACTGCAGGTTTTTACAAAACACCCACTGATCTACAATACCTGGATTTTATAACGTACAAAGCACAGGTTTGCCATTACCTTCTCTTTTCTAGGAAGAAAATAGGAAACTACACAAGTGTCTGTTAGAAAGCGAAAAAATATGCTGAAGGAAGGTGTTTTAGCAGATGGCTTTAAAATTCAAATTTTCAGAGCAAAAAGTTCAGAGCCAGACTGCCCTAAATTTTTCAGACTGCTGTCCAACAGCATCATATTTGGGACTATGTGGATGTGCAGGAAAGGAGAATAATACATTCATTTACCAAAAAGACCAGGCAGAACATAGTATACTCTTATTTAAATCTTGAAAAAGAACTTTTCAAGTAGTGTTTTCACATGACAGGAAGAATGACGGATCTGAGTAAAAAATTACTTCTACACTTACCTGGTTTGGTTTACCCACCACTCAAAGATAATGATAGCTTACCTAGAACTTTTGTAGCTGAGTACTCCCTGAAATAATTCTCTATTTGAGGCCATATGACAATTCTCAGTGTCAAATAGCTTTAAAAAAGCAACTGCAGACTGGCAAAAAACCAAGCAGCTTTATATGTACACTGTTACAGTTTACATCAGTGTTTCACAAAGATAGGTCAGATTTTGATTCACCTNTAAAAAATTACTTCTACACTTACCTGGTTTGGTTTACCCACCACTCAAAGATAATGATAGCTTACCTAGAACTTTTGTAGCTGAGTACTCCCTGAAATAATTCTCTATTTGAGGCCATATGACAATTCTCAGTGTCAAATAGCTTTAAAAAAGCAACTGCAGACTGGCAAAAAACCAAGCAGCTTTATATGTACACTGTTACAGTTTACATCAGTGTTTCACAAAGATAGGGCAGATTTTGATTCACCTTTTTTTTGTTCATTATTATTGCAACTGAATGAACATAGAGAGATAATTCATATAACCAAGTGGGTAACAAAGAGAGTATTAATACCATGTAAATATCTTATGGATACCTTGAAATTACGGTAGTACAGGCCTATGGTAACACTTTCAGTTGACCAAGGAAAACAGTGGACATGGGGCGGAACAGAGAGGAAGCAATACTATCTGAGGCCATCAATGGGCCAACAAATCATCCTTAATAGGCAAAAAGCAAGAATATGTGCTATACAGTATATAAAAGCAAATCTGACATGTCCAGGACATTGAACATGTACTACGAGGTCTGGTATACACAGTGTCTATTTATTTATTTATTTGTTTTATTGATTTGTAAGTTAGCAGCTAAGACATCCTGCATGTCCCAATATTTCTCTTTTCCTTGAAGTTAAGAGGTTTCAAGTCAAAAAAAAAAAAAGACATTTTGGGGAAGACTCAGATAAATCACATCCTTGCAGAAATTTTGCACATCTCCATTCCCAACTGTATTTTACTTGCCTAAGACTGGACACTGGAGATACTGGAACAAGCTGATATGCAAAACTAGAAAGCTTTTCTAATTTTCACAAGTATTTCTGTGTTGTTGGATCAAACCAAGTTGAACTTAAAACACTGACAGGAAAACTATTGTTCAGGAAACTGTAATAAATGGTCCCAGAGCTATAACCCAGAAGGGGTGTATTTGTCTTCCTTTCCTTCTCCTTCTCCCAGCTGAACATCACGGTTTTGCACACATACATTCCTGCAACTGTCTTTTGGGCCCTTATGAACTTGGTTTCCCATCAATAATTCTTTTGACTTCATCTGTTTTCAGAAATATTATTGAAACAAAGACAAAATGCTTTAGAACACACATCCAGGATTGGAAGCATTTTTTTAACTACAACTGGTTAAGTCAGTAAAGCATTTGCACATCTCTCTAAACCAGACAAAGCCTACCTCCCTTCAGAAACATCAAGACAGTCTTTCTGTTTTGAAAGAGAAGGTTGTGAAGTTCACTAAAAGCAGCAGAAGACTGTAATGGAAGTGTCTAATAAACTCTTCTAAAATTTCTTCTCAGTTCATTGGAGATAGTATAAAGTGTTGGACCCAGAAAGAGTTAATAGTACAGCATTCACATCTATTTCTAGAAAACAAAACATCAGAAGGAAGAGAGAAAAGAACCAAAGAACAATCTGAACAAGTATTCCTACTCAAGGCTCCACTTAAGCATATACTCAATTTTAAGTATATACTTAAAACACTAATTAAAATATGTTTAAGTGCTTTCCTGAGCTGACACCAAAGAATTCAATCAGACATTGATGGAAAAAAATTGGCAGTATTTGTAGCATTCTATTTAATACTGGAATGCAAAAAGTTATTCAAAGACAAATTGCTGTATGAGGCAGAGGCTGCGTGTTCTTGCAAGTGTAAGTTGCAGCCAGCCTGGCTACTGCGCTCTGGAACTGCAGTCAAGAATTAGTACTTCAAGGGAAAAAAGCATTATAGCAGAACTGGAAGATGGACAGAGATCACAGAAACAAGGTGTTTTCAAGAAAAGTTTCACCAAGCAAATATTTTAAATATGCACATTTAAAAAATAAATATACATTTACCATACCACTATCAAGAGCTTAAAGGAAACAGTGTCAAATCAGAGGATGTAGCAACAGAACAGCATTTAGGCAAACTATATATGTTTAAAAACAAGAGGCTACGGAACAAAAATCAGTATCTGGCCACAGAGGAGGAACCAGATTTCGAGTAGATCACAGTAACATCATACTGAAAGAATAGCAGAGAACGTACTAGATTGTTGAATCTTCATCAAGACAAACCCAAGCCACAAAAATATGAGGTCACATGTAGAGTTATATTTCTCTTCCATACTTCAGAAGAAGGACGAGGAGCATGAAAGTTGAGACTAATAACACCCATACTCCTGCTAACAATAAAGGCAATTAAGTCTATTAGGATTATTGCTTTTAATTGCTTCATTTACAAACAGTAATCAATGGTCAGCACTTAGCATTTTAGAGATAGCTGGCATTACCAGGAAATATCACAAACTTATCTGACATCAGTACCCCCAAAATTGAAAACTTCAGAAGCTAGCCTAGCAATGCTAAATTCAGGAAAGAGAGATGAAGTTAAAAGCATTTCAGCTCAAAAGTAATTTTAAAAACCTGCAGTTTCTACAGAAGGACTACATCTCAGAAAACACAGACAGCCCTAATAAGAGAGTAAAAGATTTCAATATTATTTTTGATACACAACTAAACCTTAGAAAATGAATATTCAGACTAATACAGCTGATTGAGAGGAAAATAAACTATGGCAGTCAATATATAAGAACAAAATCTAGACAGCTGTGATGAATTGAAAAAGCAAATAAATGAAGACATAAAAACAAACAAATTCCTGAAGTATGTCTAAAGCAAGTAAACAAAGAATCTGCTGGCATGAAAAAAGAGAAAGGGGATAAGGGCCACTTACAGAAGCAATATGATTGTGTTAAATAAGTTCTCAACAGAAAACCTTACACAAATACTTATCCCGATCCCACAGCTATTTTCATGTAACAGAGATGAGGCATTTCCAGGAACTAGGGGATCAAAAAAGATACTAAAGTTAAAGAGAAATGCATCAACAGGGTGGCCTGAAAAAAAAAAATTGTGGCAAAGCTCACATTCACGTGGATGAACTCCTTAAAATTCCACTGTAAAACTGCAGCATCACAAGACACACAAACACACCCAAGCTCCTCTTCTCACTCCATACAGGCACCATATTTTTGCCCATCTGTACACCTATGCTCCGTACCATTATTTTTTTCACAACACAAAATAAAATTCTCTCATAAGCACTGGCATAAAGCCCTCACCTGCATCTCCCTTGTTCTCAGGCCTTCCTGGAACTCCACAAACTCACCATCTGATGCACCAAATGTGCAATATGAGGTCATTTGGGCTGAGATGCCTGGGAGTTAATAGTTTTCCTTCTCCTTCAGAATGTCGATTTGTATAATGTATTATTACATGAGAACATCTTACATTTCAATACACGTATTGTATAATAAAGATCATTTATTGTAAGTTTGTGATATCTCTATCTTTGAGGTCTTGCCATCTGTGTTTAGGCCATTTTCAGCCATTGAAGGATAAGATTAAATGCAATCTGAATTTTTTTTTTCATAAAACCATTTTAGACATATTTTGAAAATAAGAAAACACACTAATGGCACAACTAGTGCTCCCGTGTTTCCTTGGGGACGTCTTTATAGGTAATCAACATTATGGGAGAAAACCCCACAACTCTAATCTTAATGACTTCTAGTATTTTTTCTACACAGAATGATCACTATATGAAACTGTAGATTCACATATGTTCACATATGTTTTAACTGGAGTAAGATGAGACTGAAATGAGAAGCTACCCTGCCCACTCCTGTATCTCATTTCCATCCCTGAACTGCAGCCCATTCCATGCAGGGAGATGTTTCTGCAGACTTAAACTCAACAGGCCCAAATTCATGCAGTTGCCCAGCCTGGGTGGAGAGAGAATAAGATGGCTCTTCCAGCAGTCATGCTGTGTTACTGTTTGGAGAATTACAGGATAAGAGTCTGCCCTAATGCAGAAGTCACATCAGGACCAAAAATAAGAGAATAATATCCCACCACTACTATGATTTCAGACCTTCAAAGGAGAACAAAAATCGTAATTGCCCTTATGTTAGGCTCTTTTCCATTGCTACAATGTGGGAAAATACCATTTCATTACATCCTTGTTTCTGGTCCTGGTAGCTATCAAAAATTTAGATGAGCCAGCTACGGCTGAAGAACTGGCTATAGCCCAATGTATAGCTCAAACTATCATCCTGCTTAAGAAAGGTGAAGGAAGCCGTTACTTAATAGGCTGTCTATTTGTCCTATTTATTTTAAATGGTATTGTCTGGAGGTGTTCAGAATTCTGAATGCTGTAACTTTTTCCCAGGGAGATGCAGATGAGAAAGCCAAGGAGCTGCTAAACAGACCATGAGACATTAAATGTAATTCACAGCTGCACCCTCCCCATTCTCCAACCCACAAGATATGTCTTTCACACAGTCTTTAGGCTTTGATTGTTGAACAACGCTGGTCAAGATTTTCTAGTAATTTCCCAGGGAGCTTATTTCTTCAAAGACGACAGCAAAACTGCTCATCAGAACAATGCATTTCATGGCAATATGTTTCATAGATGCTTTTCTCTAACAGGAAAGGATTATATCTATGTATGTAATATTTACACAGATATACTTCTGCTGAAAATAGCATCTGCTACACTTTGGCTGGGGACTAACACACTGCCTGCTCTGCAACAGCAAGGCACCACTTACAATCTCTTCAGAAACTTTCTTAATAAGCATTTAACTATTCTATAGAAATAAAAAGCAAACAATCAGATTAAAAACTGAAGAAAACCTTGTAGCACACAATTCCATGTGTTTGGGAATTGCCTGTTATATTCTGTTAAGACAGCTATTTAGAATAGCAATTGGTCACATCTCACATAGAGGCATCTGTTTTTCTCTCTAAGTTCATTGAAAAAAAGTTGAGCACGCCAAGAAACCAACTTCTAATGAAGTTATTCTGCCACCTGCTGTTGCATTTATGGATATACTAGATATTTTAATCCAAATCTTTTCAATTAAAAAAAAAAACTAATAAAAAGGGGAGATACTTCCTTACTAGAAAAAAACTGATTATTAATTATGAACCACTAATATATTAGACTCATTTCCTCTTGTTGATTTCTCAAGTATGTGACCCAAAATATGCTTATCACCAAGACAGAGGGGGTCAGGGGTGAGGAAGAAAGCCTGGTATTAGGGAAAAGCCCATGGTTTTGTTGTTTTGTTTTGTTTTTTTTTTTTTAAAAAAGGAGAGGAAAAAAAATTTGGAAGGAAAGAATTACAAAACCTCATAAAACAAAGTATTTTCATGAATGTCATAAAATTCACACAGGAATAATTGTCTAAAAGCCTTCTAGTCTGAAAACTGCAATCCTAAACACTGTTGGATTACTATATTAAATCAAAGAACAGGTTAAATGAAATACTGAAATTCACCAGTTTACACTCACTGAGTGGGGGAGAAACTAGAGCAAGTGGTATTGAAAAGGTAACTCCTCTTACACCTTCAGTTCTGTCAGTAATATGCTGATGGCTTAGCAAGCTTGACAAAGTCCTGTTCCAGTAAGCCAGTGACAAGAAAGTGGCCATCCCAGCAGGCAGCACCCACCACCTACTTTCAGGGTATCAACAAGTGCCATCCCTTCATGTCTGGCCACGCACAACACCTTTGCACAGAACTAGAGTGGCTACATCATATGCTGTCCTTATTGCCCATTGCTTTGCACATGCTTAAATACTTGTCTGCAGTGCAGGCAGGTAGCAGCAGTATAGGAACAGTTTGGGGAAAGGACTGAAAAAAGATAGGTCACACAAAAGAACTGCAGAGGGAAGTCAGGGACAGCAGAGTTACTTGCTGAAAGATGATCCGCTCACTTGAAAAATGCCTTCAGATTTTTAATTATTGTAATTAATGAAAGATACAACTCTAGATGTAACCCAAATGGCAGAACAGAAAAAAAAAAAATCCCTGACCAGAGAAGGAAACCCTGACACCACAAAACAAATATCCATACAACACATCCCCATCTCTGTCCTACAAAGGGTTCCTCGTACTAACAGGACAAGAGAGCTGCCTCTCATCCAAACAGACTGGACTAAACTTGCTTAACTCATGAGGCTGGAGGGGGATCACAAGACAGCAGAGTTAACCACTCTTTGTATTAAACACATCTACTCAGTCTACTCTTCATTTAGAGCACTACTAAAAGCTCGCTCTGCTTTGGCAGCTGCCTTCTGCCATTTACAATAAATATTCAGCTGTTCCTTCAGGCTCTTCATCCCTTTGATATCCTATTGCCTGTTACATATTAGACAGGAGTACAATCCCTGTTTGTAAGCAGTACCTGCATGGCAGCTTCACACTCTTTCGCATGAAGCCTCCCAGCAATTTTTGTTTTGCCCCCTGGTCAAGTACAGGAATTAGTTCTCCAGACAACAGCTCTGCATTCCACTGCTGGTTCTTCTCAGGGAAGTGCTCCAGCAGCCCCTGAATGAAAGAGCATCTCACCTGCTTCAGGGAACCCCACATAGCTGTGCTCTCTCCATTGTGGTGGGAAAGGGGGTAAGGACTTGTTGGCCCAGTTAGATGAGCTCAGCAGTGGTTTTGTCTCTTGCTTACCTGATTTCTAGTAGACTTGTCTCAGTGCTCAGCCCAGTGAGCAGAGTTGCAACATTAATTACTGCTTTTCATTTCCAAGTGAAATTCCATTTCTGATTTGCATATCATGGGAAGGAGACTTTAACCAGATCTTGAGGTATTTATATAAACCCATCAACTTTCACGTCCCTCTGTGTCAAATAATTTATATATGCTAAGCTTTATTAGCACTGTTTTTTGAAGCAGAATGGCAAAAGTGACTAAGAGAGAAGCAACGAAAACCTGTAGCAAATCTAGTTCCTAATACAGATCTTGGCCTGTCTTTTCCTTGTAATGAATACTAAATAAACCTGCAAAATAGCACATTCATGCATAAAAATCAAGCTTTTTTTAAAAGTGTTTTTACTAGCTCTGGTTTCAGAGTTCTGTTTTCTGTACTAAAATGGAAGGTCATCCTGTACAAACTCAGTATTTTTTTCTGCTCCTGAATTTTGTTATCCTTTGCTGCATGTGTATATGTAGTTGTTACATTAAGAATTTATGCAGATGTTTTACCTTTTACAGTAAGCTAATTCCCTTGCTTGTGCCACAGATGGAAGCCAACTAGCATTTCTTCCAGGCTGTATTGTTGCATTCTAACACAATGAATTCAATTTTTTTCCCTCATAAGGTATTTTCTCATAGGAATTTCCATAAGGAATGTTATTCCTTGCAGTGCCCTGTTCATATAATTCTTGTCCCTTTCAACAAGGCAGATAATTAAGTACTTTTCCCCTGAAGCCAGATTATCTATTGACAAAACAAGATGCACTACCAAGGCCACACCCTATGATTTGATTAATTTGTTCTCTGACCTCTTTTCAATCACACTTGGGACTTTAGTTTTGTACGGACACATACCTGGACAGTGCACAAAAAGAGAGGTCAAGCAGATGACATCTCAAGCTGTATCATGGCTGGACTTTGCATCCCCCCTACAGGGATTCAAAATGTTAATTTTCTTGCATTTGATAGTGCAGAAGTTACATATAACAGACTCTTATCAGAGCAAAGGCATTTTTGACACAGCCCTCCATCGACTGCATGTTAATAAATGACCACCAGAAGAAAGACAAAAGAAAATCCAATCCAACTGTCCATTACTAAGTCAAATAAAATAATGCATAACACAGCTGCAGCAGGAAGAAAATCATGATTCCCCCACCTTCCCTCTCATTTAGCTTCAAAGTCCAGAAGAAATGCTTCTCTTAAGATCTCTTACCCATTAGTTTATTAATTCTTCTATATATATCCACTAAGAGCTCCTAATGAAGATGGAGAAGCAGAAATGCTGTTGTCCAGTGCATTAATGTTAAGTGCATTATCCAAAGACCCTAGAGAATCTGCTGTATAATTTCTCATGCACTGAAAAATTGCATTATGGTGTATCAACTACCATGCACTGTGAAAAAATTATTTATACTGCCACTGAACTTCATGCACTGCTGTGACTAACTCATTAAACTACAATACAGTATAACACACATAAAAGGAAAAGCAAAAATCCTTCCTCCAAGTCAAATCTGAAGATTATTTTAGGGAAGAAAACAGGGATGCTCTTTCAGGATTGAATTGGAACACCTAGGTCTCTACGCAAAGAACACTGGGTGCTTTGGTGAGCACAAGATGTTGAAACCATGGGTTTGCATCTCATCAATCACATACCCTTTCCAGCAGTAATCGTTTACTCCAGGACATGGGCTCAGACCTGATTCAGAGGGAAGAGCACTTCTAACAAAAAATTGCCAGCAACAGCCCCCGAGTACAGGTTTGTTACCCATACATCCACCCTTCACAGGGGAGTGGTCCCCCATCCAATTACTGTCCAGACTCAACCTTGCTTCATTTGCAAATTGTGACAAAAATCACAGCCTGAGGTGGTGTAGCTACATAATCTGTACATTATGCACCTTTCATTAAAGAAAGTGTAAATGCAGTACCCTATTAATAAATACATCTTGCAGGGCCTGAAAAATGTGAAAACAAACAAACATTTCATAATACATATAAAAGGGCTTTTCAATTAACATCCTGTTTTAAATACGTGGCTGATCCACAGTAGCCCCTGGCAACAGTCTGCCAACATCTCAGCCCAGCATGCTTAGATACTTCTGGCAGTGCTTCCATTCCTCTACACATCAACAACAAGGCAATTTATTATCCAGCTTACCTGACACATAGTGCAATGCAGCCAGGACCTCTAGCTATTTTGTTGAGATTGAATAAGTCAAGACATGAAAATGATTAATCAGAATGAAGAGGGTTTAAAAGCTGCAAGAAAATTGCCCTAAGTAAAGCCTCTGTAAAGCAAGGATTGCACCATTTGGAAAGCTGGGGCTTTCCACAGACTGATAATACTGGGGTGCTTTGCTATTTCTCTCTCAACATTGTGGTTAGAGCAGTAGACAGACAGACAATGGCTATTTATCTCTGATGCTACATTCAGCCAGAGAGGTCTACAGGGCACAGCTACATGACCTCTTGCAGGCAAATGCAATCTTGCTGTGCCTGTGATCCAAGCAGAATGGAAAACATGTTAGTGTAATGCCAAGACCAAGCTAACACACAGCTCATCTTGTCAGGCTTCAAAGCAAACCCACATCTACCTGCAACCCTAGATACTGACATGGTATGGAGGGAAACGGCACAGAAATGCTGCAAATGAGACACATTTACATTTGCTGTAAGAAAGAGGTACCTCGCACCAGACTCCACTGCCCAGCTAAAAAGAAAATATAAGCAGATAGGGAAGGTGCTGGTACCTGACTCCTGTGCCTACTGGAGCCTCAAGGTAATTAAAGCATGGACTTAGCCAGTATCAGAAAATAAAAGGATGCTAGTCACCATTCTAGTGCTCATCCATGCAAATCACATGGCAGTATTACAAGTATGAACGCTCTAAGAGAGATGTGGCCCTCAAATGATGACAGATTTTACACTTAGTTTCTGTGTCTTAAACTGCAAAGCTGCTATGGAGCATTGCCTTATTTAAAGGGAACAGAAAGAGACAAAGTCAACAGTTTTGAGGGCTGGCACTCAGCTGCTCTTCTGTGAAAACACAGATGAAATAAAGCAACACACTTAGGCACAAGCAAATAAAACTCAAAAGAATTTGCTTACGCTCAAAAAAAAGCATTCTCTTTGCTACAATAATAAGACTGAATTGCTCAGAACTCTTACCTAAAATTCCCCTCATTTTACCTTTTGCATATTTATCTCTTTAAATATACATATTAATGTTAAAAAACATTTTTATATGTATAGACACATATATACTTTATATATGGAATTTCTTCCACTTTTAGACAAAATGTATTGTTTCCAGATGCTGCCATTGTTATACTCTTAGACAACAAAAGCTTCACCACAGAGACTAATTACAGCAGGGACAGAGCAAAATAATCTTTTTCCACGCTACCTTATCACAGAGTTGCTAAACTACCTCTGGCCAAAATCCTCCTCTGTACACATTAAATCCTCAAGTGCTGAATAAATTATGGTGTTTGTAACTTTTGCCAAAGATGTGCAACAAATTTCACATACATGAAAGAACAACTAGATGACTGCAATTTCTGGGCACCTATCACCTGGCAATAACCAGTAATCCAGGTGTATAGTTTACTATGTTTTGGCTGAGTGAACAGTCACTGATAAGACTCTTAATTTAAACTTGGGAAAATGAAATGTTTTTCTTGCCCACTCTTTGTTTCCTCCTTGCATCCTTCAAATTAGCTAGACTTACAGTAGTCTTGTTTGCTCAGCAAATCTCCTTACAATTACATTTGAAATGCCCAGGGATCATCATCTTAAAAAATTCAAAATAGTACCTCTTAAAGACATTACAGGATCACCCTTCACAGCCTCCCAAAAGGTGGAGGAACTCAGACTCAAAAGTAGAATGAGAATATTGGTATATGTTTCGGAGTATGGAACCTACCATCCATGACACTGGACAATGTGATCACTCCTAAAGAAAGGGATACTCAGTGTTTGTGACTTTATCAAGTCACCTACTAACAGGAAAAAAATAAGTGGTGATGATTTTATTTAAACTGGGCCTTAAATCTTTCTCTTTAACAGCTGACCCTGATGAAAGAGTCTGCTTAGAGAATTCAAGAAAGGCTGAATTTACAATGTAGGAGCTCCTGGCAGTTTTCATCACCTCAAATTAAGCAGTGATTTCAATCAGTGCAGAGGGCCTAGAAGGATGAATTCTGCCCTGCTTTATTGGCTCCCACTTCCCTCACAAGCTCTTCACACAGAATCAACACTGAGAAGTTTCTCTTCTTCCAAGATGACCTTTAATTCAGCAAAGCACAATCCCATCTCCTCTCCCCACTAATGCTTGGATACAAGTCCACACACATATGACCTATATCCTGTATTTGGGAGAGCAAGGTGATATGAGTCCCTGTAGTCCCTTTCAAAATTCTTCTCTGTGAACATATACAAGACACATAGGAGAAGTTGCAAGATGTCCTGCATACCTTGCAACTTCTGTTTAGTTCCATGCAATCCTTCCAGACACAAATGAAAGCCAGCTTTAGGTCAGGATAGACGATCTTAGCAAAGGCAACACTTACAAGAAGCAGGAGGTAGCCAACAGCCTGATGTCACCTTTTACTGGGGGTTCCTTCCCCCAAAGCAAAGTAAAGGATTGCTTCCAGGCTTGGATGGATTCAACACCGATTACAGGTCTATTAACTGCAACAGTACTCTCAACTAATTAAAGGCAACTTTTACTGTAACTATTCCTATCAGGCAAAGATATTTCAAATTATATCTGCATTTTAAACAGCTCCAGAGGAAGTCACTCAAGTTCCTTCTATTTAGAAGTGATGATGAGACTAGCACAGCAACTATAATTAACAAATGGCCTTTTTATAAGGCAAGTGAGACTAGCAAAAACTCATCACATGAATGTGCCACACACTCCACCTCCTCCTTTGGGGAGCATTTCAGAGCTTCACTTTCAAGTTCCTAACACTCCACATGATCACTAGGACACAGACAGCCCCACAATGTTAGAAACTGTGAAGCTGCCACACAGGTAAGGAAAAAGGACATACTATTCTTTACAGAGGGCCTCCAGACAAAAATCTCGTCAGTGTGAGCCTATCACATGCACTGCTCTCTCCTTCCATTCTTCTAACAACCTAAAATCCTTCATTTACAACAGTTAAGACAACAGTAACAGTAAAGAAATGATTCTTTGAAATAATTTCAAAATTTCCCTTCTTTTCATCTACTTTTGGCAAACATCAGGGGATTAGAAAGACATACTCAACTCTCCCCTAAGAAATGTGAACTGCAAAAATGAGGGTGACTGAACTGTGTAAGGTTTATAATGCATCAGGTCTGTGTTAACTCTGCTTCTCTGTATTTTCTAGATGCGAAGCAAAAACACTAAGGTCTTGCCAGAGAGTATGATTTTAAAAGACCTAAAGCATAGACTTTAACCATATGTTAAGAGTGACTGAATTCAAAATGTGAGTCTTCCTGGATCAGCATTATCGTCTACTGAAATGATCTTATCCAGCAAGATTTCAGCCCTACTTTAGCTTGGACAGAAGCAGAGTGGACAGTTGTACTTCAATGTACTTGTATATATTTGTAGTCAATTCACATTCATATATTATCACTAACAAAGTGACATATGTGTGGCAAACTCTCAAAATGCATTACTCAAACTCACCTTTTTCAGTAGAGTTTTTATACAGCAACAAATACTTCCTTTCACTTGAGGCCTACAAAGGGGGTTTTTTTGGATTTTTATTTGCTAGAATTCAGCCTGGGACAACATTATAATGTAAAATTATAATGCAGTGTTCCTTTAGGAAAGAGATGATTAACCAAAACTAACACCATATTTATGCAAACTCAGATAAGGACAATGAAATCTCATATCTCAGAATATAAACAGTTGCCACAGTTGTCATGGGAGTATTTGTCTACTCACCCCTTGACTGCAAGGACAGGGTGGGTGAGTAAAGCAGGAGAGGAGGTGGTGCCTTATTCTGAGCTAAACAGAATAAATAAGACAGACAGATCTGCTGTATTAAATCTTATGTTCCTTAGTCTTTGCCATCTGGCAAGTGATCCGTGGCTCATGTGAAATGAGTGGGTGGCCATGGTCTGGTTTGTACTAGACATTTCTTGGGATCACAGAAAAAGAAAACAAAACACTGCAATTGGCACCAACCACTGCTCTTGTTAGCAGCTTTCAGCAGGCAAAGGACCAAACAAAACTGAAGACTAAACCTCTCCCTCCTTCAGAACTGGTCACAATTTCAAAAGTCGATAAAAGCAAGTTTGCATAAGAGAGAGGGAAAGTTTGCAATGCCTCTGAGTCTGTCATTCTGTTACAGGTAAAGAAAGCAGAGATTTCAGCCCTTGGGACAATCAGTGACTTTATTATCCCCACTCTGATAATTCACCCTTCTGTGAGCATCAGCTCTGGAGCCTGGCAGGGCACATGCAATTTATAGCACTGATTTCTTTTTCTGGGTAGATCTGATCCTAAAATCTTAAACTGATGTTATATAAAGTTATTATCTGAAGAAAAAAAATCATCTTAGCATAACAGGCTCAACAGAGGGCTGAGTGAACAACTACATGCAGGACCCAAACTAGGACATTGCTGCCAGCCTTAAATTAGTTCTAATAAGAGCTGTGAAAAGTGAAAGGTTTTTTTAATAAAACTTTATTAATAGATGAACAACAATGCTTAACAGCAGGTTTTCTACACTGAGGAATTATGTTTCAAAGGTTACCCTGCTGAAAAAGAGCCAATACAGCATTTATATTGTTTCACATTTAATACAATGCAGACTTTTCAAGCACAAATACCTTTAAAGGAAGCCATATGGTAAAGGCAGACTTGCTTTTCCGTAACAACACGGAATGTTTTCATTCTGAACTTTGAGCCAAAAAGGGGTTCAAGACTGGATATCAGAATCATAGAATATCCTGAATTGGAAGGAACCCACAAGGATTATCAAAGTCCAATTCTTGGCATTACATAGGACACCCCAAGAATCACACCATTCTTGTGCCTGAGGGCATTGTCCAAATCCTTCTTGAACTCTGGCAGGCTGGTGCTGTGACCACTTCCCTGGGGAGCCTGTTCCAGTGCCCAACCACCCTCTGGGTGAAAAACCTTTTCCAAAACCTTTCCTGACACAGCTTCAGGCCATTCCCTCAAGTCCTGTCACTGGTCACCAGAGAGGAGATACCAGCACCTGCCCTGATGCTTTCCCTCATGAGGATGCTGAAGACCACAATGAGGTCTCCCCTCAGTCTCCTCCAGGCTGAAGAAGCCAAGTGACCTCAGCCACTCCTCACATGGCTTCCTCTCCAGACCCCTCACCATCCTCATGGTCTTCCCTTGGACACTCTCTAACAGTTTAATGCCTTTTTTATATTGTGGTGCCCAAAACTGTCTCCAGCACTCAAGGTAAGGCCGCCCCAGTGCAGAGCAGAGCAGGACAATCGCCTCCCTTGCCAGCTGTGCCTGATGCCCCCCAGGACAGGGTTGGCCCTCCTGGCTGACAGGGCACTGCTGACTCATATTTAATTTGTCACCAACCAGGACCCCCCAGGTTCCTTTTCATGGTGCCACCATACATTCCTTTTATTTCGAGGAACACTCACTTAGCATATAGTCATATTGTGAAATGGCACCATTAGATATTTTTAATTCAATATACCAACTCATTGAGCAATTTTAAATCATATTTCAGCTGTGGCTGAACAACAAAAGCAAACCTAACTCCTGTTTGCACAAATAGCATCAAAGCAATTACACAAAGGCAAGCTGGATTGTACTCTATTTCCCATTTCAGGGAACGTACACTAAAATAACATTTATTTATTTATTTTTAGTATCTTGCTCAGTAGCTTATAATTTTGTAATGAAGAATTTAGACAAATAATTTTGTGAGTTCTCAGTGGTTTTCCTTTCACAAACCAAAACTTACACAGGAACGCTAAGTATCCAGACAAAAACACTAAACTAACTAGATCTATATGAGATCAATAAAAGAAAGAAAACTCATCAGGGAATCAGTCTGTTAAGGTCACATGCTTCAAAAGTCCAAGTTTTTCCTTTGAAGCTATTAATTCTAAAGTAGAGGTGAAAAATATATTGCTAATGTCCAGAGAGATAATATATTTGTCTGAATTCAATAAAGAAAAAAGAGCATTCATATCTGCACTGGGGCTTTCTTCTGCCTTAAGAAATAGTTTCTCCAAATCTCACTGGGCAAGATTAGAAGATTTAATGATTGATCAGTAAGTCATGAGCCTAAACATTTTAAAAAGCAATTTATAAAGGAACACTACACAACTTAGTTTGTTATGACACGTACAGCTTTTCTGAAGTCATCAAACTTAGCCGCTGTACAGTTTTTAACCGGTGGAGAAAGCAACACAGATATCATAAAACTTGGCAAGGTTCTGAAGAACAGGAAAAAATCCCCACCAAAACAACCCAGAAAACCCCACTAAAACCAAAACTCCAGCAAGACCAAGCTGTTGAATCTCCGCCAATATACACATCCAGCAGTGCTCTGTGAAAGAAGGGTAGAGGAAGGTCACTGAACTGTTCTCCGCTGTCTGCCCTGTTCTGTGGGGCTTGCATATCCCTTAAAGCATATGTGCATAAATTAAGGATGGGTATTTCTTGATTCTAACAAACCACACATGTTATCTGTGGTTGTTACAAACAGGGTAAGTCCAGGGTAATCATTGTCACCAGCTGGAGAGAGAGAGCACTTTCAAAATCTATTTTAGTATCTGAAGTTGCTCACATAGTAGTTAAGGAAACTGCTTTAGATTAAAACACACAGCAAGACAAGAGCTGTTATACTGATATCTTAATTTCTAAAAGTCTTTCATTCCAAAAAAGGAAACTAAACAACCTAGTTCCATAGGTAGGAATCTGTAGGTTGGATTTCTACTAACATTTTACACGAGTGTAATGTGATGCTGATGTCAAATGGAAGATCAATAGCACTATTCTCTTGAAGGCAGAGAAAACGTGAGCACCTTCTGAAGAGAGAGAATGGCAGTAATTTTTGCAATAAAGCTGTTCAATGAAAGACATTGTGGAATTCCATCCTAAAAAAAGTGTGCAAAATAAATAGACATTTTATATTTTTTAACACCAGGATGTTATGACTCTTCAGCATAACCATAAGCTCTATAGTATCACTTTAATATAGCGGCACCTGAGGTCAGAAGAAAGCTGCCTTTCAAGAGCATACATGTTTCCCAACTGCTTATCACAAAATGCCAAAAGCCATACTTTTTATAGCAAGGACAGTATAGATAGTATGAGTAAAAAAAAATTCAGCAACTTTAACAACTAACAATCTATGTAAAAAAACTCTAAAATAAATACTTTAACATAGCAACTAGTCTGGGCCTTGGCTTCACCCTTCTTCATAAAAACTGTCTTTAAACCATGCAGTACTCTGTAAAACTATATTCCAAGATCTATTGTCCCATTATACTGTCCTATCAAGTATTTCTGTGGAGACTGCTCTTCCAAACAGTGTCCCAGCCCCATTCTCTCTCTCCTGGACTATTTGGCAAATTCATAACCTGATACGCAGCAATGCTGGCACTTCAGAATGACTGTAGCACAAGGGAAGCTGCCTTCAAACAGACAGCACACCCAGCCCCTGTTGGTTCTGAAAAGGATAATGACAACTTGTTAGGAAAAAGTTCTAAAAAAAAGAAAGAAAGTTTTAATGACTGAAGAGATTGATGAAAGATTTGAAGAAGAAACTGCAGAGCTTCTTTAAATAACAAGGCCTAGGAGGAGGGACAATAGACATCAAGAGAGTAAAAAAAAACAAGATTATCAAGAGAAATTATTTATTCTTCTACAATGAACTGTACTTTGGGGATTTATTTTACCATTTATATTTACCTCAGAAAAAAAATGCTCAAAAGCAACTGAGTAGAGTTTGCCAGCTGGCTTTTATTAAAAAATAATCAACAAACCAACAAATGCCTCATGGTAACAGAGCATCAAGGTGAAGAAAAGCACTGACACAAAATAAACAGTGGAGAGAGACCAGGAGATATTTACGGCACTGGACAACTCGTATCTACTATGGAAGGACAGAGGATTAAGTTAACCCTGCCAGAATTTGAGTCTGTGGTTTTAGAGAAACAGGATTTAAAATGTAATGCATACAGTGCTATACTGGGCATGCTGACATACTCTTCTCAACAGCTTCTCGAAGTTAATCATATCACATTATACAAATGCTTGATTGGAATTTTGGAAACCAATAGGGAGAAGAAATATTTAGTAACAGTTGAACTATTTTCCTTGTCACTTTTTAATCACACTTTTTGTGAGGAACTAAAAAAAAATAAAATTGATGGGTGCTTCTAGATCTTAGATCTTTCTATTTTGAAAAGGAAAATTTTCTTAGCATCTAGTTCACATAAATTATGACATTCATTATAGTTTAGATATTAAGGCTGTAGCTCAACACCCAGGCAGGCCTATCTGTTTCCTAGGAAGTGTCTGGTATTAAATATAAAGAATTTTTCTGGTACAGCTACAGAAACTGTTAAAACCAACTGCTATCAGAACTGCCAAATCTGCAAAATCACTGAAACAACCAGGAAAAATTTGGAAAAGATCATCTGTATAGAAATACTTCAGTTGATATCCATAGCTGTCTTGTAACACAATACAGGATTAGACTACAATTTTTGAATAACTGCTTCTGTAATACACAAATGTAGCAAGAACACTGCGCTAAACCAAACACTGTGCTCAAATCTAACACAAAACCAGAACGAGACAATGTGGTTTGTAGATTGGTCAGGCTGCTGCTAATCCCCTGTGGATCTTAGTCAAGTANCCAGCCTATCTTTCGGGCATCATACTGATCCCTGTGCACGGCCCAGAAGGCAGATGTCTGTCCCAGAAGCTGATTACAAGCATCTGCCTATATTAGGTGCATTTGAACTTACAACTCCCACTTCAAAAGGAAAATGTTGTCCTAGTCAAAATATGACTTAAAATGTAATCCAGACTCTCTATGTCCCTTCTGTTAATCTCTGGCCTCTACAGAGTGGGAAAAAAAAAACGCCAGAGAAATTCTTATTGCTTAAGACTACTAAAAAATGAATCCTGTCTCTGTAACAGAGTCAGGACAGTACTCCTCTTGAACATGCACCAGCTTATAGATGTTAATTACAAAAATGTCCATTTGCACAGAATACCAGTGTGAGCAGGACCTAGGACTTATTTCAAAACAGCACTCTAATGATTACAACCAGACTCTTCACTCTTCCCTCTCACGTCCATTTACGTCTCCAGTAGATCTTGTTCCTGCCACACTGATCCTTACAGCAGTCCAGTATCCAGCTCTGTAGACCATCAATATCATTTGTGTTATGTTAGTGCCCACAAACTCTATTCACAAATTAAGACTGTGCTGCACATCCTACACTGTATAACCACAAATAAACACACTGACAACACACTCGACCTGCCTACCCTGCTTCAAAAGACGTTCAGTGAACATTTATACAGAGAGCTCCAATGCAATTCTGCCCACGGCATGCTGTGAATAAGGGAGTAATTTCTCTTCACAGTTGGATCAGAGCAATGGTTTATCTAATCCAGCACCCTGCCCCTGACAGCGGCAGCAGGAGAGCACATGGTACTTTAGAAAGTGGCTGAGCTATTCTTAAACTTCCTTACCAATTACAGTCATTAACCTAGGGATGTTGGAGGGCATACCTCTAGCTATTCCCTCCAGAATCTGTTTATAGCATATGTTTCTGAATATGCCTGATCTCATTTGCACCACCTGAGTTCTGGATAGCATTTTCTTTAGGCTTTTTTCATTTTTAATAATGGAAAGAAAAATCTTATTTTAAAGTTCTTCTGACACTTTCTTCTGGAATTAGTACAAACCCTTTTCAGTCATCAGTAACACGAGTCTTTCTCTATTTGTTGATGCTTCTATTTGCAGATTTCCAAACTACTCTTGGGTAAGACAATTTGTCTCGTTCTCTAGATTAACTCAGTTTCTACACTGCATGTAGAAACTTTAATAAGATCAAGAAGCTGCTGAACATTAGATTTAAGGCATTTCTTGAGTGACTGAAGTTTAGAGATGGATGCCAGGATGAATACAGCAAAGCCAGAAAAACTAATATGGGGTAAGTTATCCCTAAAGCTTAGCTGCTACATTTAAGTGTACTGTAGCTTTGGTACTTGCTTAATTCAATAAAATCAGAAGTGGATCTACATAACAAAGTGTCACTATTTCCAAACAAAAAACAACTCCAAAACACTGTGTAGACACACAGACTTTAATAGAGAGTGCACTATTTCTACATCAGCAACCCAGACTTTGGATATCACCCTTTGCAGCAGTAATAAAGTGTTTATAGTCCCATCAGTCATCCTGGTGAAGCCATGTCTCAAATGCATGTTTGAAATACCCAGCTAATACATGTTCACACTCTTACACATCTGCTTTTTCCAGCCACTCTCCTTATTCATCAGCCTTAGCTACACACATTAAGTTAAAGAAGAACTACATAAATACAACCCATCTTAAGTAATCAGCCATCCATTCCTATGTTAAAAAATGACCACCTCCTTGTATATAAGGACCAAAATATGTGGAGGATAAAGCTCAAATTCACCTCAGCTAAGTAGTTCAGTAAACCACATAGGCTTGGGATATGTCCCAGGATTCCTTCAGAGCTACAGAGAAAGAGATGCAAGGGAACATTATTTTTTTGGAGGAAACAGAGATATCAGGGGCTACTGCGTAGTCAAGTGAAGTCTGCAATAAAAAAAAGATGTGCCACACAGACCTCAAGCTGGCAAGTAAATCAGCTACAGATGAGACAAACTGTGTGTGATATAACGGTCTGTAGACACGGTGTCCTGCTCTAACTTCTAATCAGATACAAGAAGGGTCCCACAGCTTAATGCTCCTCTAAGACTCAGGGAGTTTCTCTAAAGCCTTACCTTAAGTCAAACATTCACTCATTTATATCACCTACAATAGAAAAATGACATCACTTGCTAAAGTATTCCAGTTCCTAGCAAGCTGGGTTGTACCTGAAAGGCAAACTACACGTGAAGACCGCACAGACCCAACGTAACATCCTCATTCATTCACTCTCTCCCCCTTGGTCTTGACAACACATCAGAGACTAAACAAAAAGATACTTGTTAATGTTTACACTGTGCAAAGCCTCAATAGCATTGCTAATTTTCTTAGGCTAACCCACAGTAAATATCAGTTTCATGGACAAGGAAAGTGCCACAAAATAAGTAATTAAAACCAGCTAGCAGATGATTACTGCTTTGTGACTCCAACCCAGAAGCTTGAAACTTGAGTAGAACTCAATTTACTCACTTTAATGAATTCCTTCTGCTATGCAGCTAATTTCACACATTTCCTCCTGCTCTGATTATTAAAAAGGAAAAGCAGCTAGTATAAACAACAAAGAGTGGCATTGTTGCATTGTGTGACACCAGGGTGTTCTCCAAAGCTCCAGGTAAAAAATGACCAGTGAACTTTCTGATCCCTTGGCAGGATGGGCACACAAAACAACATAATGCACTCGCTACCCAAAGGGTATTCCCTACAAGTGATGAGGTTTGGGAAGCTGTGACTCAGTGACACAGCACTATATCAGCAGGAGAGAAGTACCACACATCCAGATCACCCTTCACAGGAGCATAGCTCTGCTCCTGCTACAGTGATGAGAACATCAGCTCACAATATTTTTGCCTTTATTTTCTAGCCCTTTGAAACCATACCTACGGAGGCACATGTATCATAAATTCACTCAACTCAATATCAATTCATGCTACTTCTAATAGTAATAATGATGCTTCACCTTTATTTTTGGTATAGTCTGTAGTGAGGCTTGCAGTCTCACAAAAACAATTAATACCAGCAAGTTCTGCCACAAAAACTGTTGTGAACTGTTCTACTGTTCGTTTTACTTGTCCACTTCCTCCCAGGTCAAAAGTGATAATATGTAGTAATCAGTAATATGAACTGATCCTGGATTACACAAGATAGACAAAAGTAGAAACACTTTTTTGAACATTTATTCTTACATAAACCCCCCCAAAAAATACAATACTATACTGAGACTTAAGATCTCTTCTACTGTCTTAGAAATGTTTTCCTAGGCCAGCACCACAGAGAACTCCAGTGGTCAACAGTTCAGACCTTAAATTCCTTTCTTTCCAGAACACTTAATGCAATGCTATCAAGAAAAAGAAAGTAGCTTTGGCAGCAGGACAAGCTTCCTAGGAGATTTAATAGGATTAAATAAATTTCTACATCAAAGTTCCACAACTTGTATCTGCCATTTCTAAGGCTGAATGAAGAAAAATGCAAATGAAGAAAAAACCCTTCTAGCTCCAGAGCTGAATGAAACCAGTGGCTCCAAAGGCCTCACTGCAAATGCCACGTGTACACACAGACTCCTGGAGCAGGCCCCTCAGCAAGCTCTCAGCCTAAGCGTCTTAAAGCAGAAACATCCACATATTGCAGGTACCACCCCGAGTTAATCACAGCTGTGCCCATCTGCACCCATACATCTGACCACTTTCACGCATCTGACCCAAGTCCACTTGAAACCCTTTGTGAGACAAGGTCAGGCCCCTCCAGCTCCTAGATGCCCTCTCAGCCACACTTGCTGCAAGAGGACGTCCCGGAAACTCAAGCTGGAGAGGAGCAGGTTATGAGTCTGCAGCTAAAAGAAGGTACAGCCGTAAGCCTGTGGTGTAACTTCAAAATGACTGCGTGGTACGGTGCGCACTCGTGCTGACAGACACCACTGACGGTCAGTGCGCGGCTCTGTCCAGCTGATGGCCAACCTCAGCAGAGGGCATTCCAGCTGCAATTTACCTTCTGTACACAAGACGTGTTGTACAGCTGGAAAACCAGTGATGTTCCAGGTGTGGGAAAGTCCCATGCCACTGGCTTGTGTGAAAGTCAGTCTGCAGTCCACAGCCTAAAAACAACATTATCTAGTCAACAGCACCCAGCATTCATCTATTGCTGCAGTGTTCTCAGGGCTGCACAGCCAAAGGCTGGAGTTACACAATCAAGACAACTTTTCTATTCCACCCTACTGTCAGATGCTCGCAACTTTTCATCTGGGAAAAAAAAAAAACAACTCAGTATTTTATTAGCTACACCCTTGGAAGTCTCACTCTGCAGTTAACAAGAGAAATGAAACAAGGAAATGTCAGTCACCATTTTCACTGGCAGGAGACTGAGGGTTCAGTCTTAGTGGAGGCCACATCCAACAAAATGGACAAAATGAAGGCAAACCAGAATAACTGTTATTTACAACTTCACCAGCTGTACAGAGAGAGGCCTACAGGAAAAACCAGCCTATTTTTCTACTGATAAAGCACTGCCTTCTCTGCAGTATGTTTTCCAGTATACCAACCTAGTTGTTTTTAAAAGTTCCAAATACGGGAACTTTTTCCAGCTCCAAGGAAAATTTACCACATCCGTTCACTAGTACTTGGCTCTTCAGCCAGTTACAGTCACACAAACTGAACTGAGCCAGTAAGTCTTATGCTACATATCCTTCATCCAATACAACTTATTTCTAGACCTAATGCCATAAATACATTCGAAAAGTGTTAAGTTAGAAGAAAATATTCAAAGAAAATTATTTCCATATACAAACATCTTTCTAAGGATCTCAAAGTCAGACTTAATTTCAAATAAAAATGGAAATCAGGAGATATTAAGGTAGCCATATGTCTTGTTTCAGAAATTAGGAAACCTGCAGATAGACTGACCGCTATTATTTAAGACTGCACAGAAAACATAGGGCAAAGCCAGGAACAAGGTCAAGCCTGCACAGCACCCTTGTCTATCGATTAAAATGTGGATTTTCAAACTCAAAGGTGGCAAAGTTTCAAGGGGCCATGACCATCCTTTCTTTATGATATATCAAGTGGAAAGGGAAGGAAAGGGAAAGAGAACACCATATGGAAAAATATGAAAGAACCATTCAATTAAGCCATATGTGGAGGAAGTGGTAAATAGCACAAAAACATTTCCAACGAAGATCAAGTGAATCATCAACAATTTAAGCAAAAATTTTTCTATAAAAGCATAACATTGGTATTGTTTTTATGCTTGGAAATGCTTCCCAGAACAAAGATTTTGTCACTGGTCTTTTTTTCCCTTCTCAGTGGAAGCTTCTTGCAGAGGAGAAGAGAAAGAAAACATGAAAGTATACACAAAAGTGAAACATCTGCCCTTCTTTTTGTTCTCACCAGTTTAGAAAAATATAAGAAGAAAAAGGCACCTTTTTCTTTCAGAAGTCCCAATGAGAAAGACTTTTGAATCAACACAACTTACAGCTGTGCAGAATGAACTGGATTTTAAGGAATCTACCAATAAAAAAATTGTGACTCACTTTTGAAGTCGCAGTTGAGACAATATTCTGCTTTTGTCCATACTTAAACAGTCTTAGTGCTTTCAAAAAAATGGAAGTTTTACTTCTTTCTTTAATGGTTTGCTGACTTTGCTCCTCTCTGTGAGGGCTGATGTGTAACTAGGCTGATCATCCTTCCCACCCAGTAATCACGGATGCAGTGGAAGTCAGAACACCTCTTCAAGCACAAAACTTAATTTCAAAGTTCTCAGTCTTTACCACAAGTCTCGTAGTTGCAGTAAAGCCACAAGCATTTTACCAGATCTAGCTACAGTGAAAACAACTCAATGGATATAAATATCATCACACATTTGCAGACACCGGGCAGAACCCACAAATCTTTCTTTCTGGACAGCAGCCAGTGGGAGTTTCAGAGCCTGTAAGGCTTTGGAAAAGGAAACAATTTAGCCTCCTATAACAAATGTGCTGTCCCTAAAGAATAGTGTCATGGAAATCAGAGCACATAGAAACAGGATTTTAAAAAATAACATGCTACAGTCCTAACCAGCTTTCCAAACAATCCCTTAAACATAATTTTATACTGGGAAGTTAGTTATATTAAATGTAGAGAATTATTCCTCTCTTCACATTGTCAAGCAAGGTAGGTGTGCTTCTTAGAATCTAAAAGCTACTTCTTGGAAAAGACGGGTTGTCCCCTCTGGAGCCCAGCTGTATCTTAAAACTACTCTTTCTACCAGAAAAGCAAATGGGTAAGTGACAAGAGAAGGTTCCATCGCTTTTTTTCCTTGATGATTCCTGCCTAACATACCCAATTTACAAATCCATGTGTCAGGCTGCCTTTCTTAATACTATCAGGCTGTAAATTTTACATGGAGTCACACCTCTGACATCACAGCAGGAATGAAACAATTTTTCACTTGAAAAGGAAACATTAATTCATGAAAGAGAAGAAGTCTGAATTTTTTGTTTTCTTAAAGGTGTCCTTGTTCCCCTGAACCAATCTACACAAAAACTTCTGTAAGTAGAACAAGCATATCTGATTTCCAAAATTATATATAAACTAATATCAGTTTTAGTCAATTTTCTGGCCAAACGAACACTTTAAAGACATCCCCTCNGGGGGGGGGGGGGGGGGGAAGAAAAAAGGAATCAATGCTGTTAGTTGAGTTAAATGGTTCTAATGAAGTTCCTACGCATGTTGCAGTCATATACATCAGCTAAAATTTTACTTATCTATTTCCCACATTCTCATTGGCTGAAGAGGTTCACTCTGGCACATACATTCACTGAACAAGCTGAAGAGGTGTTACAAACAAAGAACAAACTGAAGTACCACCCACCTCGTGTATTTCCATACAGAACAGTTAGCACTGGACAAGCAAAGACATCAAATCCAATTACTGGCTGGTCATGCTTCTCCATCACTAACATTTACAGGCACAAGTCTGTGTGCTGTGTGATTTTTCTTCTACAACACCAAAGGACCCAATTACGCAGTCCTGAGGAGTATTTTGCATTCCAAATAGTTACAGTACACAGAAGCTTATGGAGAGTACCCACTGTTAGTTTTAACGCTTGAATAAGGCACTATAAAAGAGGTAGAATCAGACTCTAAAGCTAAAAATTAATAGAAGAAACAATTCATCTCCTGTGAACATCTGTTGAATTGTGCAGGTTTGAAGCAAGGCTGAGACCAATCCTCTAGATAAAGCTGGACTTCTCTGTTTTCTACTTCAATTTCTATCTTATGAAACAACTTCAAATAACTTAAATAATAAATGAATAGCCTATAAATATTGTTTTAACTTTCCCCTCTGTAACACAAACACCTGCTTTTGGTCCTGTTCACACTTCCATTCATGCATGAAGTGTATGTACAAAGAGGGTTACTGTGTCATTGAGTAAACAGGCACTGAAATCAAACCAAAACCAGTAACCCCCAAAATTACAGTTTTCTGTTCCCTGTGCAAAGGCAATGAGTTCTTTTGAGCTAAACCTACACATACATCTTAGTAGTGAATTGCAAAATAATAGTTATTTGCAAATCATTACTTCCCCCAGTATGAAAATTCTACCACCTAAAGGCAAGCAACACTGAACACAAGGACTGCTTTAAAGAGATCTGCTGTTTGAGAAGCCAGACAGAATTTCACTTGTTGGTCTGCTCCACCTCTCTGCTCCCAGTGCTCTCTTATTTCACAGACTAAATGTACAGGACAATGTTCTTAAATGTTAATGACAATGAATACCTTCCAAAAAGCACCAGCCAGATCTTTTATTTATACACATAAAGCTTTTATCTTTACTATCTCCAACACTGAAGGCTGTGTTTGATTTGGTTAGGGAGACTCAATGAAAACTTCTTATAATCTGTGTTACTGCACTTCAATGCAGATTTCCTCCCCAGAAATATCCACTCTACACTGCAAAAATATCATGCTAATGGACTGTCACAGAGGGCATTAGACATTTCTGCATCAGCACTGTACCACAGCCTCTTGCCTGGCCCGCACTGTGGTCTCTTTGGGCCCAGCGGAGAGAAAAAGTATGTTTATACAGTGATAACTTCTATCCTGATGTGTTCCCACTTCTCTCTATTGTTCCTTACTGTCCATTTATTGTGGGAGTGACAGGGAGATGAGAGCCATGGTATGGTTACAGTTCTTGTGGCAATTTCTTTTACAATTTCAGGCTTAGGAAATGTCTGTCCTGGTTTCAGCTGGAGTAGAGTTTATTTTCTTTACAGTGGCTAGTACAGGACTATGTTTTGGACTTGTGCTGAACAGAGAGTTAATAACATAGAGATGTTTTTGTTATTGCTGAGCAGGGCTTGCACAGAGCCAAGGCCTTTTCTGCTTTTCCCAGGCCACATTGGTGAGGAAGCTGGGGGTGCATGGGAGGCTGGGAGGTGACACAGCCAGGGCACGTGACTCCAACTGACCAAAGGGACATTCCAGACCATGTGACATCATGCTCAGTATATAAAGATGGGGGAAGAAGGAAGAAGGGGGGACATTAGGAGTGATGGTGTTTGTCTTCCCAAGTTATCATTACAGATGATGGGGCCCTGCTCTCCTGGACATAGCTGAACACCTGCCTGCCCATGGGAAGCACTGAACTCATTCCTTGTTTTGCTTTGCTGGTGTGCACACCTTTTGCTTTCCCTGTTAAACTGTCTTTATCTCAATCCAGGGGTTTTCTGGCTTTTACCCTTCTGGTTCTCTCCCTGATCCACTGGTGGGGGAGTGAGCGAGCGGCTGCCTGGGGCTTGGCTGCTGGCTGGGGTGAAACCACGACAGTGTCTTACACAGAAGCATGTATAAAGAGTATCTCCCAGACATCAGTTAATACAAATAGTATTACTCCCAAATAGATTATGTCTAACAAAAAAACCCCACCTTACATACAAAACAGAGAAAGTCACATGAAACAGGTGTTGGTAACAGCATTCAGTAGCTTACTGACAGTAACATCATTTAACGCTTATACTTTTATATTTGTATATTAAAAAGTATAAGTATAAAGCAGGAGAGCATAACAAGGCAGCTGTTCCACATGACAGAAGCAACTTGGGGATGCAGTTTCAATGAAAACTGCTACTGTATTTGATCTCCATTATTTTCTAAACTGAAGGCTTCATGTTTATTCTTCTAAACTACAAGCATGATAAAACTAGTTTGATTGCCATACTTAACACAGTACAGAGCTACTCAGCTAATATATTCATGTTACTCTACAATATACTCTTTCACTAGACCTTAACACTGCTTGTTAGACTGTATCTTAGAGGTCCTGAATATGTTTTGTATTGAGGTCATGAAGTGAGTGACAGTATAAGTAAGGGAGAGTAGAGGACACCCCCATTACAAGAAAACATAAACTCAGGAAAGCTACCAAAAGAAAAAAAAAAACTGTTCAAGAAACTGTTACTCCCTTTCAGAGACAATGAAACTTAGGCAACAGTATCACAAACCTGTAGAAGAAAACAAAGAGCTAGAAGCAACTAAGGAGGTACCAATGAATTTCTTAAGCTCTTCTTTGCTGGCAAAACAGAAAGCAAAACTAGTAAAACCAAAATATAAACTCTTTGTAAATTCAAAACAACCTAACTAGAATTACTGTAACTCACAAGTACCAGGAGAAACCAGCTCTCCTTTCTGCTTTCAAAAGAAAACAAGTTCTCCTTCATACCCTAATGGGTAACAGTACGGGAAGGTGTTAATAGCTTTTCACCAGTAAGTTTTGTAACTGTACAACTTATGGTTTTGGTTCTAAATGCAAGAATCATCAGACAGGAAAACTTCTTTGCTTCCAAAATCTCTTCCCCAACATATTACTGCCAGAAACTGTGCTGGTCTTCTCAGACAGACTGCATCATGCTCATACTGATTTGAGTACATATGAAAAGCACTGCTCTCAGACATTTCTTTAAGGATCACTTTAATAACTTCCTTTAATTCAAAAGATGTTGGTGGTGGTTTTTCCCATAACTGCAGCGTAACCCTCTCAACATTGTATGCAATACCTTTTTCCTTTTTTCTTCTTTTTTTTTTTTTGTGTGCCTACCACCATAAAAACAGTTTCAGGATTAAAACCACAATCAAGCTCTGTCTACGTGCCACAGGAGAAAAGCAACATGGCCACCTGATCAAGATTAGAAAGATTACACACATGAAAGTAGTTAGAGTGGTTAATCTGCTACTATACCTACAGTAACTGGGTGTAGCTGTGCCCTTTCTAACAATGTCAAGGTTGTACTCATTTAGCCACGACACAAGAAAAGACAAACAGTTTCTGGGACTGAAACCTACCTCAGTCTATTTAGACCATGTGAGTTCTCAACAATGATTCAGAGCAGGAGAAGGCTGAGGTCAGTCTGCAGCCAGACGTGATGACTTAGGACTAAAATACTTTAACTCCCTGTGAGTCAGGTTGCTTTTGTTTTGAAGCAGTGCCTCTGGCAAGCAGAAAGCAGCAATTAATTTACTGTAATAGAAAAGAATTTGATTTCTAACCTTAACAGACCGTTTTCTTCAAGAGACGGTGACTCACAGCAAATGCACAACACAGCTGATTCAATGGGACCTGAATAGTAATAAAGGCAATACTCTCAAAAGAGCTCAGCTTCTGGAGGCTTAAGGTATTTTTACTTGCTATTTCAATTAAAGGACATCATTTGCCATTTACTTATTCACAGATGTCTCTAAAAATTTTGGGTTCTAAGAGACGTGCAAGACACTTAACTACAAGAGAAGCTCCAGCTTTGACCATCCCACCATGTGCTTATCTAAACTATATGTAGAAAGCTGATGTGGGAGTGGAAAGCAATAGAAAAAGCAATACAATTTGCAATTAATATTAAATCAATGTTTCCATTTCATGTATTCTATGAATATCAACTGTGCACTGCACATTAAGATATATAAATAAAGTATTAAGCACAGGCATTCAGTGACACACACTGACTCCAGAATGAGATACACACAAAATATTAATAATTACTACATCGAAAATACTAGAAAATATCAATACAGAAAGGTTATGAGCAGTTCACAAGATTCTGATGCACAGTTTTATCCCATTTTAACACTACTAATTTTTATCAAAATCTGTATTCAGAGATACAAATAGTTTTTTTCTATTAAAAAGAAAATTGAAGCTTTTCTCAGTACTGCACTTCTCCTGTATTGTTTCTTTTCTTCTAGTACTGCTAGCAAATATTACGTGCAGTGCTGAACAGCTGTATTTTGTATTTCAGCAATCCTGAGAGAAAAAATGTAAGTGCTCTCCAAGTGTGCTTTGGTTTCCTCATGATGTAATAGCCTACAGACTAACCGTTAATAATTTTCAGGGTAATATGTTGAGTCAATCTTTACTATTTTAAACAAACACAAATCCATAGAAACGGTTATGAAACAAAACTGAAGCCAATGCACTGCATATTTACAGTCACAAACATCACAGCACAGTTTGGGGCAGAAATTAGAATGCTACAAACACATGAAATTCTGAGAAAATATAGCAGGCAATGTCACTGAGAGTGGATAGAAGACAATTAACACCCATGCTCATGGGCAATGTTACTTTTGCCAAGTGCAGAATTTGGACACAGAATAATTACAGCACTTAAGGAAACATGATTTCTTAATTAAAAAAGCAATTCAAAATAATTACTTTTCAGATGTGAAAGAAGAGTTTTTAGTGAAAGTCTGTTTTTCCACCCTAACAACTGAAATACTGAATTTCTATTAGCTGTCCTTTAATTTCTGATTTGATCTGCTGGAGCAAACCAGAGGTAGGCCATGAAGATGATAAGAGAGCTGGAGCACCTCTCCTATGAAGACAGGCTAAGAGAGTTGGAGTCATTCAGCCTGGAGAAGAAAAGGCTCCAGGGAGACCTTGTAGCACCTTCCAGTCCCTAAAGGGGGCTACAACAGAGCTGGAAAGAGACTTTTTACGAGAGCTTGTAGTGACAGGACAAGGGGGAATGGCTTTAAACTGAAAGATGGTAGGTTTAGATTGGATATAAGGAAGAAATTCTTTACTGTGAGGTGATGAAGCACTGGAACAGGTTGCCCAGAGCAGCTGTGGATGCCCCATCACTGGAAGTGTTCAAGGCCAGGTTGGATGGGGGCTTTGAGCAGCCTGGTCTAGTGGAAGGTGCCCTGCCCATGGCAGGGGGGGTGGAATGAGACGATCTTCAAGGTCCCATCAAACACAGACTATTCTATGACCTGCAAAGTTCACTGCTCCTTTTCCTGTGTCCAATATGCCCAAAGTCTGATGGCAAATGAATGTCCACATCGAATGGGGACATAAAACACAAGAGCCTGAGCTGCACATTACAGACTAAGATGTGGCTTGTTCAACACTTTGCAGTTCTTCTGTGTATCCACATCATCATGCTAAAATATTCTTTAACAGAAAGCTTATGGTAGACCTAAGTAAAACTGAGTGTACAGCATTTTGGCTGCCAGAATTTTTTTTAATATTTTATAGGCAGTAAATGGCAAAAATACAGTCAAATATACCAGTTTTATATGTGTGTTTTAATACTTCCAAGTTCTACCATATGCTTCCAGCAATTTAGGACCTTCTCATTTATCAAAGACCCCCAAAGGCTCAGGCAGTGCTTCAACAGATGTTTCCCTGTACAGCACTGACAACCTCAGCAGCTCACATCAGTACTATTTCTGCAGCACCACATGTCAAGCTGGGACAGTGGTCAGAATTTAAACTAACCCCATCTTTTCTCCTTTCTATACAGGCTTTTAAGATTCATTCATGTTTCTTGACCCAGCTCAAAGGTGGCCCCTAAAAGAGTTGCACCAACCAAACTGAATCCACAAGGGGAGAAGTGCATCACAGAAGTGGCCTTCTAGAGGACACCAGTAAGCACTGGGTGAAGACACCACAAAAATTGCCATAGTCATTTTGGCATTTATGGACAGGAATGATCATTGTCAGGGCAGTTACATAATGCTTCTGTTTCAGCAGCAAAGCAGGCTTAAAGAATCACCAGCCTTACTTACCTTCAGCTACTCATTATTGTCTCATGCCACGTTTTTTCAGAAGGTTATTTTAGCCTTGATTATTCCGGTAAACTATTTTACTGCATGACACCACAAACCCTTAGGCTAGCACTGAAGGGGCTGTGAAGCACAGCACACGGGAGGGAGCTAATATCCAGCCTTTTACTTAGTTCCACAACAAATACCAGAACCACCTGCAGTTACTAATCTTGAAAGATACTGCTACAAGTCATCCAAATTCTCTGATGGTGTCTGAAAAATGCCAGCAATAATGAAATTAAAATGTATTACGCAAGATACCAAAAAGATACCATCTGGAAGAAAACGCATTTCAGAATAGGATAGGACTTCCGGACTGCAGTTTTAGTAAGTCCACTAAATTCACACAAGATAATGAAATCTCAAAATAGCATTTTTGATAGCAGCATCAACAGACACATCAGGAATCAATTTCAACTTTCAGGGCTCTCTAAATGCTGGAGATTGTCTTCCCATGATCCCTACTCAAATGTTTCCACTTGCTCATATTAACTTCTCTGCTCACTGAACCCTGCACTAAGCCATTTCAGCATGCTAACCCTACAGAAAATTAACCACTTGTTTTGTTGCATGTACTTTCTTCTTCTGCTAGTGTATACAATGGCTCAGGAGAAGACCAGAAGCCAGTGCAAAGGCCAGAAAAAAACTGTCCAGGCATTTATCTTTTTTTCTAGGTGCAGTGAACACAAACTACAGAAAGGTATGTCAGAGGAGCAAAGAACTGGGTGAAAGGACTAATACATCATCTCACTTTGCTCCTTGGAACTGCAGCCTAAGTACATCCGAGTTCTCTTGAAACATTTTTATGGGACATTTTAGAGAAGAAATTCATTGCACATGCAGCAGTAGACAAGGAGAACTTGACTGTAAAGTCAAGTCAATTCAGAGTGCTTCAACACAGACCCAAATCCTGCTTCCAATACAGTCTCCAAGGCAAAAGAGCATTCTTGTGTACACAAGAGACATATATATATATAATATTCCCATTTAAAGTATTTTTTTAAAATCACAAAGATCAAGTCTCACTCCCATGTGATTAATATCCCTCAATAGCTGTGAATTGCTTCTTTTTATTAGTTGTCAAGCACTGCTTTGTTAAGCAGGCACCAACGGTATTGCTAAGCGCTGTGTGTACACAAAAAAGACAAAGCAAGAGGCCCTAGTTTAAAAAGTCACCCATGAAAAGACACTCTTTAACACAGATTAAAATAATTGAGAGAATTTGTGCATTCAAGATGATGGCTTTCACCATTTTCTGTCAGGGAGCACAACACTTAAATAGCCGGGCTTGTTGTTCTTGGTGTTAATTTGCCCTGACATGTCAGTATTGGCAAGGGGAGATACCAGTTACCTTTCTGCAGGGCTCAGCACACATTACACAAAGAGTAGAGCAATTCACCCACTCCTCCTCACCCTGCTCAGGGCAAGAAGGTTATCAGCCTGGGAGACAGGATTAGGAGTTTCTCAAGCAGGCTCTTAGCAAGAAACACTACACAAAACCTGTTTATTATGTTTCTAAGCCACTAGCATTACCACTGAGCTCCACCAGGAACGGAACGGAACGGAAAGGAAAGGAAAGGAAAGGAAAGGAAAGGAAAGGAAAGGAAAGGAAAGGAAAGGAGAAGAGAGGGAGAAAGAGAGAGAAGGAAAGAAGGAAAGAAGGAAAGAAGGAAAGAAGGAAAGAAGGAAAGAAGGAAAGAAGGAAAGACCAATCTGTCCTTGGCATCCAAGCCTTATGATTTAATTCTGCACTTGCTCCAATTCATAAAAACCTGATAAAATGCCAAAAAGAATTTCCTCAGAAGTGAGCAAACAAGGGACAACAAATGCATGACAAAGAGGTACAAACAACCTATGGGAGTTAATTATTGCCAAGGCTAAGTGTCTAATTTCTCTTTCACAATACTGGTCTGGCTGCCTGTGAACACACCCAGGTGAGCTTGAAGGTTCAAACACTGCTGAAAGGAAATGACACAATAGGAAAAGAATCCAGGAGGTATCCAGGAGGTCTCAAATCTCCCAAGACCTTTGTCTTAGCCTGAGGCCAGCTCTACACAAGGGTAGGTATATTTGTAACTGCTCACCCTCTCTCCTTCTCACTCACCTTTCTGAGAGCAAGTAGCTACAAATAAGAAGGTTTGACATGCAAAGCCAACCCAACATGCAAAGTGCCAGACAGTTTCTAGAAGAGGCTGAGAGAGAAGCAGCCAAGACAGAGGGAAAGAAAAAGTTTCTTATATCTGGTTCTAAAATAATGACCTGCAGGAAAAAATGCCCCCAGGAGCATGAACCAATGGCAGTGTAGGAAGTGACCATCTTTGATACTCCCACTTGGTCTCTACCAAAGGATTCAACTTCATTCCGAAAGAGAACAAAAGGAATGGGTGTTTCAGAGCCCTCCTTGGGCCTGGAGAAACAGATCAGCTCACTTGCATATAAGGAAGTTGCTAATTATATAGCACAGTATTATAGCTGTCAAATTTGCAAGACAGGGGCAGCACCCAGGTGAGCAGAGCAGCTGGGGGCTGATGCATCTGGCCATTTAGGAACTCCCAGGGTCTTTGATGACACAGAATCCCTCTCTAGGTCAAATGCATCCTACAGACTTAGGCTCACTCTCTTCCTAACATCTTCTCAATGACTCTGTAGCACTGATTCCCAAACCATGGTCAGAAATTGGGCAGCATTTGGCAAACAGCATCAGGAATCACCATGAAGAGCAAATACCAAATTTGCTTCTTTTGGATGGCCTGTAAGAAAGTCTGAGACTTCATACAGTTCTTGTGGTGCAAACCACTGCTTTTGCTACTGTTTAATATACATTAAAACATAAACTATCACGGGAAGTGATCAACTTCCAGCACACAACGTCTGTGGTTAATCTCTGAACATAAGCTGTAAGGCTGTCTTAAAAGCTGCCTGGCTACAAAGCAGATTTCTTTCCTTACACGCTTTATTGCAATGACATTGCCTATACTGACTACTAACAACACTGCAGCTGGAGTCGCCAGTCCTCACACGTAAACCAAATATTCTCTAACTCATTCTTTCCCAGTTGATCAGGAATCATGTCTGCAATCTTAGGCGCTGTCTGCAACAATGGAGCAAATCTCCAGCACATACTTCCAGCGAGCGTAAATGCAAGGGTGAAACACACAACTGTACACTGTATAAACTAGCGTCTACCTACTGAAAGGTACTAGAGAAAGAAGTGTGTAGCCCAAACCAAAAGCCTGTGTCCTTCAGCAGTAACAAATTATCTAAACAGGGAATGGGAAAAAGACTCTAGTGCTTAAGTGACATCCATCACTTTCGCCTGTATTTTCATAGAAGCAGCTCTGTTTGGCAGCAAGTATTTTAGATTGGATGTAGTCTTTAAGTTGGCTTCAACTGATTAGGCCAGAAAAATTTTCCTTGTTAACATCAAATTCATGTACAAAATGCTTTGTACTGGCCACTCGTCACTGACACACTGCCTATCTTGTTTTTGTTTAGTCAATCTAAGTACATTTGAGCAAGTACATCAAATAAAAGACTGCTCAAGTGGGTGTGACACCTCAAATATAATTTCTAAACATTTTTTGCAATTATTAAAATTAAAGCTTCTTTTACTGTGTGCTTGTTGAAAAGCCTGATGTAAAGGCTAATTTAAAAAAGCATACAACATTGACTGATAATAAATTTGGTCCACATCAGTCTATTTATAGCTTAATGTTTAGATGATGCAGAAAGTTTGGCATTGGACTAGATGATCTCAAGCAGTCCTTTCCAGCTTAAATAATTCTGTGTGAAGAGCTTGAAAATGAATGTTGTTTAATGTTAATTCCCCTGCTGCTACGTAGCAATGTTCCATTCAGTCCCCAGCAAACAACCTAGGAAAAGGAAACTAAACTTGAAACATACCTGCTCTGGGTTTTAAAAAGAAGCAAAACCCTTGAGAAATTAAAACTGCTACCTTGCATCATCTAAATTCCAGATTTCAAATGGCATACAGAAGGCAGGACTGATGCTCAAGAAGCCAAACAAATACAGATGCATACCAAAATCTGACCTGTAAAGCAGTGACAACTCTTGGCTTTCTTGACTGGTATTTCTTCATGACCCTCAGCGCCACAGAAACAGGATAACCCAGGCCACTGACCACCTAATCTGTAATCTTGCTTCTAGCAATGACCAGCACCCGAACCTTCACTGACAGGACAGGAAGTTCACAGTAACCTATGGCCTCTTATGTAGCACTGTATGCACAGACATTGAGTTTGGCAGTCTAATGCTCAGTACTTTGCAACCTGCTGGGTGATGAGAGTTGTCACACGGTTACCTTCATTCCTTTCTTAGGACTCATAGTCAAATGAAGAAATAGACCACTTCCTCTTTTCCCCTCTCTTCCCCAACTAGCACAACACAACATCCTCATTTAAACTAGTCTGCTACAGTTAGTCAATGCAAATCAGGCATTTTAAGCAGCAGTTTCCCACAACAATTCCTTATTTAAAAGATCTTACACAGATTTGGTAAAAACCTTTCAGAAGACACTGGTACATGTCTTGAGCACTGTCCTCTCTGCCCGAGATCTGAGGCATAATTCCCTATCACCAGGACACAGATCAGTGATATTTCTATACGTGTTTCCAGAACTACCAATAGTCTTCAGATAAAATCTCACTAGATATTTCAGCCAGATAAGGGAACACTTTTTCATGCACTCTAAGCTCAGAAAACATTATTTGGAAAATTTACAGCGTTGGAAGTCTAAAGCAATCTCCTATCAGTTACTCAGGTTTATGAGGCACTGAAGCAGTGCTTCTGCCTGTAGTCACGTTCACAAATGTCATTAGCAATACGCTGACTGCTAGTATGCAAAACATAAATAGCCCCTGGAACAGGGGAAAATGACACATCTACTCTGAACTATTGTGCACAGAAGTTAATTCAAGTGACAAAACAAGTAAGCATTTCAGTCTTACCTAGTTTGTCACAGGTTTGCAAGAGCAAACCAATTTATGACAAAAGATTAAAGTCTTTTATTGAAACCGCCAAAGAGGCGTAAACCCAGGCTTCAGACAGGGCACACTGACCTCTGTCTGACCTAACATAAACTTCAGAGAAGCATTCTAGAGATAAACACCATAGACTTTAAAGGAATATGTGGATGGCACCTCTGTGAGTCAGAAAAACTCCAAACAGGGTGAAGTATTCTCTTTATTTGCAGTGTGCTTTTCAGCAGCCCCCTAACCCCACACACACACGCACACAAGCTCATGCTCAGGGATGCTGGGGCAAAATATACACAGTGACACAAGTAAGAGTGTCAGGTTCCTTCACACTCTGGATTACAGAAGAGTTACCTGCATGGTAATCATTGACTTCTATTTAGCAGTGTATCTGTGTTGTTAGAAGAAGACAATATAATGCCTGATTTGAAGAGAAGTGAGATGATTTGGATATTATGTTCTGGAAAGCAGTGGAAACGTTCTCTTTTGCTGTGCTTTTGACATATACACTGAGTGATGTGGACAACTACTGAAGCTGTGTTTTCTTTTCACTTTATACTTTTATTTTAGAATTACATACAGAATCTTGTGAACTACTATATCCCCAAAATTCTTAGTTAAAAATAAAAAAGTCATACTTAAAGCACTGATGTGTACAAGTATTGTAACTACTAAATACCTGCCTTTAAGTGCAATCCACCATTAAAAAATGCACATGACCTTATTTTCTGTATCTTCTGGCCATATCATTTTCCAAAACAATTGGAAAATATTATTTCAGATAATCTTTAAGAAATACATTTTCAGATAATATTTAGGAAGCAGAAGGCAATTCTTCTTCATAAAAGGGGAGTGGGAGAAAAAAATCAGGACAAGCAGTGTCAATCATAGTTCCAAATACGTTGTCTGGCTGGGAAGTAACTGAAAACATCAAACTGAAGAAGTCCATGTTTTAATTGCTGCTCTCCCATGATATACAGATTCTATTAACTCCTTTTTTAAAAAGTGTGACTGGAAAAGATAAGGTCAATACAGCTTGCTAGTGTCTAGGCAGCAAGACCACAAAGCAAAAAGCAATAACCAGCAGAATTAAAACAGAAATTTTTTGTTTAGTAATTCTGTCAAACACTAAGTCAGGGGGAAAAAAAAGTAAATATTTCTGAAAGGAGTGGTAAAAAATTCTGCAGGAACTAGAGAGAATAGAAATGCTAAATATTTATTAGAAAATATTAACAAAGTATGGTCATATATAAACACCTGTAAGACACTGGAACATGGTTTCATTAAGAAATAAATAATTAACTTATAAATCATCGTGCCAGTTCTTCTCATTTAATGTTGAACCTTTGATGCTTGGCACTTTTCTTGATATGTGGATCCTGTTTGAATCATAACACTCACAACACAGTTTTTTACCTTAAATGCACACACAAAATGTGAAAAATATGAATATCTAAAAACCTACAAAAAGGGGGCAATATAGAAAAACTGAGAATAGGATAGTGTTTTCAACTGTTTTTAAGTAACTACTATTTTTTAAGGCTTCTGCCTCATTTTCTAAATGCTTAAGGCTTGCAATCTTTTGCTATTTAAAAGTATAGCAAAGATCTGAGATGATTTACAGTAGAGGGTAATGTAACTGTACTGCCAAGAAAAATCCCACAACCATTAAGTTCATTACTTGGCTTATTTAACACCGGGGAAAGGAAATGGCAGTCACAGACAGTGCTGCACCATCTGTACCATCCTTCCAAGGACCAATGTAGTGGACAACTGTAATTTATGAATAGGCATCTCCCCTTTTAGAAGAAATAAACTGATAACAACCTCAACACCTAAGCCAAAGAATAATAAAATGTGTACAGTATCTAATGGTCAACTTGGTCACAAAAAGTGTACTAGGAGCTATACTGGTGCTCTCAAAAAACAATGTATCACTGTATGTTAGGCTGCTCAGACTTCTCTCCATGTTACCATCTGTTTACAAAGTGAAGCTTTATATGGCAAGGTGGCAGTGGTGGGGCTTTCACAGGTGTGGTGTTGGTATTTCTATCAACAGAGAAAAAAAAAAGAAAACATACAAATCACATAAAGGAATGAATTACCCTTTGGCAACAAACATCTAAATTATCTTGGAAGTCATGAGTAATCCTGTGAAAGCAAAATAGAATGCACAGCCTGAAGCTGAGAATGGACTTTTAAAAAACAAACTAAATTGAAAAAATATTTGAACAGTTCTACATTTCTACCAAACTCGACTCATTTACTTAGATGGAAAATATACCTTGGAAAAACCCTATGTTTTGCAAATGATGAAAATTACAGTGCTATTTCCCTCGTAACTAACATACCATCACTGATTTCTGATGTGAAAAACTATAAAACTGTTAGGTGGTGGAAAGAACAGTAAATTCTGGGTATTTTAGGATTTAAACAGAACTATTTCTGGTTTTATTAGGCATATCAAAATCATGGCTAAACCTCAGCAGTAGGCTTGTGCTTTTAGGAAAAACGTCTTTAAATCAGTAAAAGTTTATATTTCTTGGCACACAGGCACCATCCTAACAGGTCTCTTTGAAAGCGAGTATCTCAGTGGAGGTAATATTTACTGTTTACTGTACTTCTGGTTGTTAAGGGTTACCAAAAAGGTCCTGTTTTTCCATGACATCAGCTGCATTCCAACAGAAATGTGTGCCCAGGAGTTTTAGTAACGACTGTAGCCTCCAACGGCTGAAAACCTTGGCCAAAATCCTCTACACCTGCAGATCAGCTGAGTAAAATGAAAAAAAAAAAAAAAAACCATGAAGAATTTAACTGGAATTTTTCTGACTTAGCTCCTAATAAAGAGAAAATTTTTTTTTTCTTCTTCAAATCTGTTGTTGAAAGTTATTTGGACCAAATTTTGAGTATCTGCTAGTTGTTGCTGCTCATTCAATTAATTTCTTGGCTCAAGACCTCAACTCGGTCTGTCAGAAGTGTAACACATTCCACACCAAATCTAACAGGTCAAAGGGATTTCAAAACAGGGTCCTCAAATTTTCCAAAATTAGTATGTCTTACCTGCCTTACATATCTCTCCTCTGTTTCCTTTCCTAAAATGCTGCTGATAATATGCCATTGCCATTGAGATACCATGAGAAGCCAACTGTTTGTGAAACATACAGATCCTCTAGTCTTGGGTAAAATCCCATGAAGACAGGAAAATCTCAAGAGCAGGCAATACACTGTATGAAACCAAGTACAGAGCTACACTCTGAACACTGAGGAAAAGCCAGAACACTACAGCAGTGGTAGGTATCATCCTCTCTGTGGACAGCATTGAAGTGTGTAAATGACAACCACAGCCACATTTAGCAAAGTGTGTCTACCAACAGCAAAGTAGTTTTGGACTCTTTTGAGTTCTGTATATGTTGTATGTTGTACTCTAGTAGTTCAGAAAAACATTTGTAACAAATCTTAAAGGGCCACACTTTGTCTTCACCTTAATTACTTTAACAATTAAGGATAAGAGCGGCTTTATCTACATAAACACAAGGCTTGGAGGTGTCAGCAATCTGTTGCTTTTTGGCCAGTTCTACCCTTGCACTCCCTTGTACTGCTCAAACTAAATTTACCTGATCTCTGCAGGGCAGGTGCCTCTGAGGGAAGTAAACATCACAAACCACCCCCCACAAAGGTGTGCTCCAGGTTCCCAGGCCACTACACACAGATATTTGCACCATAGCCATCAGGAATGATGAAAGCTGTTTGTGGCCATGAATTGCCAGCAAATTTAGATTCCTGATGCCGAAGGAAATAGCACCAATGATTAAACATACAGCCTTTTGCAAGACAATGCGTGGGAGACAAATGAAAGACCAGCATAATTGTGTACAAAGACTTCCATGAACGTCTGGCAGGAACAAAAGTGCTGTCACGGTTTGTGTTAAATTCCAGGGATATTTGACCTCAGCTTATCTCAAAGTCTTGTGAAGCTTTAACTGTACAGTGGATATTTGATGTTAGACATCCCACAGGCCTATGCAATGCTGCTCTCCTCGCTCAAATGGCAGCTTTATTGTCTCCAGCAACTGGCTGCATAGCAAGTTTTTAAAAAAGACACACTAAGTTTTTGCCACAAATCTGTAGGCCAATGACCTAAAAACCCTGCAAGACCAAGGCAGCTAGCTCCCAGGCTGGCCTCTTCCTGCACTCACAGGGCTTAGGCTTGATGCACAGAAAAAGGCAGAGAAGGATCAGTTTATATGTATACATAAAGCAGGGGTGCAGAATAACACATCAGTCACAAGATGAGGCAGATATGGACTACAGAAATTAAGATCTGAGGCTTTTTGAACAAGTCATTGTACAATCTGGAAAGGACACAATTTAACAAAACTCGGAAGAACTCCTGAGCATTGATGGATGATATCCTATGGTCAGTCATACATTTAGAAAGCATACTTATACAGTGAAATGTGATGTTAATTCAGTCACTACTTTATATGTCAGGTAAGCAAAACTCTTCCAGCAGCAAAATGACATAGTATACATGAAGACCTGCATATTTATTACTAAGTTTAAAGAAGCCAAGTTGAGTTTGCACAGACAGTTGTCATTACTTTTTTAATTAAACAGGGAAAAATTCTGGGGTGTAACAACTCATCAATAATGAGATCTTAGTGCTTAGGACTCTTAGACCCTATCACAGTACATTAAGAAACTACTGCATGAGCAAATAAAGTGTAATTAGTCACTTCCCTATGTTTTTTCACACTTTGGTATGTAAGCTCCATCAGCTCTGCTTCACCTCTGAAATGCAACTGTACCTGAAAAAGTAATTCTTTAAGGAATCTAATGTAAACATTACAAAATTAAGGAACTCTTACTCTTCCATTGTTCCTCACACTACCAATTTATGTAGATGGATAAAAGATGTACATTTCCTGGAAGCACAAATCTTTAGGTCTGGAAAACAAACATGATCATGATCATTTGCTGAAAATCTAGCAACAATGAGATTCTCATTCATTATTTCCTTCAGAAACATATCCTCAACACAGTATCTAAGACTATACTAATGAGACACTTACATTGTAATATTTCTTCAATGAGAATCTTGATTAGCTGGTCATCTCTTTTGCTGTATGGTCAGAAACCAACAGTTCCAACTGTATCTGCTTTAGTTTGCTTACAGTGGTATTTATAGAGTTACAAATTTGTTTTAAACTGGAACTAGAATTAGTTTGCATGTACTTCAGACCTTCCACCAGATGATTTATTCACCATATACACTCACTAAAGAATTCTATCCTTTGTCTGAAACAGAGGAGAGTGACAGGAAGCTAAAAGAAAAATACTATCTGAATACTTAAATCCCTACCTACTGCATTATTCATTAATGATTTTGGTGCCTCAGTTACCAGAATGCTGAAACCAAAAATACTTAACCTGAAAAAAACCCTATTAACCACTGCAGTACCTTTTAAACATTATTGTAGACACACGGACAGAGCTCCATTCTGTTGCCTAGATAATGGAAAACAACACTTATGTCTAAGCTTCAACAACAAAGAATTGATGACATCAGATAAATGAAAAGATCTGTCAACTAATCAAAATCTTCCACAAAGGTTGTCCATTCTTTTACAAATAATGATAAATAACCAGGCAGGAAAACAAAGAAAATAATCTTGGGTTCCTAGAGACCACTTCAATTAGACCACTGACAGCAGTTTACTCATCACTATGGACAGAAATTTTTCCTCTATGGAGCATGAGCAAAAGCCATATACTTCACATGCAGTTCTTTGATAAAATTACTTGTATTCACAGCCCACCCTCAGCACAACTCAAATAATCTGGACTGCAGAGTAGATCTTAGTACTGGTTATCACTGTCTTGTTGCACTAATCGATAATGAAATAAGACACACATGAACCAAAATGCGGAAGTTAGTTTACCAATATTTGAGTATTTCTGATTTCAGATTTGAACTCTCCTTCAAATGTCCAAGCCTATTCACTTAAAAGGGAATCTTAGATCACCCTTTCCCCCTCAGTCTGAGGAAACTCAGATTTGAATCAGATTCCAGATCCAATTTGGACAAATTCACCCTTGCAGATGAACTAACACTCAAGAAATGTGACACTTCACCTTTTTGATCTTCTCCCTTTTTCTCCCTTCCTCTCATCTCCAGGTTACACACTAATTGGCTCCAAGCTAACAACATTTTTTGGGGATTGGGATAAGTACTCAGAAATTCAGAGGAACTTCCCAGATCACAGTAAATCCATGCATTATTTCTTCTGCAGCCATACAGAACAAATGTTGATTCATTTTAAATTTAATATTTATAGACATCCTTCATCATATATTACCGTTCTTAAGATCAGAAAGAAAATAAGCACACTAATGTGAGGGGGAAAAGTAGGGGGGACTTAAGCCAAACTAAAGTTGAGCTAGTGCCTCTCCATGCAGTTACAACAGAAGCTGTCAAGCCCAGCTGAACAAACAACTAACAGACAGAAATTCTGAATAGCAGCAGCAGCTTATTTTAAAGTATAACGCATTCATTTCAATCCCCATGGAAAAACTAATCACCAATTGGCTTGAAACAGCACCAAGACTAGTTCAGCAGAACCATTTCCTTCAACAAACATACAGCTTGCTCTCAAGCACAGGAGGATAGAATGGCACACAGTTCATTTGCTTTTGCTCTAATCCCTCCACCTTCAAATATTTGTGTTTGGGGTAATGTTGACCAGTGGGACATATGTTCCTGTGCCTCAATTCTGTTGAGCTGAAACTATGATATCTTGCTCTACTTCCCTAAAGAGAAATTAACTATACAGAGGGTAAAAGTAAGAATAGCAACTTTTGTTTCTGCCGTGCCTTTCATGTCCAGTGATCGCAAAACACACAGAACATCTGGAATTGAACACAGCAGCTCTTCTGCAGCTCACAGTAACAGCATACAACAGACTGGGCAAAAAGTAAACTAATATAGTTGTATGCAACTTCTTACTCCATCCTATAGTCGTAGTGATTCAAGGTTCAGCCTCTGGCTGTTTTTCCCCATTCATTGCTACGCTCCTGACTTACTTCTGACCTAGATCTTAGGAAAATCCCATTCTTAAATCCTGCCAGAAGTCATAAATCTCAGAGCTGGAGCAATACAAACTTTGCAGTGGTTTAGAGTGATACTAAACAAAACAGGAATGGGTCACAATAAGTAAAACAAAGTAGAATTAAGGAAAATCAGGCAAGAAAAGAGTGGATTCAGAATGGTCCTAGCAAAACACAAGTTACTGATGTACTGAGTATAACTTTTAAAGTGAACATGCATGGAAGTAGGAGAGGAACATACCAAATAGTAACTGAATTCCAGATATAGAATTACTGAGAGGGAAGATCACACACTCAGCTACAAGAAGGGCCTAAAAATCTCACCAAAACCTGTCATATCCATGTATTCTGTAGTATAAACAACCATATCAGTTAACAAGGAAAAACTGTTATCATGTTCTGCTATTAAAAGCCAAAACTATAATATAATACTCTCAAGGGCAAGCTTATGGAAAAGAATACATAAAGCCTAGACATGACCAGCAGGTAATTACTTATTATATCAATTTTTCCCTGATACTTGAAAGAAAATCAACACTTTTTGAAGGTTCCCTGGCAGACAAAATGCTTGCAAATCACTTTTTGAAACACAAGTCATTGCACTCTTGCAGTCAAACTGCAAAAAATATGGTTCTTTTCAGGAGTTACACATAATTCTAAGTATTGGTCTGAACCATATTTTGTGGTAGCACATCTTTCAGAAAAATATGCTTCTGGTTGGGAATAAACTCCTTTAGGAATGAAAGATACACAGAATCTCATCTGGGAATAAGCGTCTGAAGGCAACCAAGAGCTACATCACATTCAAGAGCAGAGGATTCTCCAGACATCGGATCAGCTCTGCAGTCCCAGCCTTCAGATCAAGAACTACAAAATTAACTCTTTTCTACCTATTTGGTTTCCCAGACTCATTTGGGTCTTTTGGAGACATCATATCAGCACATCTTTAATGCTGGGGAGGAGTCAGGTCAAGACTGTCAAGGATTTCAACACTGAACTGAGTCTGTGCTACAAGGTCCAGGAATAGTTTCAGATTTGAGATGAAACAGAACTTGACAGACATAAAAGCTTTCAGCCTGGAGAGAGCAGTTAAATTCAAATGGGAAGATACCACAGGAGCACAAAAGGTACAGTAGAAAGGGGAGAGCCTTGAAGGATATGAGTACCTAATAAAAGAAGCTAGAACAAGCCCCAGAAAAAAAGGATAAAACCCCAAAACCTCATGCAGATGGTCCATAAAAGTAACACTTAATCCAGGTGTCATTTAAATATATTGAAGGAAGTATATTTTTAAGTTAACACAAAGACTGAATGCTTAAAATTCCTCAAATTGTAACTTCCTTGTATTATAAGCTCTAAAAGAATTTCTTTTTACCAGCTAAGAAGTGATCACTATGCTTTCCATTGCATCCTTCCTTCCAAGTGAAACAGATTTTGCAAGCTCGTATCACAGCTGCCTATCCTTTCAGCATGAGAAAGGAGAGCTGGCAAGGAGAAGAAAAATTTAAGAAAGATTAAAAGAGGAAAACCAGTAATAGGCTGCTATTATTGCCAAGCAAGTGCTAGGCACAGAAGTGCGGAAAATAATTTGGTTTCTTTAAATGCAATTTTATTTTAATTTTACACTTCAGAAGAAACAATCAAAGGAAAAAGACTTGTTACCAAACTATAAAGTAACATACAGAGTTGGTATTAATTTGAGAAAGCAAACTACACCACACAATGTATCAAAGAACAAAGCAAGTGCCAATTAAAAAAAAAACTTTTTATTTCCTTACAGGTTGTCAAATCTGCCTGTTAAATGAGTTGGAAGACCTTGTGTGAACACTCCCAACAAACAGAGCAGCAATCATTAACGTTAACCTGGCATAGTAGTGCTTGTCCTGAGAAACAGACTTAGGTCACTCCTGTCTCTTTTTACAAAATCCCATGAGATCTTTGGTTTGTACCCAAATTCTCCCCAGGGAACATCACCGTTTAACTTCAGCTGCATGAACAACAGTACTTCTTCCAAAGTACTGTTGTTCCAAATAACCTAAAAACAAATAAACTGTGCCTTTTAAATATTAGTGATGCAGAAAAATACTATCAGTAATTAAAACCATAATGTGGCTTTCCATATTCAGGCTAAACTCCTACCTGGGAACTATTTCTAAGCTATTTTATTATAAAATGAGTTGTCCACAATTGGGAAAAGATCTCCTTTATAGGATGGGCCCACTCCAACAGGGTACAGAGTAATGAATGAGAGCAGAATTAGCTTTCACACTGGTGCTCTACACTATTCACAAGTCAGATACAGCTGAGGAAGCATAGGTGAGCACTGGATTAGGACAAAGAAAAATGTTGTCTTTTGAAAAAGGAAAGTGTTTAAACCTCTGTCAGTGGCTGTTACACCTCAACAGCTGATTTAATAGATCAGGTGATTCCAGTGCTCCGCTTCGGTGCAACCTCCCATTTAAGCCAGCCCAGATGACTTTCTGACGAATGGCCCAAAAAGTATTTATGCAATCTGTTTGCCATCTTGGTGATAACAACAAGCAACACCAGGGGTAATTTCTTGCACTGGTACAGCTAAACATGCAGCAAGCCTGCCCATGACATAAAGATCTCACAGAAATAAATGGAAGATAAGGGAAACACAGTGACTGAGGAAAGCTAAAATGCTTCACTGGATGTGATCTGGGTAACAGAAGCTTACATAGAAACCTTTTCAATAACACTTTCAAAAAGCATAAAAACAGGAGATCTAGAGTCCTTTCCAATGCAACGCCTCAGAAAAGCAGGCAAGTGGACAGCTATTCATAGACTGTGTAAAGGAGCAGCAGCCAGGGGAATCTGCTGCTCTGAATCACCTCAAAGCATTGATGTACAACTGCCCCAACCACATAAATCAAATCTGCTTCTATGAAGTGGTTTTGGTTCCATTCATCAAACTTCAGTATCCATTCTTGTACAGTGCCCTGAGTGCTTTAACGTAAAAAAGATGATGAAAGATCTCTGGTGAAACCACTCCAGTTTCCCTTCTCGGCACTGCTCAGTAGGGCAAAAAGTTGAGTTGACATTGTGCAATCTTTGCAACTTGAACCAACCTGAATGCTACATGACAACACCACCTTTCTCCCTACCTGGGGTGTGGTGGTGTGTATCTCCCACAAGCCTAGTATTACTGCAGATTAAGCTAAGGAAGACTCACAGAGAGCTTAAGATGCTCTTTTTTAGTTGTTTATCCACTGCTCCCATGATTTTTCAAGATTTAACAAAGCTTCATAACAAATTTAAAAAGCAACTCATTTTATCTCATCTACTACCTGAAGCATTCACAAATAATTATCATGGAGCTTCCTGTTTAAAGAGCAGCAGAAAAACTGAATATATAAGGTATGAAAAAGACTACAGCAGACAGAGGAGTATCTGTGCCTATTTCTGTCTTCTGAACCTTTTTTCTTCCAAGGTCTGTCAAACTGGACTCAAGAATCCCTTTTCCTAAATTCAGGGCCTGAAAAAATACTCCAGTGTCCATCTATATCCTAGCTTGCTTTCTTGTTTTCTGGCTTCAAAAGTTTGTTAAGCCCATCTCTCCTTTTAAACCCAGTCATGGATTATCTCATGCCATTAAGCCCTATGCTCATATACATATTTTCTATAGAATATGCCAGTTCTGAACACAAGGCTGAAGTATTCCTAAACTCTAGTCTCAGTCCTCACAGCACTGAAATCACTCCAGCCCACCACCAATTTCTTTGACAACTTTGGAAGTTAGGCAGTATCAACTTTAAAAATTGCCTAACACTGCCAACACTAAATAATCTCCATTAGCGATCAATGTCCACTCACCCACACATAAATATTTTCATTATCTTTTAAACTGAACTGACGCTGAAGAATTAATCTACAGAAACAGAGAGCTGAGACGTCACCTTAAGCCTCCAACAACAGCAGCAACATCAGCTATATCCTGGTAAAAACTCCAATGTGACAAAGCCTTCTACAAGCAAAACCAGCCACTTTAATTATGTTAGGCACTTACACAGTACATATGGTTTTACCATTTTTCCATTTTGCCTATCCTGACCACTTAAACTATATTTTCTTTTGAGGTGAGGGCTCATTCATTCTAAATGTAAAACTATCCCAATCTTCAGGCTTCTTTTTCACGGAATAAATATAAGAACCATCTTGTCATGTGATAAGAAGGAACAATCTTTCAAAGAACTGTTTTCCTGACTGACCTTTAGATTTTTGAAGGTAGAATCTCATACTCCATCTGTTACACATGCTGATATCAAAGAACAGTCTTGGAGGCCTTGGTCTACATTCAGAAAAAAATTGAAAACTCTACTGGAACTCAGGTAGCAGAATTTACACTGCACATGAGTAAAAGGATTTGACAAGGAACAAGACTGCTTTATTCTGTTATATAAAAATCTATACAAACAAGGAGTAAACTACGAGTCATCTACACTGAGTTCACAGTCTAATCAGAAAAGAAATTTAATAAATGACCATAACAGACAACATGCAGCAAGACAAAAACATAGGATTAAAAATGTTGACAGGATTACATGCATATTTCCTTAGATTGTGTATGAGAGATTCTACTCACAGAGGTGCTGCAGTAGCCAATGAGCAGACAAAAATATTGTCAACATTTTCACTGACTGACTTGATCATCACATACTTTTCCCAAGCTGCAGTGAAATCCTGATGAACTGCAATAAAGTCACAAGGAACTGTATCCTTCTCCACAGGAGCTGTCCTGTCATACCTGAGCTAAACAAACTGAATGAATTTTCCACCTTTGTCATGATGCAATTGCTTCTATTAAGCTTCACAGATAAACTTATCTGCTTGGTATCAAAGCACATAGTTTGGTGGTTTTAAAAATAATTCTGCCTGTTTAACAGACCCTGGTAATTTTCCTCTTGAGGGCAACAGCTGGAGAATGTTCTGCAACACATTCATTAAAATCCCAACACAACAAGCGTACTTTCAGGTCAGACAGGCTGCTCCCACTTTTCAGCTAACCTACCATGAAATACGCATAAGCCTTCAAAAAGAGAAACTGCCACAGATGACGAAAGGTTCAAAGAAACATCCATTGACTATAAACTTCAGTCAGAAGGTTGAAAACTACAGTATTAGTTTGTCACTAATGGACTGTCACAAGACTGGATTCTGTACTTGAAAGACCTAGCCTAAGTTGCCAGGTTTTTCTGTACAGACTTCCTTGAGGTTACAGGCTGACATTGCTCTACAGCCACACAAGGCCATAAATGGCTGAAGAATTCAGCTCTCTTAAAAAGTAGCCAAGGTATTTAATTTGCAGCATCTCACTGACTTAAAAGATTTGGGGTTTCTGACCTGAATCACTTTTGAAAATTATATCTAGGCCATGAGCATCCAATTACCTTATGAAATCTGCAGCTATCCTTTTTGGTATTTTTCCATAGCATGTAGGGAGTCTTCCACCCAAGTATGCATTCTGCCTCCACCCAAATGCCCTTGCTCTAACCTTTCAACTACAACCATTTTGTTTCACTTCTGAAATATGTCCTTTGTTGAAAGCTTCCTAAAATGGCTACAAAGTTAGATAAGAGTCCATTGTAATCTGCATAAAGGTCTGATTTGTTATTTTGATTTGCAGCACATTGGGAGTTTTCTTGGTCTGACTGGGAATGGAAAGGAAAAATGTAGAACTGATTGAAGTCTTGTAGCCTTTTTCCACCACCAAAGTTCTATGTTTTCGTATGTTTTTATGGAAGCACAAACTTTATCCTGTTGGTATATGTACACTCAGCACAGAAAGCCATGTGAATGCTCTTTAGTTCTTCAGTTTGATGGGCACAATTCCCTCCATCAATTTTCTAATCATTAACTCTCCATCCCCTCCCTGCATGATGTTCAAAAGACAGTTTGTAAAGAAGAACAGGCATGGCATTGCTCCCAGACATAAACCAATGCTGTTCTCTTGCAGTACAACAGCTGTTACTAAAACATATAAATAAATAAATTCCCCAAGTGAAATATTTGTCAACACAGAACTAAATCTGGTTTTGTGGAAATAAACAAACTAGCTTTCAGCATGATGATGTCTACAATAGAAAATTAGTCTTTTAGGCAGGAAAGGATGAGCATGAGAAAGATTTGTGATTGACTTGTCTAACTCAGAGGATGGGATCACTTCTCTTACTTGACTAGAAATGTTGATCAGAGAAATATAGTTAATGTAGTTACAACTTAATAAATAGGAAACACATTACAGAAGAACTCCAGGATTTAAATGAAGAAAAGACAATTGTGAGTCCCTTAAGATTCATTGTAGCAATTCCAGCTACAAAATATGAAAAAAAAATGCAACAATTCTCAGAAAAAGGGAGCTTCACGTACTATGGAACCAGTCAGTTTAAATTCTCTGCAAGGTGTTTTTGGTTTAATTAATTATTTTTTTTATTTAAACATTCAAGTTTCGAACAAGTCACATTTTTCTTTGTTAACAGGCATAAATTAGGAGTGCTTAACAAGGAAATGAAAGGGCTAACTTAAGCTATATCCCTTATTTTCCCACTCATTAGCATCACTGCATATGCGTCTTGCAAGCTCCAGCAAATAAAGACACAGAGGCAGCCATTCAGTTGCCAAGAGCCCCAGTCATGTTATTAATGTACATACTACTTATGGTCATTATTCATCAACCTCACTCAAAGTTGCTCAAGTGTCACCTATATGCTTCCTATCAATGTGGTCCATGTGTTCCCTAACCTCACGCCATTGCTCCTGGCTTTCTTTAATGTCCTGCATTCACACCATGCAGCAGCACAGCAGTTAAAGATGGCACTAGAAGACAATTAGAAGATTTATAATCTCTTTAATTGATTCATTAATCAATATTCTGCAATTTTGAAGATAAATTACAGGATACCAAGAAGAAAAAGAGACACACAATCATTCATCAGCCATTTTCCAAGGCTGATCCACTGTGCTTTTTCTTTTTCTGGACTGCTTGCTGTCATGTGAAAGCAGCTCAAATGAATGGCATCTTTATTTTTTCTAGAAAACAGAGGGTTTTTTTGTACTGGAGAGGTTGGAGAGAAAATTGAGGAACAGCAGTTCCTTAGCATCACCTTACAAGTACTTCAACTCATAACTCTGAAAACAAACATCTGATACTTTCCTCTCAAATATCCAAAACACAAAGTTGCCATCCAGGTATCAAAGAAACAGATTTTAACTGTACCACATGCATGAATTCAGACAGGAGTCGTGGATTGAGAGGACACAACCACTGGGGTTTTTTTCCAGTTAAAACACAAACAGATGCTGAGTGATCTTTAAGAATCTAAATAAAAATTCAGCAAAACAAATCAGAGGATATTAGAAAACTTTGCATCAAAATAATTACACACAACAGGATATTGCCTTAACATCAGTAGCTCCTGAATCAACTGGCAGCTTTTGAAAAATATCACCCCTATGATGATCAAATACTTCTAAATATTTTCAATTTTAGAATGGCAGCCCAGATTGTCAGCGTACCTCAACTTTCATCTGTAGAGCTTGTACATTTTGCATTTCTACAGAGCAATCAGTTATAGTTCTAACTTTCAGGTTTGCCACTTTTTTTTTTTCTTTTTCTGTCTCAAACAGAAAAAGTTTTATTCATGCCTAGGGAATAGTGTTTCTGGCTTTAGCAATGGATGACCTAGCTTATACCGTCCTTCTAAAAAATCACAGCCTATTAGAAATTTTTAAATTGTTTTCTATAGATCAGATATATGATAGCTTTTAATAAGAAGTGACAGGGAAGTTACTGAATGTATCTTGAACTTGGTTTACTTAAGGGAATTGACCTCTCTAGTAACCTCTGATCCACCCTACACAAAAGTCTGGCAGGAATTAATAGTTGAGCTCTTAAATATTCAGCAGAGCCAAGTGCACATACATATGTATGTGTGTTCAGTCTACTACTTTCAGTCTTTCCATTTATTTACTGAACCTTCTTTTCTTGTTTTATTTACTTAGGCTCCAAAGACACATGGTAAATATTCCACAGGGCAACCAGATAAGGCAACTTCACCGAGCTCGGCAATGATGGAAAAATCTGTAAAGCTGCTGCTTCTCTGTTCTGTTTTATTTTTAATGGAGTGCAGCTGAAATGCAGCTGGAAAACAGCTGTCAGCTTTAATTTCCCAAATCTGCACCAAAATAACAACTACAGCTTGATCATATGATAATTACCTCTGAATTAGAGCCCTGAGTTTGAGACATTACACACAACTAGAAATTAGCCAAGAGCCTGAGGACGACAATAAACACAAGGCTGAAAAGCTCGGGGTTTTGGACATATTCCTCTTCAATATTTGTTAGTTCAGTGCATTCTTCTCTTAGGTAAACATCTGAGGAACAATATTAATGCTTTGCTCTTCCTCAGTGTTTTTGAAATACTGTCCTCAAAAAAAAACCCCCCTACAAATACCATAACACTTCTGTAGGTATGTAGTGAAGTAGGTATGTACCTGGAAAGTGATCATCTGAAGCTAAAGAGAACCTTAGGCTTCATTTTGAAAGGCAGTGAAATTCAGTTTCTAGTGGCTGGTTGTTTCACCTTTAGAAACTACAGTTTTTTCAAGTAACTTATGAAAAGAAAGCAGCTAACTTCTCCCTATTTTTCTACCTAATAAACTGCCTTGATGCAAAACAATAAATATGTTTGAGACACACAAACAAAAGTATTTACTTTAAAATACTTTAAAAAATAAAACAGTTTATTAATTTTATGTAGTCTTTCTGCTCAGAGATATGGATTTATCAACTTGACTCAGGAGATCAAATATAATCCCAATTTATCTAAGTGAACTGTTTCACAACAGATTAATTTGGTCAATACATACAAGCTGACTATTGCAAAAGTGTACCTGCACTTTTCTCCAAAGGAGGAAGTGAGATCTGTCACTCTGTGACTTGAACATTTCTTCACATTCTTGTAATCTTTTCCTGTAACCATGTCATCTAGCATTACTTGCCACAACTTTACAACATATAAACACAACTAACTCCAGAAATCTGAGACAAGAAAACAATACACCAGAGAACCCCAACTCTTTGCTGACCCACTCTGACCATGACATCCATTAAACATCCCCAGCAAGTAATTTCTAAATACTCTATCACAAGTAAGCACAGCAGAAATGAGGTGACAATAACAAATTCTACACATTAATATAAATCACCACTTCATAAATAATTTAGGATAACATTTTTGAAATAATATTTTGAAATAAACCACATTTTTGGCAGATTTAAGGTCTCAGCAGAATTAATTTCCCACTGATATGCAAAAGAGCAATAGAAGTTTGATGACTTCGAAGCAAATGCACTATTGTATTACAAAGGACATTTAGCTATTTAATAGAATGGGTTTTTTAAGAGGACACCAGTGTCCCATTTTCCCAAAATTAAAAAAAAAACCCTCAAAGAAAGCATTTTTCTCATGGTCCTTTAGCATGTAAACAAAACTTTTGGGGAAGAGGGTAAGCTCAAGGACATGAGCTACTATAGTTTTCATGTGGCAGTCAGCCCTTATTCAAACAACCAATACACTGAGGTATCTTTTTTAAGCTTCAGAACACTTAAAAGATCATTACACTAATCCTGAATATGCCTCCTTTTAAAACAGGTGAGGTTACAAAGACAGAGGAAAAAAAACTGTTTAAGAGTTTGAGGGACGCATTGTTTACAAAAAGGTTTCTTTTTAACATAGAAAACTCAAATGTATTTGGATTCTGTTAGTTGCAATGACACTGATGGTTTCAATTTAATTATTCGCCATTGTAAAAAGAAATTATTTCAAATACCTACACCTAATTTTAACAGTTTCTCTTTAACATTCATATCCACTGATATCACTCCACAGTGTCAAAACAGATTTCTTGATTAAGCATCACACTTGTTCCTGCCCAGCATAATATCAGAATTATTAATGCCAGCCTGCAGCCAGCTCTTCTCCAACAGCTGTGCTGCACTTCATTGTTATGCAACACTGAAAACAATTTCACGTTTTCCCTGTGAGAACAACTGTGAATAACTAATTTTCTCTGGTTTTAGGGTCAAGATTTAATGCAAGCATGTCAAGCAATAGTCTGAAGCAATAGTCTGAAACCAGTCACCTTTTTTACACCAATCTCCTCAGTGAAAACTAAAAAGCAAAACGCAAATTTAAAAAAGAGAGGTAATTTACAGCAGCAGTTTGAACTGACAATGTAGAGCAAAGGCCAGAGAAGAAACATAAGAATATAGGGCAGAAGAATTTTTTGCAGAAAGCAAGAAGTGCCTAGAAGCAAACAGTACAATAAAAAGAAAATTATTACCCTAACACCTTTTGTACATTTTCCAAGAAATACAAGAGCAAAGCCCATTCATAAACATGCACCTGGACTGTAAGGCTCTGACAGAAGGAAAACAGGATTTTGTGTGGGGTTTCTCCACGCAGATACAGCATGAATTCTTCAATGAATGGGTTTATGACTTGGAAATCTCATGAACAAGTAACTCCAGCAAAATTTTGAAATCCACCACAAAAGCAGTGTAAGCAAGAGTAAAACGGAAAAACGAAATAATGAGGGTCCCTGAATTTGTTTCCTATGCTTAGACAAAAAACAAAGCCAAGTGGCATAACCATTCCTGGGTAAGAGGAGTTTGACAGAGTGTAAGAGGAATTTCAGTATCTGCCTGAGTTGATGAAGAACTCAGCAACTCAGATGACCAAGCAAATTTAAAGTGTCTGCTAAGCAGAATAACAAAAAACCCCCACACCTTTATACAATTTTTTAATAGCTTAAAAGACTGGAAAATGTCAGAAACTAAGATTATTGACCTGAAGCTCTGCAAGGTCTACATTTTTATGCTCATGAGATTCAGCTAGACTACAAGAGCAATGCCTGCTGAAACTCCCCAGTCCTGGACACAAGGCAGCAAGGGAGCTGGAAAGGACAGTGTAGAGTGCACCAAACCAGCTGCATTCCTTTCAACACCCCAAGTACACAACTAAAATTAGCACTCAGAACAGGAAATGTAGATCTAATCCCAAACGTGACCTTTACTTTGCTCTGAAAGGACCATTCTTTAGACCCCAATAAAAACTATTGTTCCCTGAGGATTACCTGACAAAAGCAGCGAACAGTCATAATACTACATTTTGCTTAAAGCAACTACTTTTATTCTTAAGAAGACATTTCTGTATAAGACACAAACTCACTGATAGTTGCACAGGCTGATAGAAGAGTCAGGCCAGGAGGGAAGACTAAACTCCCCCTGGGTGATGTATGTGTTTTAAGAACTTTCTGCGGAGTCCACCTTTACATCAGGCCAGGTATGTTTGAAAATTGGGAAGTCAGGAGTTTCCATCTGATCTGTCTAGGCTCAATACTGAGACAAATGTATTCTGGTTCAGTTTAGAATCAAGTGTGGGAAAAGTTAAGCCCTACTCCTTTTCCACGCATGAACTTCAAGTCTTGATCAATATGTGGTAAACGTTTCTTCCTTGAAGAAAAATCTAAGTGAAATATATATACAATACAGTACAAAACAACACAGTCCCAGATATGACCCTACAAAGTTCCTTTCACATGAGTAATCCCACACTAGTTAAAAGAGGTGAGATTAGTAGGCCTTAATTCATTTATTTGTTTTGATGTTCTCTCTCTCTCAATTCATATATACCAAAATAAAACCCAACAATATTTATTAAGCAGGAAGTTTAAAAGCAAACAGTTTAATGATCCTTAAGGATCACCAGAGACAGTAAAACAATGCTGCAGGAAAGGCTCTAGTTTACTCTTTCTAAATGCACAACTCATACGTTTTTCTGGGCCTTTTGATATACTGCTATGATACATACATTTTGTGCAACAGCAGGACTCAGAAACATGGGCCGAGTTTAAACTTCACATCTCTGAGGGCAGCTCTTCCATGCCTGATGAACATCATGGAACTCTGCTTCTTATCATCAAAAAAACAGCAGTTTCCCACATTTACACAGCTGTTTAATTCATACAGCAGACTTGAAATGTTTTTGAACACTATCCTTAAGTTTTCTTGACTTCTGTGTTCTAACTAAATAAGTTTTCCTACAGGCATCAAAAGACATGGTTAAAAGTCACAGCAATTTTCTTAAAAAACATACTCCAAGAGCTATTGCCTCCCATTACACAAGGCCAAGGGCCAGACATGTAGTTCCATTACATGCACCCTACAGAAACATATAAAAACACCCATAAAAATGCATTTGTTTATATGGCAAAGAGGTATGAATGAATTAATACTCTACACAAAAACTACCACAATATTATTGGAGTTTATTCAACCTGCAAGAATTTTATCAAATCTTAAATCATGTTCCCTTCCTTCTTTCCTCCCCACATGCATCAATGGACTCTTGTATTATGGTTTGCAAATATTTAACGTGGTGTGTCAAGTCCTGCTACAGAAGCCTGATGGTCATGCTATGCTATGAATAACAGACTGAAAGCAGGAAAAACAGTTCCTAAATCAAATTACAACTCTTGGGGATAAACACATTTCCAAATGATGTAATTATAACAATATGTCACACTCTGCTGAAGACCTCATATAACATTAAAATAAAGAATGAGTGGGTAGGAAATATAAGCAAAGGATGACATAATATTGGTCTGTGCCAGTTTCTGCCTGTTTTCAATCAGGCCAGAAATCAGAAAGTAACTTGGGAGGGGGGAAATAAAAGTCTCACTAACAATCAAGGGAATTTCTGTTTAAGTCGGAGGCCTGTGCACCAAGATCACATTTGACCTTGTAATATAAATAAAGTAACCCTAATGAAGTGTGCACAGAGCCTGGGAAAGACAAGCCCCCCTGTCTACCCCCTCATACTGAGTCCCAAATAAACACACCAATATGACTTAAGACATGCTTGCAGAAAAGTTTATTATTTTATTTTCACCCCTGTATATATCCCATGCCAGTAAAAACTGCTGCATCACAAGCTCTTAATTTAGTCCCTTTCAGACACAAGAGGATCTTGGATGGTTGATCCTAAACACGGCTGCACTAAATAACTCATAACTGAGCTGACAGAAAACATATATCTCAAACTCAGTTAAATGCTTTGTGTGCACAAGTGAAACGAGTTGTATCTGGTTCAGACCTGAATCCTTGGTATGGTAGTAAATCACATTATCAGCCTATAAAGTGAAGTCACTTGATTCTATCAAAACTGAATAAACTCCATTGTGGCTTTGCTATAATCCCCTTATGAGAACTGTGTGCATCATTATTTACTCAACTGTTATGTGGGTGGAAACAGGAGACATTCACCCCTGGCAAATATGTGTGCAACTTCTCTCAAGTCAATACAGTTGCACCTGCTTAGACCAGCAATGAAGCTTGTCTCTGATGACAACAGAGATATTATCTAGAGGTAAAACAGTTCCTGTTTTGTCTGAAAAATTAAATACTTCCAAACATGTCAAGTCACTTGCAAATCCTGTCCATGAAGGAAAGAGGAAAAATTTTGGAAGTACTAATTCCATAAAACAAGGAGCTTCTGGAGACAGAAATCCTGAAGAGATTCATATCCTCCCCTGTACTCCCCCTTTGTCAGGAATCTTCCATGACAGCTCTGGAGCCTGATATGCCATGGCTCTTGCTTGGACAAAAGCGTCCTCATTGGGAGTCCAGAAAAGCTCAGTGCTAAAGACAACTGCCATAGAAAAAGGAGGCAGCTCTCTGCCTATTTACCGGCACCTTTCCAGGTGCTCGGAGGGATCAGCAAGAGAGAAGGAAAATGACTGCTGACTAGAAAAGGAAGAGGAAAAGGGAGGGAAAGCAATGACAAACCAGCCAAGCACACTTCCTCTGCCAGACCTCCCTACAGAATCAGCCACTCACCCAGACCTCTTCCCTCAAACTCCCTTCCTCATCTCCATCACCCTTAGCCTCATTTAAAAATCCTTTTTCTCTAACAAGCCTGAAGTTTCTCCCAAATCTGGCCATTCTCATATACCAAAAAAAAAAACAACCCCAAAACAAAAACCCAAACCCGAGAAAACTATAAAAGTCACTTCACCTCACGCCATTACCTACTTAACTACTATGATCACACCTGCTACACATTTCCTCTTCCTTTCACATCTGAGTTATTTTTCATAGTAAAGACTTCAAAACACCTAGCACATTTGGGAACACAATGATGTAATTTTGCGTTTTAAAGATGACTACAGTCAGGATTATGAAGACACCATAAAACCAAGTCTCCCTTGAGTGAAATTCCTTCCTTCCACCCAGTTTATCAAAGAAACATGGTTCAAAGCTCCCCCTGTCTACTAATAAAGACAGCTGATCTACCAGAACTTCCATTCATACAGAAATAGAAGCTGCCCTTTAAATGGGACCTGGCAAGAAATACTGGAATTTCTACACTTTTTGATCTTAAAAATACCAACTAAAAATTAAGTGAACTCATTCAGCTGACATCATTGGCTTGTATTTCTGGGACTTATCTCAATTTTAATGGAATACATACCCCAGTTTTAATGAACTGGTTGTCCAGTGAGCATATGATGGACCAGGTCATCATGAACGCCTTGCCCAGCTCACTCTGATTTGACACAGGTTGGGTGAGTGCCAGCAGCATGAAATGGCACCCAGTGAAATCTGCATGTAACATTTTCAGAAATGCATGATAAATTTTTACTATTTTCATATGATAAATTATAATAGCCACAAGCAGGAACCACTTTCCCTATGTAAGCCACACTGCATCTGCAGAGAAATACAGACAACAACAACATGCAATTCCCAATTATTATGGGTGCCAGGTACATAAAGAGTTTATTTAATTAGTTGCTGATATTGGAGCACAGATGTTTGGAGACAACCACTCGCTGAAACTTTACCAAGATTGTGCTCATCCTCCTCCCTCTACGCAACATATAAAAACATCGATCTCTTCTTTGTGGTGGCCAGTGACAAGACCTGAGGGAGTGGCATGAAGCTGAGTCAGGAAAGGTTTAGGTTGGATATTAGAAAAAGGTTCTTTACCCAGAGGGTGGTTGAGCACTGGAACAGGCTCCCCAGGGCAGTGGTCACAGCACCAACCTGACAGAGTTCAAGAAGCGTTTGGTCAATGCCCTCCGGCACAGGGTGTGACTCTTGGGGTGTCCTGTGCAGGGCCAGGAGTTGGACTCAATTCTTGTGGGTCCCTTCCAACTCAGTTTATTCTGTGATTCTGTATTATATCCAATAAATACAGTATCTACAATAAATACAGTGAACACAAATTCTCTGCATTCTATGAAATTAGGCATAAGCACTAAAAACAAGTCCCTGAAGATAAGTGACTGAGTGGGAGCAATCAATTAACTTTATCTGGTCCTTAATCCTCAGGAAATTACCTAGAGTCAAGTGAAGGCTGCTACAAAATTAACAATAAATTTAGATAATAAAATTCATATGTTTCGTTGCATTTCCTATACTATATCTAGTTAGCCTACATGAAAAGTAGTGAAATTTACTTTTAGCTATATTCAACATCAGCCAAGCACTTGTTTTTTAGCAGTCTAAACCAAACATTACCTTTAGTTCCATAATATTTTTCATGCCAATGCATCACAAAGCTTTGTTTGTTTACAAAGCTATTTGTTTACAAGAAACTCTGCCCTGTACTTTAGGATACAAAGTTTCATATTACATCTAATTAGGCTGAAAAGGAAATGGGAAGAGCTAAAACCTGTACAAAGTACCGAGGTTTTAAACACTGTTGATTCTACATAAATATTGCCAGGTTCTTTATTTCCTTTCAAATGGTAAATATCTCACACTTGCCATAGAAGTAAACACAAACATGTCTAAAAATTGGGCTTGTATCACTTAGAGAGGAGTACTTAATGTTACAATGGCAATAAATCTTCAAAAGCTACAAACTGGTCTACATTAATTTCTACAGTCTAAATTTAAAGTAGTGATCCCACCTCCAAGTTTTACTTAACACCATTTCCTTTTTTCATTTTGCTTTAAGCCTCTGGCCCAAAAATTAAATTCAGTTAAAGTAACTGAATGATACAAGTCCAGCTAACAGTTCTAATTTGTTCTAAGTTCTAAGAAAGCCAAATTTTGAAAAGCAGTTCAATGTCAAGGTATTTTTTCACTCAAGTCAATTGAAGTAGCTAATTCTGCTGATTTTGTGAGTGTATCAAGCCATTTGGTATCTATCTGTCATACACATGAGTAAAAGATCTGGTAAAAGGAACAGTGAAAAGTTTCTGAAACAGAATAAAACTTCTTTTGAATTCCATGAAATGCAGTTGATCCAAACTAAATGTTCTTCCTCTCTATTAATATTCTAAATGAAATGTTGTAGCGCCTCACTTTACATTAATTTAATAATCTTTTGAAAGAAATAGGCTTTTCTCTATGTGTGTAAACTCTACCAGCTCCAAAACTGTGTTTCTCACTCATGACTCATAGTCCAGGTATCTCCCCTGCAAAGGACAATTCATTTATGCTTCATTCCTTCAGATGCTTGTTGAGTAAACTGTCACACTTGGATTAAACGAGTTCTTCTCATTTGTTTGGCAGCTAGTAATGCAGGAAACCAAAAACTCTTCCAGTTGTTTGAGTTCACTCAATAGGAGAGTTGGCATTGACTCACAACTCCACTTAAGTGGAACAATAACAGTATTAGGTTACCTTCTAACAATAGCTCCAGTGTTATTTGGCATCGCTGGCAAATGTCTCAAGATGAAGACAAACTTGTGAATTCATGGAGATCTCTCAAGAATGTTTTCCCATTCAGAAAAAAAAAAATCCAAGAATAATAACAACAGTGTTGGGTTGGTTTTTTTTTAATTTTTGGTATTCCTAAGAAATAAAGGATTCTTACAAACACTCCTACCTTTAGAATTACTATCTTTCTACTACCATGCAGTTAAGAAGCCAGTGTAAGCAACATTACCATTTCATAGTTGAGGATACTGAAATCAAAAGGAGAAAAACTTCAATCAAGTTTGAATAATGACTAAACTACAAGGAAGACACAACTTGAGAATCTCAGTTTTCAGATCCTTGCCACTGCAAAGACTATTCTAGGGCCACGTTTCAGCTACTGGAGGGTGTTCTAGTCTTCTGGTGCTCAAGAGGAAGTTGAAGGGAGAAGTGTACTGTCAGTGAAGTGGGAAGATGATTTCTGAGCATCACAATCACCTTTTGGCTAGAAGCCTAAGAGAGATGCAGTATCACTCACTGAGGAAACAAACAAAAAAAGCCCAAAACAGGCCTTGGTAACATAAGGGCAACTGAAAACCATCCTCCCCTATGGATCCTTTTCTTCCTCTGAATTCAACTCATTTTGACTGTAAGATCTGGACTTAGATGGAAAACAGATATTATCTTTTGTTAAGTTATGATGAATTCTTCAAAACCACTGAAAGAGGGAAACTAAAGTATTATTTCTGTATTATTTCATTTTACCTCACTGATGTGTACAAAGTTCCTCACAACTGCCAGTATTTATATTTGTCTCTTCACAGCTAAAAGCTTTGTGAAATTTTATTAGATTTTTCATTCCTTAGCAGTTGTTACTCAGCATTGCTCCATTTCCTTCAAGCAAGTTAGAGTGATTTATACTAATATACCAACAAAGGAGGTAGGAAACAAGTAAGGATAAGCAAGGCTGCTAGAAGCACGTTCAAAATCTGTTACTAGCTCATGCTGACCCCCATTTCTAAAGGTAGACATAGCCAAGATCTAGGAGTGCTTTGTAAGATCAACAGCAATAAGCTTAGCTCAAAAATCAATACATAATAGGACAGGCTGCTTACAGCACAGTTCATTGCACTTCACATACCTATACGCTACACAAACGTTGAAGAACAGAGTATCTCCTTTAGCCAAATTACATGCTTTCAGGTTGGGAAACATCAGCCAAAAGCCCAGGTTTTGAGCAAATACTAGCAGCGTGGCCTGTTGTAAAAAAACCAGTAACTAAAACACACTGGCTCAGATACAACTCTCCACACGTGGCTTCTAATAAAGTATGTTACCCACACACCACTAGCCAGCAGATGTTTGAAACAGTTGCCATTTGAACCAGGAAAACAATCCTGGATGGATGTTTGTTATTTTAAACTCCTACCAGGCACCCCAAGCCACAAAAAAAGGAGCAACGGGTATTTTTTATATTTTTGTGATTTGCTAATCTGTCTGTTACTCCAGAAACAAGTAACTTATCAAGATAGTCCAAAGCAAGTAGAAAAAAACAAAGCATAAGGAGCAAACTTCCAGCAATTTACTAACACTGCATAAAGGTGGCCAAACATATTTTTTCCATCGAGAGGCTGTTTAAGCCTTGTTAATTGCTTTATCTGTTAATCTCCAAGTATGACGTTTTAAGCCTTCAATGCAAGGAAGGACGTCTGGTAAAAATAGGTAGTGGCACCCACAGGAAGGTGCTCGCCTTTAAGCCAGGCCATAATAAATACAGAAGGCTAAAACAAAACACATGAAAAGACTGAACAGGGGTGCCCCTCCTCCCTCGCTCTCCCTCTAACCTAGGAAGAGCAACCTTTCCCAAAAAGGTGCTAATGAGTCATCAAAGATGAGCTACAAAGAGCATGGTGAGGTGCATTACATGGTTTGAGAGACATCAAAGGTACAACCAACACTTCCGTATTTTGAACACTTGAGGACTTCTTGTCCTCACTTCCTAACTTTGCTGATATAAAGAGAGAAGCAAAGCAGCACTCAAGCAAATTAAAACAGAGGTTGGCTCAGAAAGTTTATAAAAGCCAAACCAAGGAATATAACAATAAAAGGAAAAAAATACCTGGTGACTTCAAAATTTTTACATCAACAGTAAAAATGGTATAAAGCAACCAAAACATTCCAATCTGTAAAGTTCCAAGGTCATCACTGAGGAGAAATACAAAGACAAAAGTGACATTAACATCTATCTCTCCCATTTTCATATTTTAATAAGGAACAATGAAAAGCCAGATGCGATTAGTCAAATGGTTCTTGGTTTTAGGAGCCCCCATGACTTCTAATGCTGCACACACAGAGCAGCCAAGGCTCACCTCTGAAGAAATTAAGGCCTATCAGACGCAGGAAAAAATTTATATTCAAAAGTACCAGCAAGCAAACAGTTAATTGACATAACTGACAGAAGCAGATGCAGCAACATCAGAATGCTCTCAAAACATGTGAGAAAGAAGAAAGAAAATTGGAAACTTTGGGTATGGAAATGTCTTTTTCCAGCTGCAGTACTTTGGATCCAAAGGGGTGTGAGACAATAAAACAAATACTCATTTTCCTTTGCAGTGAAAATCCAGAGTTCTAATGAAATGCAAACAGAGTTGAAATGGCATTTTGCAGTCCTTTTACAACCTTCTTTCTTTAGAGAGGGTAGCAAACTTACACAGTTTTTAAGTAGACAGGTGTAATTCCCATTTCACAGCAGAGATGTGCTGTGACTTGTCTGCATCAAGAACTAAGTCTAGGACAAAGGCAGGAATAGATTTCTGACCTCATGATTCCCACTCTTAGGCTGTCACCACAAAGCTAGCTCTACTTAATGTCAATACAACTATCACCTGTGAAATCCCCACAAAACTGTTGTTCTGAGACAATATCTGAACCTGCCTCTAATCAAAGATTCAAGAAACTGAGACAGATTTCACAGGGTGTTTGCTTGTGGGACACGTATAGGCAGGAAATATGAACAGACTTAAAGAAAAGTTTTAGCAAACTACAATCCACAGTTTCTCCAATAAAAAGCAAGGAAGAATCCTGCCTAACTGGGCAGGATTACCCAAGATACAAGATAACCACTGCAGGAAGAGGTAACACTGCACTGCTGCCATGAGCAATTAACACTACATTGCTCATTGTTGATCGTGTTCTGTGGCACTTGAACAAACCTGTTACTTCTGTGAGTTCTTTAAAAAAAGCTTTTGCTGGAAGTCAGACACAAAGGCTACTTTCATATGCTTATGCTAATAATCACATAAACAAACCTGTTAAGTTGAAATACTCATCCCAAAACATTATTTACCATACCTTGTCATTTGTGTAAATGCTTACTGAGAATCACATAACTGAAGTATGGAAGTTCTCTGTACTTGGACGTACAAGAAAACCAGTATTGTGATAATGAAAAGACAGGGTCACAGCAGCAAGGCTACAATCCAGTATAACGCAGGCATAGCACTTAAACTATAAAGGTGGAGGAATATGTTAAAATTCTGTTTAAGGTAGTCAACAAGTGCATTTTTGCAACTTTAAAATGGAAATATGAAACTTCTTGTCTGTCCACAGACAATTAGAAGGTCAGTAAAAGGCAGACTCTCTTGATACTTTTGTATTCTGCCCTTGAATAAGAAGAAGAAAAGAAAAAAAAAAAGAAAAGAAAAGATTAAGCCTTGTCAGCATGAGCTCCAGTACTCTTCTGGCACACTGCAAAAGCAATGAACAGCACTGAGAATACCTGTTATTCAGCTCCACTAAGGAACAGCAAGCCTCTGAGGCTTTCTGCACTTTTTAGTTCCAGCTCAAGTGCTTAAGGGTAAATGCAATGTACCCAACAGTCTATTGTACATGAGTCTAAATACACGTATTTTTTCTGAAAACATAAAAAGTCTGTGCCTGCAGATGATTAAAGAATTCTGGATTGCCTAAGGAGACAGGCATCATATACTTTTTCAGTACAGTAACAGCACATGTAGCAGAACTCTGCTATTGATCCCAGTCCAGGAAGAACTGGGGCATGAATGACTCTGCAAGGACCAGTACCACTACACATATATTGCGTTTCTGCTGCAACATAACATCCACAGTATCGCTGTCTGAAACAACTGAATTAATTTCATACAATGGTAGAATACTAGTAAATGAGAAATATAGAAGTAATGTATATAATATATACACATATATATAAAAATATATATAAAGTGTATAAATACTTGAACGTAAAAGGTTTTTCCTGTTTACCATCACGACTTTCAAAAAGTCAGTGTCATTCACCATACCAGCAGAAAGTCCATATTCCCAGCCGACATAGTAATTAATTGTTGGTAGGACTGAAATATTCTCTAGTCATTAGTCTTCTCAGGTAGCTCCAGCTCTCTGAAGATACCAATTATTTTACAGACTGACATTTTGAAAGCTAGATCAATTTAAAGCAGTCAGATGATAAGGTGCAGTAAGAGGAACTCAGCTGAGCTGATGTAAGAGATCAACTGCTGCAGGAAAGAGGTCCCATACTCCCTACTACTCTCTTAGCATTCCCCTTTCAGCCACAGTTCCTGATGCTTCCTTGTACAAGTTCTGATTCATGTAATCCTTCAGTGAGCCAATTCACTGGCAGAAGCTAATTTATCCAGAATGAGCCTTCTGCAAGTTGATAACCTCAATCAACTTACCAAGGGATCCAATGAACATCAGAACAAGCAAGGGAGGAAAAAGATGAAGGACTACTCCCAGCAGCAACAAAATCCTCAGTATGCTTGGCCATCTTCAAATCTGATCTTTAATCTCTCATGAACACCAGAGAGCAAAAGAGAGCTTTCATAGTGAGTTATTAAGTTATTAATTTATTTTGTTGCCTAAAAGGATCTCATCCTATATCAGAACTCAGCTAGAGATTCTTGCAGCTATTTGGTTCCATCAGTGTTAGAAGAATGCCACATATTTAATATCTCTTATCCTTGCTCATGTTAGGCAGTATTTTTTTTCTACAAGTAGCATCAGTGAAGATGGTAGAACTGTTTTCAGGCCACAGTATCATTTTATAGAAAGGTATTAGAATCTGGTTGCATTACAAAATGTGAATTCAACAATGATCTCTCTCTTATACAACTGCTATTTAATCTTTTCTACGTAAGACACAGAACTGTAGAGTCATAATGTCGTCATGTAGAGAATGCACAGGACATAGAAGAGCTGCTTGGTAATCTACTGGCAAAAATCTAGGTACTGAGTGCCATTTTTCTTGCAGTGTCTGTAATTCAATTATGACGAATTTGTCTTCAAGATAAATTAATCATTGTTCATCATGGCTCATGTTGCCTCACCACTCAGTTTGGTTAACAACACATTATTTAAATTAATTCCCTGATTTGCTGCATACTTTCATCAACATTACTTTTCCCATGAGAAATTTATTTGCCTCTTTACATGTACCTTAAGAACAATGTGGTAAGAAGTAATTCTTGCCAAGTACTGTTTATGCTTATGTATGCAAACACGTAACTCCCATTAATTAAAAAAAAGTTATCAATGATGTAGTAAGATTTGAAAGAGTCTTTTGCATGCTCTTATTTAATATCAGGGGAACTTAAAAAAAAATACCAAAAAGGTGTACTATTATTTAGAGAGAGAATTTGTATAGTTATTTCCACCATAATGAACTTATACTATGCAAAAATATTATCCTCACAAACATCAAGATTATCTTGTTCCTAGTTTTGTTATATGAAAAATGCCATCTTAAATTTTTTTTGTGATCCCTGAGACATAAAAACATGAATTCTGCCTTTCTGTAAAGCAGATCTCTGAATAGAATTGTACTCAGTTTCCTGAATGGTCTCCCCAAAACTTCAAAGAAACTGGATAAAATTTCACAAGCTAGGAGTCTCTTTCTGTAGCCCACATACCTCCCATTTCCAGGGGGGTCAATACAGCATCTTAGCCCTGCTCGCTGTGCAAGGGAGCCACCAGAGAATTTTGCAAGCACATGCATCAAAGCAAATTACTAAGGAGTGAGGCAAACAACTTTTGGTTTAAGCCTTTAAAAGGTGCATTTCAAACATAAACAAAGGTACTCGAAGTGACACTACTGCTTTTGAGTTGTCACTACACACTCCAGTGCCGCAGTGAGTTCTGCATGGTCAACAACATGCTTTTCACACTGGAAGTTCAGAGGCAAGAGCCACAGGCACATAAATTCATTACGTATTAAGCACTTGAGCCCTCCATAGTTCATAAATCAAATGCATACAGTTCCAAAAGAGTATGCCATTCTTCAGTAGAGACAGCATTATCAGTAACATCAATACTCCAAGAATAATAGATTTGAGTTCATAAGAGGACATTCAAAGCAACCAAAATGGGGTAATCTACAGACAGAACACCAGTCCACTCTTTCACAAAGATAAAGAAATTATCAGGAAAAACAAACACTAAAATTTCAGGATCAATGAGATCTTCAGTTATAAAAAAAGAAAACACCACCACCAAACAAAGAACCAACAAAAAACATTCACGCTCATGCAGTGCCTCAAGTAAAGCAATCCTTTGTGTTAGGGGAACATCAAAATACTGTTTATTTAATCTAGAGACTGTTCTTAAAGCAGGACTCAATTCAACAATGTCAAAACTTCCACCTAGTTACAGGAATACACAGCCATTCCCCACACTTTTGTCATAGCCTGCCATCTTAAATAAGCATTACTTGATCCAGCAAAGGAGGTCTGCTCCTCTTCTGCAGCAACCTGTGAAATGCTGTACAATGAAGTAAAAGCTGCAACAGAGATCTGAAAATTCAAGTCCTCAACTTTTCATTAACTTCTGCAAATGCATCTTAATTAGATGCAATGTCAGTACAGACCAACAGTGTGCTGATGGCAGGAAATGTGGAGCTAGCTCTCAGCTTTCATTTTAGGTACCTTTTGATTTACTATGTGATACTAGGCAAGTCACTTCCATTATTTATTTATAAGTTACATCTAATTATCTAGGAAGCCTAATTAGCTCATCTGGAAAGTGATTTGAAATGCACAGATGAAAGATAGTGTGTATTTCTCAACTCTTGTCATCTGTGCCAATAAAATAACATTTCACAATAATTAGCTCTAACTGTATTTTTGATAGCTACTGCCTCATCCCTAGAAATTCCAGCTCCGAAAGTCACAAATAGAAAGACTCATTGGGATGCAATGCTAATGAAATTGTATGTGACCCATCTATAGATAAGGTTAATATTCTAAAGGCCTTTTTGTAATCACTCAGCATGCAATGAAACTTTCTTCCTTGCTGGGTTTCCCTCAAATGAAAACCAAGAAGATTTATTTTTAAACTCTCATCTGTATCACAGCAAGCACTTCCAGCACAGGTCTGTATCTGTCTGAAAAAAACCCAATAAATATTGTTTAATATCTAATAAACTAAATCTAATCTTAAGATTGATTAAAATGTTCTAGAAAGCTTTAGTAAATGTGTCTTATTACTTCATGTAGAAGCCCTACATTCATTTTTGGAAAACTTGTGAAACACTAATAGAACCCTTAGAACAGACAAAATGCTTAACCTTGGAGCAGGGACTGGGTGAGATGGGCTGAAGTAAAATGGGGACAGAGTAGGCAGTCTGAAGCACTACGGGGGTTACATCTCCCACACTCCAGCCATGCACCAGCTCCAACAGCCCACAAACAGGAGAGAGGCTCACTAAATCCTACTATTCTTTCCAACCAAGTCTAGTATCCTGTCTCTACAATAGCTGGTATGGGATGTTTCAGCCAAAACTGTAAGAAATTATGTGGGAAACAGTTACAGACTAATCAATTCAGCATGTGACTCTCTGGTTAAAGAAATCAAAGAGCACGTCCTAAAACACATATACCCATCTGGTAAGGTTCCATGTTCATTTTTGACTCTAAGCATTCTGTGGCTCAAGGTACCTCATCTTGTGCATGCGTACACACATTAACCTAATGAGTTCTCAGCCTTACTCACATTCTACCATTCTACATACCACTGGAGTAAAGAAATTTAAATATAAGACTATGTAGGGTCAGTCTACTTGGCATAACATTTTTTTAAAGCCAAATTATTTTCAAACACATACATCATTTTAAACAACAAAACCCCCACTATTTTAAGTAAGAAAACGGTGCAAGTTTTAATACATCACAACCAAGATGAAAATCACATGGTTTACGATTTCCTCTAAAGGGGGTCCCATCTCAATACTTCATTCACTCCTTCAGGCAAAAGAAAAGAAAAAAATCTTCCTTCAATTTACTCTAGTCCCTTGTTGCTGCTGGTAAACATATCTGCTGTCAGCTTCCTGGCATATGATCTCCCATAGAATCAGGGAGGTGGCTGCTGCTGCTGCTAACAGGACTCCAAAGTAACAGAGAAATATGGCTCTATCAGCATGTGAAGAAGGTGAGGCAGGGGAACTTGTGACTGACTTGATTGCACAAGCAATCACAAACATGGTCAAACCAGCTCACCATCTTTGTACCTTTCTTCCCTGTACTTGTCCAAACTTCTGTGACTTATGATTCCCACCACATTACACAGAGATGAAAAAGGAAATTAGATTACGTTTTGTTGTTGGCTACAACCCAAGCGGCAAATACATCTTTTTTCCCACCCCTGCTAGACTCAATGTTTCTCATTCCCTCATTTCAGCTACATCCCTGTTTTCTCACCAAGTCACAGCATAGGGAGAATGCTGCTGATATTTAAAATGCTGTTCAAAAAAGTTTTTCCTCCCTTTCTCATACTACAATGTAACTATTTTTTAAGAGTATACATCTCTGCAATTGAAAAAAAAAAAAGAGAAAAGATGATTATGTGTCTGTTTCTGGATTTATATTCAGGCATTTAAAAGGTACATCTCCTGCAGAGCACTTCGCTGACATATAAACTATATTGCAGTTATTATTTCACTAATTTAACATCAGCTACAGTTAAAATACAAACAGGTCACTGTGCTCAAAACAGCTGGCATTGTTGTGACAAGTGGACTGGGTGGAAGATGACCGATTACGTTTTCTCATTTTTTAAATGATTTTACAACAGCTTTGTTCCTCTATTGTCATTTCAAGCTGCCCTGTCTCTGGGTATTACTGCCACCAAAACATTTTGTAGTATCAGCAGCCCTTTGCCTGTTTCTTCACAATAACATTTCTACACTGCAACACAGAATGGCAAAGCTAGATGCTAAAACAAATTCACAGAGCAAATGGAAGCTTGTTCCAACAGCCTTCCTATGGCTCTCAAACACACCAGGCAGCAGCTCAGCAATGACCCAGGAAGGGCTGAGGGACACTCATGCACAGTCCCAGCAAACCACACTGCTTGTGCTTCTCAGCTGTCTGAAAATGTATGCCAAGGTAAACACATGGCAGAATTTAAATTCACTGAAGGAGCTGTGTTAAAATAAGCAGTGATGTAGTTTGAGAAATTAGCCTCATGGTATTCTGCAGTTTCTAAATATCCTTCAGTATTTATGGAACATTTATATTATACTTACAAAATTAATGCACAAGGACACCTATCAAGACATCATGTCTAGTCTCCAACTCTCAGAGCTGCAGCAAAATACAGTACTCTCCTCTGGCTGATCGAAGGACATTTAAAAGTCATTACTCTGGACAGATTTACAACCCCACTGCTAAATGATGATATCAATGACTCTAATTTCCACAATAAGCAGAAGTTACTTTTCAACTTCGCTAGTTGTGTTTTATGCCATCAGAGGAGTCCAGTTTATACTTTACCTCTTCTTCACAGGGAAAATCCAAATATTCCTATCCTGTCATATCTTTAACTAAGTGCAGTACACAAGCAAATGGATTTCAGTCTCCTCTCAAAAGAGAGAGACTCCTGACAAGAGTTGCAACTTTTCTCTAATTTCTTCTTGGTATCTTTTAAACTCTGCTGACTTCTCAACAAATTCTACACACAGTCTGAAGAGTACCTTATGAGCTGGCACGCAAACTTCCCTTCATCTCTAAGATGCACCTCTTCTAAAATTCACATTTTCATTCTACCCATGGATGTTCACTCCAATAGCCAACACAACACTACTTTCCCTGTTTCCAAATTATGACCCACTACTACCTTCACAAAACAAACTTTTTTATTACAACATAAGTACATGACTATTTGTGATGCTGTTTAATAGCATTTTCTATTGAGCCAATCTTCGAGGGTATTCAACTCCCTCAGCATACTTCACTCTTCTGTATGGATGTCTGACAATACAAAGGGAGGAACCTAAACACTGTTCAATCCTTAGGCCACTCCAAGCCCAACTTGTATAGAAGTGCATTTTTATATTTCAAATTTCTGCATTTTGATCCATATGAAATAAGAAGCTGATTATTTTTTAAAAAGAAAACAGTCACCTACCTAGCATCACTTCCCACAGAATTAATTATTCATATATTTTAGAATGCAAAGCCCAAGACCAGCCGCAAATATGTTTGGGATTTTACATTTCCCAGATTGAAACATGCAAGACTCCTAACCGTTGTCCCCATTCCTACCAGTATTCATTCAAGTATTTAGCATTAAACATGCGAGCAGTGCAGAAATTTAACCACCTACAGAAGCATTTGCTGGATCTAAGTCTAAAGAAGAAAACTGGGGTTTTATTTCTGGCTGTTCTCAAGAGCTCATCTTGCAATGTTTTGTACTGGACTGAGTTATACTTCTCCAATCTATAAACAAGGGAATACAATCAATCTATAACAAAGGTACACTTAAAAGCTTAATTAAATGGTATTAAAGTGCTTTGAATTCTTCAGATTCAAAAGATGCTAGATAATAGAGAAATAGCATTATTGCTATTTTCATTTCTCAAGCAGACTTTAGTAGTAAATATTTTTTTCATCCTCATGCCCTGTATATACTAGATATGTCTCAGCAAGGACCATATATATCTACATGGAGATGCTAAAATACTTAGCCAGTGTAGACAGATTTCCCTGTATAAGAGATGTTTTTTCCTTTTAAAAATCAGTGCTATTGGCAGATGTGCTAAGCTAGAGCAATCTCTAACATGCTTAAATTCTCTTTCCTACCTTAATTTGGAAAGTTACATTAGCACCTTCTAGACATTTATAAATATTAAATAATATTTGATGATTTCATTAATAGTTTGAATGATGGCCAATATTGATCAAAACTGTTCTCTTTCAAACCAAAAAAAAAAAAACCACCCAAACACAAACCTGCTTTTACCAAGCTTCCAAACCATACTTTAACACTCAGTGTTCACAAATGCTGTTATTCAGCTTTATAGACAAAGATTCAAGCACAAAACACTTTTTTCTCTAGTTAAGTTTGCCCAACCTTGCAGCAAAGCAAGCAGCTGAAAGAGCAAAGCCAAATGCACAACCACAAGGTCCACTTCCACCTTATTCTTGAACACTGACATTCAGGTGACTCAGGCCCACATGCAGGAATCAGCATGGGTTGCAAGTATAGCCTTCATATGTGGTCCTTTCTTCCTCAAGAAAAAGACAGCAGGATACAAAGTTTCTCATGGATTTAGTCCATGAACTACCAGCTGGAACACATAAAAGTGTTTGAAGAAAAAACCCCACCCTTCAAAATGACAAAATAACAAGAAAAAGATAACAAGAAAAAAAAAAAGTTAAATATTTCATCACAATAAGCCTATGGTAAAAAACATGACTGAGTTTTTAACACTGTGAATAAAAACAAGATGCAATCATACTCTATACTCGCTAACATCAAAAGGACTCTTTCTGTATTTGATCAATATTCCTACATTAATTACAAAGGCTCCAGTTATTCCACAGGTTTTTTTCATGAAGCATAAAATCAGGTCTTCAAACAGAACTCATAACTATTTTTCCAAAGCTTTTAGAGCCAGAACATGCTATTACTACACTTAGACTATTTTTCTTATTCATTTGCAGTGGATTAAGATTTTTGAGGACTTGTTGAACCTTCTCTCATAGTTATGGGTACATACAGGTTTTTTTCACCTTCTTACAGTGGTCATCTACTTTCACCATATTTGTAAGAACTTTTTTTTCAAATCATCTGACAAATCTGGCTGAAACTGGCCAGAAATTCAAAGGTAATTTTGCATGCTTGTTCACAAGCACATACACACGCATGTGATCCACTATCTTTGGCCACAGGAATAAACTATGAAGTTTGGGGAATGTAACTCTTGGAAATCAAAAAAATATCAAAAATAGCAAAATCTTTTCCACTCATTCCAATGCTTACCTATATTTTTTCACCTTCAGATAGTCAAGATACAATTTTCAATTCACTTACCATCATTCTGTTCATACAAAAAAAGTACACAGCACTATTAAATGGGATAGATCAATCTGCTGAATAATTCCTAGTGTCAGGTTTCAGCAAGCTAGTTATGAAATCAAACCCATTTTGCAGACAGACCTCTGTCTCCAGGTGTCTCCCTTATGTGCTTGGGTTCCTTTATGTCTTGTTCTCTTTTTCTGGTTAGCTCAGTATAGGTAGGAAGAGAACGCATCCGTTCCAATTTTCAAAATCTTGTGCTCATTGCTAAGCCAATGCATTCAAAATGCTTTGATAACACTAGCAAGACTAAAGAGACTGAATTCACTGCTCAGAGCCCATGTGTGTTTCCAAGTATTAATGATGAGTTGATCTACAGAAGAATATTTACAGATGCTACAGAAAATTCATTCCAGGATTTTGGTCATGGGAAACGTGCCAAAAGACTATACATCTCTAAAATCCCAAGTCCCCATCAGTTGCAAGGTGCGAATACACATCCAGAACTCTGCCTACCATTCAGAACAGATCTCAAAGCTCAGCCAGGCATTCTTCACATTCATAGATCCAAAAGCATTGCTGCACATTCCAAACTTGGCTTTTGTCACAGTTTAAAAAAAATGTAAAAACAATCAAAGCACTAGAGCAGTTAATCCCCAGAAGGCCTAATGATCACATTCCTTGACATGTTTGATAAGTATGGAAATAGTGAAAATGTTCTGACTTGGTAAACTTGCAGTCTCTTTAATGCATTTCTCGGCCCCAACATGCACAGACTGCTGACTTGGCACACCCAAAGGACCTTTGCTCACCTTCCTCAATAGACCCACACTGATAAGTCTGCATTTCCCCACGAGTAGAACAAAGTCATGCTTATTAAAATGTTTACTGAATTCAGAAAGTAGAGCAGTACTCTCATGAAAATGGGTACGTCAGAGCAAATCTCCAGAGGCATATGTATGCAACCGTCGATGATAAAAGAAATTAAACCGGAATCTGAATGACTCTCATTCTTTAAAAACAGACTAAAATGCCTTTAAGGTTTTATGTAACACTGACCTCTAAACAGTATCACCTGCTTAAGCACATTAATGAGAGAGATAGAGTAACAAAGAAGCCAAACTGAATAAAATTTAACTCACTGCTATCATTTTTACCCTACTGTGTAATTCACTAGCCATGGGTTCAAACAACAAAAACATGTCCAAGTAACTTAGAACATTAGATATAACTTATTTTGCATAAATATACATTAATAGATATATAAGTTTTAAGAATATTACAGTAGGCATGAGTTCTACAGTATCTTTTACCTTGCCACAACAATTTACTTTTTTATACTCAGCACAGTAGATTGTTTCAGCCACAGCAATAAAAGAGAGTAATATAAAAGGAGTGGGGGAGAAGACTCTAATGCCTACATACTACTCACTACAAATTATTTTGGGGAAAAAAAAAAAGAAACAATCAACCATGGATTATTCCAAGTTGTGCAAACTAAGCTGTTTTCCAAGGGAGGCATCAAGATGGTTGATTGTGATAGCCGAGCTTTCAGCTGTTCTATTTGAAAACCAAAACATACTTTTGACACTTATAAATTAGACACTTTAAAAGGTATATGGCACATTCACAAGCACTTCAAAATGGAAAACTGTTTCCATCAGACAAGGTAATGTTAAAGGATTAAAAAAAAAAGCAGTAGAGATGGAAGAGAAGAAAAACCTCAAAAGTAGGGACAACAAAATGAGGCAGTAACACAGTCATGGATGTAACCTAATGGGCAAAAGCATTTGATGATGCTCAATATAATCTATTCTTGCTTGCTTAAGCAGCAACTCAAAATTGAAGTACCTAAAATCAGAGGTAATTTTTTGTATTTAAAATCCAGAAAGTTCTTTGAAAAAGACAAACCAAATATACTTCAGAAACAGTCTATCGTTATATTTCTAGCCAGTTATATGAAATTGCATCATGCAAATTGGCTGTGGTTTTCTGAAAAAAAATGAGAACTGATGTAAGAATTTTCATGATGTTTGCATGAATATGTAGAAAGAAATCTAACAAAAATATCTACCTGTAGATACCTTAAGGTCTTCTTTTCCATATGAAAACCTACAGAGAAAAGATATTCCAGTATTCAACTATGAACATTCCCACTCTAAGTCAGGGTGATAGCGACCAAGTGAGTAGGCAGGAGTGTAAGGCAAATAACTTCTCTCCGATTCCAGTGTACAGCTCCCTCCCGTTAGCTTTGGGCAGTTCTGAGCACCAGCAGTGCACCACAGACCTCAAGCTCTCACCCATGCCACTGTTCTACTGCAGTAACACAATTTTGCACTGTGAACCTGTTATGGACACAATCTCTGATGTTGCGCCAGTGGTGATTGACTGTGACAACAATGTCACAAGGAGTCAGAACTTCTACAGCTTATTTTTTATTCTGTTAAGGATGACTGCCTATTTAAAAAGATGGAAATGGCATCTGCTCTCCTCCCTTTTTTACAACTGTGGTTTGCATTATTTATTTTTAAAAAAATCACTAAATTTAATTAAATACTGAAAAATATGACCCAAGGAAGATTTGCATTACATTTCTCCCATGACTTTCTTTAGTATTTTTGTGCTTGTTTATACTACACTTTTATCACCATTATATGTCAGATCCAGAGTTAGGCTTACATTAAAAACATCACACGAGGATTTTAGTTGAACATTTTTTGTTTCGTAAGAGACAATTCAGTTGTCTGATATTCCTGGAGATCAATTTGTTCAAACAATCTGATGCAATGAAGGCAATTTTAATGTAAACTATCAAATCCCACTCTCCCCGCCTCCACATTGCCCAAGAGAACCATCTTAACAGAGTAAAAGAAACTAAAGTGTGCAGACCATATAGCGAAATGTATTTTTACTTATTTTCTGATCTCCAGAAGCTACCAATGAAGCTGCCAACTATTGCTGACTGGACTGTAACTGGCTTTCTTGTGAGGTATTAACTTGAGAGACCCACATGCTGTGAAGCAGTATGTAACATTAAGAGATCCAACTTTAACAGCAGATTTATACTTTCTTTTTACTTTGAAAACAGCAGGAACTTGCTGAAGAGAATAAAAAACAAGGCCACAGCCTGGTCTGGTTCACAGATTATAAAAAAGTCAGCACTGCATTTTGCATAATTTTGCATGATTACTGACACTAACATTAGGACAGCTTAAGTAATCACTGAAACACAGACAATTTAAACTTTAAGTAGGTTGCACAGATACAAATAAAACCAGGGTAAATAGAAAATTTGCCCTGCAGTTAGTGCCAGGTGGTGCATAAACCCAATGCAAGTACAGTGTATTCCATGTTACTGGGAAAAGAGAAGAACCTTGAATTCAAAAAGAAAAACTTGATTATATTAAATTCCTAGAAGTACATTCTAGTTATGAATCAGATGCCAGTGAATCTGATTATATTATTAACTTGAATGCTAAGAAAAAGATATGTGAACAAATATTCAGCAGTGCACCAGCAAGGCATAGGTAAATGCCAACACAAAAAGCTCCAAGAGGAGAGCAAACATTGAATACCAGCAGTTAAGTAAAATAAACGTGGAAAGAATATACACAGAAGGAATAAAGAGGTAAAGTTTAAAAACCAGAGTCAAAAAAAACCCCACCAAGGCATACCCAATATAAATATAGAAAGCATCCAGAACTCAAGCAAAGATACAGGGCACCACAAAAGAACAAAGTATTTCACATTTACATTACAAAAAGCAGAATTATATATTATTACAGACATATTTCATTTAAAAATGAGAAAGAAGAAACCCTTTTCATGCATACATCTCACAATTTACAGAGAATTAAGTATTTATGAATGGCCTGTTTGCAAATGAAAAATAAGCATATATCTAAGAGAAAAAGAGAACTAAAAGAAAATAAAGTAGAAGGAAAATACAGAGCCTGGAAGGACAAAGATGAGATCAAAAAACCACAAGATAACTGAATTTGAGACTGAGCTATAGAAATCACCAAAGAAAAGCTTTTGCTATAAAAAAAACCCAAAAACTTTAGCCTTCACTTTACACATATTATAATACTTGTCACAAGCAGGGATACACAAATGGGCACCGACTGATTCATTGCCTTTTTTTCAGATACTATGAAAGAGTTGTTTCTTGAGGACAGAGACAAGGTGACTGCAACAGGATAGCCCCTTCAAGGCCTACCAAAATTAGGCTAGATGACTTGCAAGAATTGATCAAATCCAAATACATATGGAGGCTCTGAAGCAGTATAAAATCTGTTTTACCTTCTCTTAGAAGTCTCTCTACAACCTGGAAGCCAATTCTGCAAGTGAAAAACCTTATCTCAGAGCAAGCTTATGAAGACTGAAGAAGGGCATGGAGAACAGAAGTTGAAAGATTCGAATCTTTTACTAACAGAGTGTTAACACTCACCCAGAAAACACAACGTTTTCTCTAAAGGCTTCAAATGAAGAACCAAAAGCTGTTTAGATATGAAGTTATGAGACTGAGTTGCAATCTGAAATGTTTCTTAGAAGAGCAACTAGACCGGCTGGAAAAAATACATTTAAGCAAAAAATACAATGAAATAAATGAGGCTCAAAGTACAAAGTACAAACAGTTTTTTCCTAATTTTCTCTGAGTGTAACTTCAAAGCACAAACAGACCATAAACACCATCAAGGCCCAGAGCACAGCCTTGAACACTGTCCCCAAGGAAACAAGTAGCTCTATCAAGAAGCACATCTAGTGAATTCAAAACCCTACAGATTGGTGGATGACACGGTTGTATGATTCCCGTTCCTAAAAATGAGATTGGCTGGTTGGTTTAAAAAGCACAACTGTTCAGAAGAAATAAAATTATGTTATTTATTATCAAATTACAGTAGCTCCATGAGCACAAGCAGGATTAGCAGATGAAAAGTAATAGAAAAAAGAAGTCATGAATGGTATTTCAAATTATTAACTGTTATTAAGACCATAGTTTAGTCTCAAATAGAAAAAACTAAAAGCTGTGAACTCTGGTAAAGACTCCAGTGCAGAGCAAAATGCACATGGTCGTAAGTAATATCACCTCATTCATATTCCAGATTATAAAAGGTAGATGTTAAGGAATAGACACAGTTTAGCAATTAGATGTAGAATCTTGAGAAGGTATCTGAAAAAATGCCTAAGAACAGAAAGAGACAGCTAGAAGCAAAAAACCAACAATAATAAAGCCAAACAACCCACCTCAAAAAACCCAAACAACCAAACGAAAAACAAAAACCCAAACCCAAGCTTAAGTATTGTCACCAAATTAATGATGTTTTCCTAGCTAGCAAAATTCCAAACATTAATTTTATTAACAAGTCAGTCACAAATAGAAGGGCCTTCTGTCACAGGATTAACACACATTTCAACCTCTTCCAGTTTGGAAAATTAAAATCTTTTAATTCCCAGACTGCCTAACACAACAAGATCACCAAAATAAAAGATCCACATATCTTGTCCTACCCAACCCTATTACACCCTGAGGATCTAAAAAGATTACAAACACAATAATTAAGAATGCAATAACCAAAGTAACTAGAACTCCCTTTGGTGGCCTGGTAATTTCAGAATCACTTAAGACAGACAATATAGAAACAGAACACAGGTGCACAAAGAGGAAAAATATGCAAATTTTCCATTTGCTGTAATACAGACCATTAAGTTTTTCTTCATTTTGAGCAAAAAATGATCTTCCATTACTTGGCATTTCTTCTCTGGAACAATGAGATAGGGAGGGGTCAAGGAGTGCAACTTGGCAAAGGGCACACAAAAAGACTGTGTACAAGTGACCTCCTGATGTGATAAAGCAGACTGGGGAAGAAGAGAGAAAGAAGAGTAGATGAATTGCTGAGTGTTCTGCAAAAACAGACTGTTAGATCAACAGGATCAAAATTAAATGCTCCAGCAAGTACTTAAGATTGATGGACAAAAGGCAGCACATCCCAGCACCTGCAGTCTCAGGTGGACTTCCCTCCATGTAGCTCACACTTCTGTAGTGCAAAGATGATCAAATAGATCTAACAACATAATGCTACCCTATGCACTCAGAGGGAAAGAAGAATACAGATGGTACACTATTCCACTTCCTGAGACACTACACTGATTGGTTTTATTGTGAAGTCTATTTATACAACTGATTATAAATTCCTAGTGTGCTTTGATTAATGCAATAGCAGCTGGACTACTTCCTTTCTCTTAGCACTTAGCTGCATTCTTGATTAGTGAGTGGTATATGAAAGCCTGTGAAACAAGTACAGGAAGATCAAACAAAAGCAATGATTTCCTCTCAGACCACTACATTACATTAAACCTGCCAACACTAGACCAGTTAGTTTCTGACCTGCAGCAGCTGGGAGTAGCCAGATTCCAGATGGCCCTAGAAAGCTGCTTTTGTATGGTTCTTGTCTTATTTGTACCAACCTAACATGGAAAGAAAAAAATCAGAGCAAGCTGTTTGGGCAACTCTGTGATAGATGACATCTCCAAACAGAGCAAATTTCCAGTCAACCAGTATGTGTATGATGTGTACAAGATCTATCAGATCCATCCCTATAGGACTAGCATCACTATTGAAAGTCAAATCTACTTCCACTACACTAAAACATGTATATACAGTCTGCATGCCACTGGCATCTCAAGATAACAAACTACTACAAAATACTCTATCACATCTCTTATCCTGAATCCTCAGCTTTCCAAAGAAAGAGGAAAGAAGAGAGGATTCAAGTCATTGCTCTGAGGTTTACTATGTGTGCATGTGTAAGATTTGCACTGCTAACCAGAAGAGCAAGCACAGACAGAATTAAACACACACTCAATGTATTTTTATTTACAAGCTTGGCAGATGGGTGAAGTTCCATATAAGACTCAGAATTATCCAAAATGTGTACATGTGTGTCCCCTTTTATACTGCAAAACAATTCAGAGCTGAACACTTGAGGAGTTCTCCCCAAAATATCTTTTCAAACCTGAAGCAAGCACAGGAGTTAAGCTGCAACTGCATTTGGCCTTGGCTAACGCAGGTACCAATACATGCAGTGAAGGATACACCAGGATGAGGTCAGGATAAATCAAAATATGTAGATAAATTCAGTAATAAATTTAGATTGATGGTAGCATAATTTTTAAGTTTTTCCTGTTTTCTCTTCGAAGAAGGACCTACATTATTTTAATTTTACTGTCATCCAGGGGAGAAAAAGTAATTTGTAAAAGTATTCAATAAATCAAAGTTCCAAGTCATTCTTTCTAGAGGCAAGAACAACTGTTCCATCTCTCTCTTGCTCCCAATTTCCATTCACCTTATGCCATCTCCTTCTACCTCCTAAATAAAAGAGAATCACAAGCTTTGGGGAATGAGGAGTATTTTTAAAAATCTTTTAAGGATTCAAGCAGAAGAGAATCAAATCCGTCTTGACACCAGGTTTCACAAGCACCACAGGAAAAAAAAATAAAAAAGAAAAACCAAGACTAATCAGAAAAAATGTTAAGCAGCATATTAATTTCTTCTGCAGTCCTAAATAAAATTTGCCTTATGTGCTGCAGAAGGCAGACGCACAGTCATTCAAGCTGGCATTTTAATCTAAATCAAGTTGTCCTGCCTCTAGCATTACAGTGCTTTGTCCATCTTAGATGGCTTAATACAAGTTGATAACTCTACCTACAAACATCATCCTAGCAGTAACTGTTACCAGAAAATGCCACTGCATTACACTTGATGCAATGGGAAGCTGCTAAGAAAAAGGAGTTCTACCCACCTTCTGTCACGAAGTTCATAAAATGGATAAAATTTTCAGAAAGGGAAAAGCTTACTTTCCTTTTTTTTTGGACAGTCAAGCAATATGCCAGAATTACAAGACTGCTTTATGCCATAAGGCTTCTGCTTAGGAAAATTCCATCTCAGTGACAATATGACGATATTGCAGATGGGGGTATCAGCCCCCTTTGCTAACTAGCTCTTTCCATTGTAATTCACTTTTAGCCCCCTAGAACTTTATTGCACTTGACGTATTTTGTTTTAACTTTCCAGCACGAGACCTAAAACAAGGCTACAAAAAGACAATTACAGGCATGGAGGATAGGTCTCAACAAAAACCTATTCATTTTGTTTTCTCCTCATTCTGAAGACTGTCGTCCAAGCTCTCACTTGCTGCACACCAATATAGTTCTGTTCTGGACACCAAATTACTCTTTTCTTTAGCAACTGGAACCTACATTGAGCACTTCACAGCTGCTTTGCCTTCACAATACCTCCATCCTGAGAGACAGATTCATCCACTTACAGATAGGGAATGGAGCCACAACAGATTGATGTGAAGTGTTTTGGCTGCCTGCTTTGAGGCACTCAGGACTTTACTGTTCCGTTTAATATGGCATGCTGTAACATTTAATTTATTAAAAGAACATCCTCTGCTGAATGTAATTGTAGAAGTGAGCACTTCACTTTTAATCTCACAAACCAAGCACCCACAAAATGAGACGTACTATTAATGTTCAGCCGTGAAAGGCCTGCTTAGAAAGGTTTAGTCATCCCTAAGTATACTTATATATGCTTATATTACCAAAGGCATATCTGATTTTCTAAGGAAGAAATCAGCTGTCTTAATTATACCTTATTCACTTCAGAAAAATCAACTTTTGCAACACCAATGATGCAATGATCTCGAAAACAGTTTCCTTCACTGCAAACAGACCTATTCCCTGAACAGACTGAGGCAGAGATATCATGTAAAATACAAAGTGAGATCAGATATGCTCATTATACCAAAAGAGAAAAGATTGCATAGAAAAATTTAATCCTCAAATCTCTAATTCTTTCAGTCCTACTGCCCTCAATAATGTCTTGATATTTTTAAACACAGTTCTATGTTTCTTTTCACATGGGTTATATATAGTAAGATGACTAATATTTATCCATTATTCTGATTCATTTGAGCTCATGCTCTAGATAAGAATAGCTGACTTTCAAGTGAAAAACTTGGTATTTCTTAACCAGCAACCAGAATACCTCTTTAGTCTGGAAGTTCCTTTCATAGGTTATCCATAGTGCTAATATTTAATTTTTCTCCTTTAAAAATCTGTTATTCAACAAATACAATCTGCAACAGTTAGATTATTCTCCACTTGAAACAAAGAAACAAAAAACAATCAACCAACCAAAAAAAAAATCAGCCTGTTTGATATCAAAAGTAACTGTCTTAGAAAAAAAGAAAAATACGTGTATGTGTGTGTATATATATTTCTACTGAAATGTATTAGACAAAAACACAAGCAGAAAAGGAAATAATGTGTTCCTTGTGAAGCACACTTCAGGTAATATGCACTGAATAATAAAAATTCCATCTATAATTCACAAGAAAGAATATTTATGTAAGAACTACATTTGTTTGACATTTAACTCTAAATTTTATTACCTTGGCTCCACCATAGGCTTGTTCCACATATGTATGGACATAGTACTTAAATAGTACCACATACTTCAGTAAATTCCTGGGAGTATGAAATTTTTTCAACTTCTAGGTATATAATCCCAACCTGAGAATTAGAAACTTCAGTCTATAAAAACTTTGGTTCCATTTGTACCGCTGTACTTCAACAGAAATTTTTCCTGCAAGCTGATTTATGAGTTCAAAGCAGCGGTTACCACAGTTGAATTTACTCACAAGCATTGCAAACACACTTCAGGACATTAAAGCAGATTAAAACTCCTACAGCAATTCAAGAAAGTTTTATGTATTTGTATTGTAACCAAAAACTAAATAATGACAGATGACTACAGACACTTACGCAAAAGTGAAAAAGTTGGTCTTGTTTTAAACATTGCATATGACACTATCACTTCACTAACCTGAGATCAAAATGTTCTGACATTCACAACTATTTCATCAATGCTGGGTCTGCCACTGACTCATTTAAGCAATCTTTGAAGCAGTGCTTTATGCTTTCTATGTTTTACTTACCTAGTTGTATATTAATTTCTTTTATATAAAACAGATTTTTAGAGGAACATTCACTTGCAATGTGCTTTGAGACTGTAAGATAAAATATCTTAAACTTTCAAAATTTGAAGTCTTGTTTGGTCAGGATTTATATGGCGTTCCAGTCGAAACGAGTTACAAATATAATCCCTAAATTTCTCTAAACTCTGTCAGGAACAAAAATTAGGCAACAGAGTCCTGTAATTTGCATTACCTTTTAGCACATCTCAGCAGATGTTGCAAACAAACTTTGCCGTGGCCACACAAGGACCTGAAAGCCTGCTTGAAAAGAATGCGGTATGCAATAGCTAACAGTATCTCCAGGTTGCTGCATACACAGACATGTTTGTTTACAGAGAATCAAGACTACTCAAAACAATTGCTAAAACATTTAGCATTTAGAACCTTCAGTGTCAACACTTTGCAAGAAACTTTGTATTATTTTTGGCAAGAAACTGCAGAAACTGATAAGAAAACAGTCAAGATACCTTTGTATTTAAGTGAACTGGAATTTTTCACAGAACAGTTTCTCTCGTAAATTTTTCTGCACCTAGTTTAATCAACAAAATTTGCAGTTGTTAACAGGTTGTACTTCCATATGCTACCCGTTATAAGTACATTTCTTAAGACAGAAGCCTGTTCAGGGTCCAATTGTTTTAAATGGACTTGGTACCAAAAAAAGCATAAATAATAAAGCTAACCATCAAAAGAAGTACAATCAAGAGTAGGTTACAGGAAAACTGCTTTCCTCTGACTTATGACTGTGCAAGCACAAGGGCAGTGGAGGTTATTTAGCTTTGCTAACATACACAGCATAGACAACAGCTGCAGTTTAGGCTTCCTGATCTCAGGAAAAATACCTTCCCATCATTTAGTGCCAAGTAATTGTGCCTATGGTGGATGAAGCGCAGTTAAGATAGTTTCAGCAAAACTTGAGGTAATTACTGTAATCTTACTGGAATACACTGCATAGTCATGTACATAAAACATCTTCATAAAGGCTGCTATTTCAGCAAGTTGCTTCTGATTATTTTAGAAGCTAAACTTTGTTATTCAAATTTCTCATTGCTTGCAACTTCTACCCCATCTTTCAAAAACAGTAAGGGAAGCAAACTTGCCTGTAAGAATTTCTTAACTTTTTAGGAAGGTACATTTGTTTGAGGCCTGAATCATTTGTCCAATTAGTTCCACTTGGTCATTTCAGACTAATTAGACAGAAGGTGGGTGCATGGGAGTGTACTTTGGTTTATTGTTCACTTTCTACATTGCATTCATTATTAAATTTACTGTCCATTGTTTATTTTAAAGCAAAAGTAAGTTGTTCATCAGACATACTCAGATTTGAAATGCCCTACCACTGAGAATTTTGCACATTGGCCATACCTGTTCCTTGGCTGTGCTCCATCTTACTCAAGCTTACCGACAATTTGGTAACTTTTTGTTTCTGTAAGGACATACAACTTCCTTAGAGCTAAGTCCAAACCTGTAATCAAAGCTTGGCTGTCATCATCAGAATTCTTACAATCTAATCCTCTTTAGTTCAGATTTTATAGTGCCTTATGCCTATTAGGATAAAAGAAAAAGTGAAAGGCTGTAAAGAGATTACTTTATCTCTATAATTAGCAAAAATACTAGCCTTTCCTCATCAGGAACTCAGCAATTTATAAACACAACATATCCCAGAAACTTAAGATCTCCAGGAGTAGCAGCCTCATATGTTCTGCCCATGCTTGATTGGCATAGCTCATAACAGGAGGGATAAACCTTGATATTAAATACCAAAGGCCTGACCAAAGTGCTGTGAAAATGAAGCCTCTGTTGGCTTTCAGTAGACACATAGCCCAAGACAAGGAAATCTGAAGTCTTCCCAAGACACAACAAAAACAAATCCTCAAGGAGATAGGGACATTTGAATAAGAAACAACTGGAGATTTTAAAAACAAAGGGTAGAAACAGAACAACAGATTTTAGATTGTTAGAGATTGTTAACCAAACAAATTAGAGGACACTGCAAATGGTCATGAATGAAAATTTGAATCTTGAATTAAGGAAGTTAAGATGAGCTGGGGAGTGAGAACTGGCTGCCCTTAGGTCACCCATGCAAATCAAAGATAAGGACCATGAACACTGTCTAGGTGAGAAAAGTCTCCATGCTTAAATTGTTGATGGACAGGTTTACTCAGAATTAGACAATACATACACACAGTCAGCTATATAATTTATAATTTACAGAAGAGTCCCAATGCTGTCACCACCACACTGTATTTCAATGTGCCAGGAAAGGAAGTAGTAGTTAGAGAGCCCACTTAAAATGCATAAGGTCTTCCTTTAAATACAGCCAATGTTTTTAGAGTATCTCCCTCACCAAATAACTTTGGCACTTTTTTTCAGAAAAGGCATGTTTTTTCCTCCTTCTACCCAATTTTTTATTCTGAATCAAGTACAGTTGCTTCATAGTGATGGGGAGAAAGGAAGGCCTTTTGATAGTAGTATTAAATTTAACAAATGCTTTGCAGAGGTCATTCTTCACTCCAGGTTTGCATATGTTCATTTAACAAAATGATTAATTTTAAAATCCATTGCCTGGAAGAAGAAACAAGCCTATGTATCTGAGAAAAAAAGCCCTTAGTCTCCTTTTGGTGTCAGTTTAAGCTAGCTGAGGTATCTCTAGAGTACACTAGCAGGATGTAATGAGATTGGTGCTTGATGATGCACTTCTACCAATACTCCAGTGCTAAAGGCTTCCAAGCTTAAAATTTACCTTTTTAAAATCATGTGAACTATATATGCTAAACAATTTCAGTAGAGAAGTGAGGCACTACACAGAGATCAAATAATTAAATTATATCTGTGTATACATCTGTTTTTTCTGCAGATCAAGGTTGAATCTCCCAAAACATCTGCACCACTCCCAACTTGAGACAAGTAGACACTCAGCACAGTGTCGCCAATAAAAGACCTTCCCACAAGAAGATCTCCTGGAGTACAGAAGTAACCTTAATCTCTGATGCACTTTTTTGTAAATGTCTTTAGCACACAGTAAGAACAATTGCAGTAACAGATATTTGTCTTCTGCTTACAGCTTTAAAGGACATCACAGATGCGCTGAGGTTATTCAAACCTACGGGGTCAGCAGTTTTGAAACAATGCTACAAATGCTCCAATGGTATCAGGCACGCAATAACCACACCATTAGGTATTGCAGCTGAAAATAGAGATATTAAAGAAAACCAAAAAGGACAGGTCTTCAAGTTAGCTGCAAGTTCAACAGTGATAGAGTACAGCTGTGTTTGGCTTTTTGTTTTTTTAAAGGGAGCAAACCACAAACTTGTCAATACAAAAATGTTAGGAGTTGAGCTGGTGACAGCTTCACAGTAAAACCAGGCCTCTCTGACACCACTCATTTAATTATTTTCTTTATTGTAATTCTTTAAACCAGCTTGAACTTAGGGGAGCTCCTGTTTTCTGTCATTTCACAACTCATAACCTGTAGGGCTGTTCCATTTAGAATAAAATGTTAGAAAAGTGATCAACAGTAAATCACTACACTGCACTTAAAAGTCTCATAAAGTGAAGAGCTGGAAAGCAGAGACAATTCACATAAAAACAGAGGGGAGGAGATAATTTGCTGCTTATGGCACAGGACTATAAGTTAATACATCTGGGTTCCATTCCATACATTAAATGTGAATACCACCATGTGTTTTGCAGAAGTGAAAGGAGGTTTTATTCATCACCATTTACAAAGCATTTTGAGATCCCAAGAGAAAATATTTTAGCAAAGCAGAAATTACCGTGTTATTTTACTTTGCGAATTATTTTACAGAGCAAAACAACAGTTTAATAAAAATACAGTACCCTACTCTCACAAAGTCTCTGAAAACTGGCAAATATTTTCATATACCCATATTAAAAGTCATTTTATCAAAAAACCAGGAGTAGATACATAAATGTCAGCATCTTGATTTTTAAACATAGATCACACATCTTCAAGTCATGCACTCAGTCTCTTAATTCAGTAACTGACATTAAGTATCAACACTCCTAAATTACGTTTTACAAAAGCAAAACACATACTTCAGCTGCCCACTAACATAACTCAGATGCCCAAAGGAAGTCAACTTTGCTTCAGCTAATCAACAAGTTTCCCTTTTCATAAAAGCTGAAAATATTCCATGCCATAAATGCCAACCACAAAGAAACTAGTAGGAAACTTACCCAAAATATTGTAATGACTCAGCACTCAAATAGCAAAACACATTCATCTTTCTACCTACCACATCTGCTTTTTAAATTAATGGTCTAAAAGTCAATCCCTCTCCATTTCACCCTTTCAACTTTGGCAGTAGAATCCTGTCCCAATACACCTCCTCCAAAGTCTCACACAGATAAAATTTAAAGCTTAACAGTACAGTAATACTAATAAAATATGAAATTACATCAAACACCGTATCTCAGCCTGACTAATCTTAGCTCTCATTATTTGCACACACTACTACCAGGAAAGTGAGGTATCCTTCCTAACATCCCCATACAGTCATTTGGAGCTTCAGTATGTCTACTCTCTCTTCAGTATGTTTACTGTTGCTTGGACGCTGACTGAGCAGTGGTGAGTGACTGCCTTTGCATCAGTTTTTGTTCTTTTTTCTCCTCCCTTCACTTATTAAACTGTCTTCATCTCAACCCATGCAATTTTCTTGGTTTTGCTCTTCCAGTTCAGTCCCCCATCCCTCTGAGGGGAAGGAAGAAAGCAGTTGGTAGGAGCGTAGCTGCTCGGCTGGGTCAACTCACTAAAGAACATCATCAAGAAAAGGCACAAAAAGACCTTTTACTGGTAAATCAATATCTGAGGAATATTACATTTTGACTTCAACTGCTTTTACAAAACTAAGAAAGAAGTCTTTCTGATATTTTTGAAAGCACTGAATAATTACTCACATACAGACTACTGCCCTCATATTGCTTCCAAGCTTAACTCAAAGCTGGTTCACCTAAAATGGAAATGTCAAAAGATTATACACCAGGTCCTCAAGAACCTGAGGTTCACAGAACAGAAGGCCATGTGCAGAGAACTTTTGGGTTGCATTGCATACTCATATTAAAAAAAAAAAAGTCTCAGTTTTATGCAGAGTTCAATCTGCTGACATTTTCTAAGCAGTATTTTTTACAACACTTTTCCTGCTTTCCCAGCAAACTACTCAAGTAGAATGTAAATTCTGAACAACACAGATATCAAAAGGGACCCTGATAATAGGATTGTTTCAGTTTTAACTTTTTCCTCACAAAGTGGTTTAAAAGCTATTCATTTCTGTAACAATTGGAGGTAAGAAAAATCCTATTTCACACCTGATATTTTTAGTAAAATGTTGAAGGTCTTGTTTTTGCCTGCAAATCATCTTGTTACAAAGGTATTCTTTAAAACACTGCAGTTGCATTCAGCTGGTTTTGGAAAAGTGGCATGGACACTGTTTTAGTTTGCATATCAACATGTGAATCCCTTGATCTGATTTCTGAAGGCAGACTGTAGTAACAGTCTAGTAACATCTAGATGGGAGGAAATTAAACTTAGTTGACTAAGCAACAGCTTAAACTACAGCACCAATGTGAAGTTTAAAAAAAAAAATCCTTCGAGTTCTTAAGTGGTCACATCTGTTCCCACAATCACAAAAACAATTCTGAATAGTATTTTCATTGTAACCAATTAATCAAATGTCATTCATGTTTGGTATTATATTCTGTGTTTAAGCTTTTGACACAGGTGTCATGCAAAGAAAGTCTAAAACCAATCACAGGCTTATAAATGGTGCTCAAAATTAAAGGTTTCGGAGAATCTAGGAAGGAATTCAAATGCTTTGCTGATAGTTGTTTCAAACAGGCATGTATATGTACTCACGTGGAAGAAAACAGCAGACAGAAATAAATAGAAAAGGAAGTTCCAGAAAATGTCTAAAACTGCCAGAGAAAGAAATTTTGGGTTAAGTATTGACTGATAGTAACGCTGAAATATTAGCAAAGAAATTGTCTGTCTGATTCTGCTGGCACTCAGGCAAGAAAAACTTGGTACACAACTCATAAATAAGCAGCTGAACATCAAAAAAATGTGTGTCTCAGTTTCTCCTCACGTATGTATCAACCTGCAAGAACCCATGCAAATGACCCATGTTTGGCTAAAACAATTATATATTTGTCTATAAATTTAAACACATTCTAACTCCCTGTTTTACAAGGATATAATCTGCTCTCAGACAATATCAGACAATGCTATTTATCTGTGACCTAGAAATTGCTCCTCAAATCAATACTGTTAATACTATCATCCTTGAACTTCTGCAGAGATTTGGAATATAGGGAGAAGACATGGGTGAAATTCAGAATAGGAAACACAACACAGTGTGATAGATGAAGACTTGGCCTAAGACAGTGCCCCAAAGCTCTCAGATCAATTACAATGGGCCAGTATCCAAGATGTGAGATACACACAGATTAATCAGTTTCTTGGGGACTGAACACTTGCCTTCTGAGCCCTGATTATCTGACAAATAGCAGCTGCCATCTTTTCATTACATAAATAATCAAACATCATATATAATTAGGAAGTCAAACTGCTTTACTTTCTGAGTACAAAGTAGTATTTCAAAGACCTCCCATAACTCCCCCTTTATTAAAAATACAAATTAAATATGAAACAAGCTCCATTTAATTGACATTAAGGCTGTGAAACAAGCTTACAATGGTCCAGGAAATATAGAGTCATAAAGATGCAGTTTCACCCCAAGTCACTATTTTTGGAACTTAATTTTTCTTTCCAATCACAGGAATTAGGTGGTGCCAGTGGTTCTTTTTCCCTCTTGGTTTACATCCATTAAAAAAACCCAAGAAATAAACACACTTAAGAGCATGAAAATACATTACTCTAAACAGTCCACAAAAAACAAGAAGTGGCCAAAAAGACAGAGGGGAATAATACACCATACTGCACTGTCTCCTTCAAAAGAGAAGTCCAGAACTCAGCTGTAAGGTGGTTTTAACTTAGCCAGCTACAGGTATTTCAGTACATACTGAATGCTGACCCTGGCCATGTGATGTATTCGTAACATTTGGTACTATCAGGCAAACTTACTGTTGATTAAAAAGGTTTCTGAGGTGCTATTTTGAAGTGTAAGAAAGCCATCACAAAGTCATTCGCAAACAAGCAATTTATTCACGTGAGTGTTGAGATTTGGGTTCAGAGCAGTAAGTCCAAATTATATGCATGGCAGGGGAGAAGAAGTAGGTTTCCTAATTAGATACTAGGAGGGAATTCTTCACTGGGAGGTTGGTGAGGCACTGGAACAGGCTGCCCACCTAGATGACAGGATGACAGGATGCCCACCTTCCAGGGCTGTGGATGACCCATCCCTGGAACCGTTCAAGGCCAGGCTGGATGGGGCTTTGAGCAAGCTGATCTAGTGGAAAGTGTTCCTGCTCAGGGCAGGGTGGTTGGAACTAGATGACCTTTCAAAGCCATGTTTCTATCATTCTGCTCAGCTACCACCCTCTACACACAACCAGGAAGAAAAGAGAGACTACACTCAGGTCTGGATAGTTGGCACCACAACTCAATGGGCTGCATGTCTTTTTCTACTCCAAATTATTGTCTGCGTCACGCACGCCCCGGTGAGAAGCTCAAAGGCAGCCACCACCTAATTTGAAATTAGACATGAAAGAATTTTTAAAAAATAAACTGAAAGCATTTTCTGGAAGGCCCAGAAATAATGTAACCTTGGGAGGATGCAAGGAGTTCCAGGCAGCCGTGTTACAGATGTTCGGGATATTGCCAGTGTTTGAACTTCATGTGTGGGCAGCAAGGGGGGTACCAGGGAAAGCACCTTAAAAGGAACAGATACACACAACATAGTAGTAAAGCACAGCTGTCTTAATTCACACTCATGCCACTGCAGCCTGGTTCAAAAAGCCTTTGCTGCATGATTACCAGAGCCTTCTCTTCACTCACTGTACCTGTGACAAGCCAAGATTGGGATGTTAATTATTCAGCCATTTATGAGAAAAACAAAACAGAACATGCCTTCAGCAAAGACATGAGAAGCTCCAGGCGAATGAAGTTTTGCTTAAGATGAGATTTGCTTCACAGAAATTCCATTTCTGTATTTGAGACACCTGGAGCATATCATTAAGGATATATTCAAGGTGGAAAATGCCTAAACGGCAGTCTGCTATCAGAGCTGGGATCTTTCCCATCCACCTTACCTGTGGTGACAGCAGTGAAGAGCATACTCACTGATGCCTGCAGAAAACAACACACAGTGACACTGACTGAAGAAGATAACCATGGGTTACCAGGCAATAAGACCCCAGGCAGATATCCCATCTATATAAATATATTATCACTGGATTAATTCCTCAAAGCCATAAAGATCAGCGGGGCAAGACACAGTGGATATTGCAGAGGACCTCCTTAAAGGGAAGCCTTGGCCCTAAATTTTCTCCTGGCTTTTACTGTGAACAGTATTTTATTCCATGCTTTTGTTGCCACTAAAAACCTGAGAGCAGGCACTCACTTTCTTCTTGGGAAATTAGGAGATGTATTAAGCAGGGCCATTTCATGGATTAAGGACTTGCAGACTTCTTCCTTGGATGTTAAATTATCCAACATGGTAGGGGATCCAAGAATCTCATCATTTCCTGAAACAGCCTTAAACTTGTGAGGTAATACTTGAATCTCAGTAAACTTGAAACACTATTTTAGGACAAAGAATATCTTTCAGGGAGGCTGCTAGTATGAAACAGAATAAGCTGTATTGGACAAGTCAGCATATGTCCGTATAACCTTTTGCAGGCAGATGACAAGGCTGTCCCCTCAACAGAGGCTTGTTGTATCCACCACCTTAAGCTGATCACAACGCAGCACCAAGTCCAAGCTAACAAATGCTCCTAAGTTACTTGAAAGACAAATGCATTAAAAATGTTTCCTAACTGCCTGAAAACCCAAAGCACCAAAAGTAACAAATTTTACTTTCTCACAGTTCTATTGTGCTGTACTTTTGCCAAATAATCAAACAATTTTTTCCCAAGGAAGTCCAACAAATCTATTCAAATATATTTAATATATTTAACTTTTCATTTAAGTTTAAATAAGTGAAACCAGTGGAATGTTTTAATTTTGGACTAAGACAAAAATAACCATATTTTGCGCAACATAGGGCTTGGATAAAGGAATACCTAGAAAATGACATTTTTATTAACCCATTTGTTAAATTTACTCATTATTTTTCTAATTAGACCCTCATTGATCTCTAGAAGTGAAATTCTTTCAGACTTGCTTCTATATCCTCTAAACAAAGTACATCACTGTCTAACAGAGATCTTTTCTTTTTAGTAACTTCTAGAACAAGGATCTTCTATCTCAAGGCTAAATTGTAAATGCCAAGTATTTTTCTGAAAATGTAGGCAGGCATCAAGTTCTACTTTTTTTTGGTAACCATTCTGACTTACATTTAAATATTCAAGATCAAAATCATTCTTGAAAATAATCTCATTTCTGAGATTCTTGGTATTAAAAGAAAGTATGACAACCAAGGCTACCCAAGCTCCAAAACCTACCAGATTTATCAACATTTATACTAAACAGGAAGTCTGAAAAGTTTGTACGTCTTTTGATGAAAAGATTGTGGTTTATTACTTATTCAGCATTGCACTTAGATTAGTACATCCTCTGGCAGAACATGAGCAGAATTTTCAAATCAACAAAAATCTCCAGTAAACTGTCAGCACACTTAAGCATAACCAATAGCACCATAACTTCAAAACATGATCAGATGATGCTGACCTGGTCTGACAAAGGTGTGGGCGTCACTTAAAAATTGACATATATTTTTTGCACTTCCATCTCATTATTTCCAAAGTTTTGCTCACCTTTTAGTTTCCGTATCAATGGGAAGTGAATGATTCTTTTTTGGTATGTAAAATCTTATGGTTCAGATTAAAAAACTAATATGGATTTTGAATTAATATAAAATATTTGCATTGACTCATTAGTTGTTCTCCAACTTTAAAAGGAAAAAAAACATGAAAACTCATTACTTACAATTGCATCTCATATAAATGTCTATTGCCATATTCTGTGATCTTATGCATTTTTGCAATGGATAAAAATTCTATATTATAATCTCTCACCTATGAGCTGAGGTGCATCTACTTGAGCAGTTCCAAAACTCAGCCAGACTAGAGATCAACAACTGTGACCATTATTTTGACTGCACTCCCTTAACAAGGGGTGAAGAGGTGCCCAAATTGAATTTACCTCAGAGAAATAGCTTCTGATGGAAAGAGCAACAGAATTTATTTTAAATTTGTATTTAATACGCTAGCAGTGTATTTTTTGGAAAGTGACACCTGAGATGCACAAATGGGCCACAAAAGCCAGACATTTGTCCATTCAAGGGTTCAGGTTTATGTGTATCAAATAAACCAAGCAAGAAACACAAAGCATTCATTATTTTTCCTTTCTTGGAGTCCTTCCTCCTTGGTAAAGATTTTGACAGCTGTCCTTATTTTTCTCAGAAGTTAAGGAATGATCTAAGAAAATACCATGAATTTTTAAAAATTCTAAACAACTGAAAGGAGCCTTGTATTCACTAATAAAGTAATCACTTCATTAGCAGACAATCTTCAAAAGCACCACTACTAACTGCCTAAGGAAGGGGACTAAAGACTACATCAAAACCCAAAAGCTTCCAGCTATCAAGCATTGGAACAGGCTGCTTAGGGAACCTGTTGAGTCACCATCCCTGAAGGTATTTGAAAGACAAGTAGTCGTGGTGCTAAGGGACTTGGTTTAGTGGTGGACTTGGCAGTGCTCATTGATATTAAGGGTCATTTCCAGCCTCAATGATTCTAAGATTAATACAGCAGAAATCATAACCTGGCCATATATTTTGTGTGTGCGCGCGTGTGTGATTTTCCAGGAAAAAATCCCTGCTTAGTGTGATACGCAGTTCAAAAATATAAAATTACATAACTTCAAAAAATTAGTCAAAACTGTGAGCTATGAGAACTCTAAATTGGAATGTATTTCCCGGTGTTCATTTCCAAAACAACAGTTAATTAAAACAGTTGCTCATTTACACATACTAAGAGATGTTGAACCCTGCAAAGATACGAAGTCTGCTAAACTCCTCATCTACAGGAAATATGGACATACCTCCCACATCCTTCTGGTTTTGACAAACTGGCTACAAGTTTAAATCTGCAGTACTGTAGCGATCACACCAAATGAATCGCTCATTCTTTAATACCTGTACTACTCTGAGACTCTCTGACACTTTCTGCTTTCTAAGCTAGAGGCTTAGAGCCAGTCCTGCAAACCCACTAGGGGGAAGATTTCTGGAATGAATCATTTCATATGGCAATATTCCTCATTGAGACAATAAAATACAGCTCCCAGATTTCCTCTGGGGACTTCTTTGTGATCACGGAAGAAGTGCACATCTGTAAGGATTTAATACTACATACACTTCATTTACATGAGGACTTCCAAACAAAGATGCTTTTAAATGCTTCATCTACTAGACTGTAACATTTTTCTTTTACCAGGTCACTATCATTTACTTACCTATAAATCTGGTTGAATAGCTACAAAAAATACAGTTCTAGCCTGTATGAGGTTTCACAGCAATGAAAAAGGACAAGAGTAACTTCAGAACCATTAATTTGATGTACTATGGGTCAGTAAGCCCAAAAAACAAATGTATTTACATTCCTGCACCAGCCATGACCAATAGAAACATATTTTATTACGTTTCTTACCAAAGAAACGGGAAACCTGCTTTTTTATAGATACCCAGTTATAGGTATTTGTTTAATAAAAACAGAACATTCAACATGCCTGTGATCCACCAAAACAACAAAACAAAGCGAGTTTTCCAGAAAACACAAAATTAAGGTAGGCAACTTATCTGCCAGAACAAAGAGTTTTAAGAAATATCTCACTCTCAATGGACATGAAGCTGGTAACTTATGGAAAAAATTAGCACCCAAACCAGTTCATGTACACCACAGGCAGAACAAGCTAAATCACAGTGCAGCAGCAGGCCAAGCAAGATGCAGCTCTTTTTTCAATATAATACTTGAGAAAAGCAAGCATTCATCTCCCATACACAACACTAAGCTGGTTATAAATTGATTCCTTATGAGAAGTTTCTTTAAAGTTTAGGAGTTATGCTTAAGAATTGCAGACAGACTTTCATTTTAGATGTATTTATTTATTTATTTTTCTATATCATGACTGGTTGCCAATGGCATCATGCCCATTTCAACCCCATCCACACTACACACATTCCCCCTCACTCTTTTCGGTGAGAGGCTTATGCCAGTCTTACTGACAAAAGATAACTGTCCAGAAGGATGCTACAACTGAACTGGGGGCTGGAGGGCAGAATGGAGCAGAGGGAGACTTGGGAAAAAGTAACACTAAAAGATTTCTGACAGTGCAGAATGAAAGAACATAAGCATCTCAGGTCCCCTGAAGACATTTGCTATCTGAACTTTAATTTTCCTTCTGCGGAAACAAATCCAAGAAAAGAAAAGCTAGAAGCAAACAAATGATGCTGAAAGCCTCAAGACAAAGTGAAAAGGTTTTATATAAGAAAACAACTTGAAAAAACAAAATTTAAGAATTGTGAGTGAAAGCAAGCCAGTTAAAGTGAAAGTATACTTGAAGCAAACAAATATGAATCTTATAGTAGTTCCTAACTTCTTAATACTGAATAATAAATGACAGAGATATAATAGTTAAGTAGAACTTAAAGAGAAATTTGGAACAACAACATTCTGTACAGGAGTAGTTATTCTTCAAAATTTCCATTAAAAGATAATGACTTGGTGTAAGAGAGTGACTTAGAAGCTTTTTTAACATTGCTGCATTCAAGAAGTGAGAGTCTGCCCTATACACCTTTCAGCAGATGTGTATTTTGCTCCTTTATCATATCTTACACATACATACTTTACACAAAAGTATAGCTAAGTAAGTGAGCTGCTATTAACATTTGCAAATTAAGTACTTTCTCAAATTATATTACTTTGCAACTATGCTAATGACATTATTCTTAGAAATAAAACTTCTGGTGTCTATTTGGTGTACCATTTCAGTTTTTTTTATAAGAATACACATTTTCAACATAATAGAAAGAAGTCAAGTAATATCTTCGATTACCTTAATGCACAGTAAAGAAATAAAGACAGCAAATAACACATCAGGGGTAGAAAGACCTTCCTCATTTGATGGAAACTTAGAGGACAGGATTCTGGTAAGAAAGAAAAGTCAGTCTCTCTCTGCCAAATGGACCTGATGCTACGTATTCATTTTTCTCTAGCACTACCTGACAATGACGTAACTTTTTACTTCTGTTTATTCCTCTACAGGCTGCAAACAGACTACAAACTGGAGAACTGTTGATGCTTAGCTTCTTAATTGTAACTGGGATGCCTGGCTGGGATCCTTCATCTATCTAAATATGTTTATGGATGCATTTGCTCTGCATTCATTTTCATCCCTCTAATTTAATCCAAGGCATTCACCAATTTACTTCAGTTCGCATGTCTATGCATATTGAGCACAGATAAATCAAAATCAGAGGGCGCTCCTGCCCAGCCAACATCTCTGTAAATCCCCTGAAATATATGTAACAGGATATGCAGTTTTCATTTGTATGAAATGAGATGGTAACAGTCTGCTGAGGTGGGAACTAGAAGCCAAATTCATAGTTTGTAAAGATAGTTCAGATTCTGTCTGTAGTTGTCTGTCTGCAGCATTTTGCACGCAACAGTCATGAGGAAAACCTAAGCACCATAGTGAGGCAGTGTGTACTGTACAGATCTGTTTATCCCAGCTAGCAAAGATGAAGGTACAGTTCCTATTAACACTGATATACCTGTTTCACTAACACATGGCACATCAAGCCAATGGTATCTCCAAATAAAAATAAGACAAACTTCAGAATCAAGGAAACGCCCTTTCAATACAGGTACACACAACTGCTGTTACATATTGCACATCACGCCCTACATGGCACGGTGTAGACACAATAAATGCCCAAGGGCTAACAGTGCTGCACAGCACCACATAATCACTTTGTTGCTTTAAGTCCTAAACAAGTCCAACAGGTTCTGCACAGCTGGTAAATTCTCCGATGTAGCAGAAGTGTGTGTGTGTGTGTGTGCGCACGTGCATACGGACACGCAAAATTTGTTTTAAAAGTAAATTCATGCAAATTAATCATGTGGTAAACTACCGACACCATTCTTCTGGTCTTCCTATCCTACTTCATCAGTTGCCTCATCTACTTTAACATTTCCATGTTAAAACAAAAAACTAAAAGAAATTCACATTTCTAATTCTCCACCAGGTACCTTACTGTAGTTTTACTTAGGCCCTGACAGGAAAGCACTACCCTAATGTCTTTTATAAAATATATGCAGCACATACAGAAGGATGAAAGGAAACAGCCACTCATCACAACCAGTGGAGTTTAAAACAAGGAAAGGTATCTGAACTGGCAAAACTCAGCACAACCCCTTCATAAAAGAAGGGTTCTCTATGATACTGCTGTTCTAGCTGACAGGCTCTTGGGTTTTTTACAGGAAAGAGAAACACTGAAAAAATGATTCACAGCCATAATTACAGATAGAGAAGAAGTAACATTTGGAGCTTACTCACAATACTGTCAGACTTGAACCTATGGTGCTGAGGGGTCAACAATATGCTTGCTATCTTAATAATCTCAAGACTGATGTGTACCTTGTAACCAGACTACCCACAACAGATTTGAGAGCTTAAAAATAGCCTTCAATTAGCACTTATAAAATACACCAATGACAGCTGAACATATGCTTGTCGTAATAAATAAAAACCCTCACACAGATAATGACCAAGCAAGTATTTAAATTAAAAGAACAATCACTACAAACTAAGCTTTAGAGCCAAGTTATCAGGTGGTGCCATTTTAGCAAAGGAAGATGAATAATTTTCAACAGTCAAATGAACGGTTAAAGGATCTGGTACCATCTACAGCAAAACCTTAATCTTGCCTTTTTGCTTTGTTGCTAAAATGAAATTACAGTGCCCTGTAATTTCAGGGCAGGTCACAATACTTAAACAACAGCACAACAGTAATTTTATTTCTGAATATCCTATCTTTAAATAACCTAATAACCACACATTTGCCTTGTATTTTTTTTTTGCCCATTCCTACAATCTTCAAATTATTTTGTATTTAAAAAAAGAAAGAACAATCATCTACGAGGGTCATCTCTCAAACAGAACAATATTTTTAAGAGATTAAACACTAATCATAAGCATCCAAACACACATTTTAAAGAGACTTGGTTTCCTTGCACAGTGAGCACTTACAACCTTTTTGCAACTTACATGGCCAAGAAAGCTATGTTAAAAAAATCTTACTGGACAGACCACTGTTTCGCTCAAGTATTATTCTCTGTGAAATACATCCTGCTGTTTGAAATTCCCAAACTCACAACACCCATTAGTCAAACATAGCAAAGTACCACTTAAACATTCAGGAAACCAGTAATGTTTACTTTGAGGTTCACCTTCAAATGAATAAAGAATCCATATACCATTTATACTGGTTATCTTTGTTATGAAACATTTTCAGGTTTAGCCCACTGGGCATGTTGAAATGATAAATCATGTTTGGTTATACAAAAACAGCCTCAGTCAGATTCAAATGCTCACAGGGAAAATAGCATCTACCTAAAGCAGCACAACATTTTATCCATTCCTTTAGGTTTTAATCCTAGGCTGATTCTGCTTTAATATCTGCAAATTCCACATCTTTGACAAGTAAATACACACACACCCTTTGTTTCCCACTCCTTTATTTATTCTTCTCAAACCTTCCACTTATGAAAGACTAAGGGCACTTGACAAAATACTAAAAGATCTGCTTTGTAACAAAAAAAGTGGCAGGGTGAGGGGGAATATATAATGCTGTTTTGTTGTTGTTCTTAAAACTCCTATTGGTATTTGCATTTCAAAACACGAATATATGATATGACTTCAAAATTAAAACAGCATTTCCCTTGTCTTTCATTCCTTCTCCATTTACTAGCTGATATCCAACTAGATTTACAAGCAAAATGTTGTAAATAAAGCTACAGAGGAATGACCTGCATCTCTCTGCCTCAAGTTTCAAATATTTAGACTATGTGGAACCACAGTTTCAATCTGCATCAGGATGCAAATGAAAGCAAGTAGAGTTTACCATATGAAGATCTTTCAGATGAGACTTTAAAAACTTAACTTTCCCTACTGACTGGACAATAATCTCACAGCATTTCTAATGAAATCAACAGATGTGGCCAAATCATTGGTCATATTTTTGTGTGCACTATTTCACTGCCATCTCACCTTAGAGATCTGACTGCACTACTGTAAACTGGACAGTATGAGTATCAGCTAGCCCATATATGTGCAGCTGAGATCAAATGGGTGGAGAATATCCACTTAGTTTTACCAATTAGCTTCAACAAGTTACTAGCATTCATAACCTTGTGAAGACAACCACCTAATCAAGCACGTAGTGAAGACAAGCACCTGCATCTTTCATTAGTAGAAAACTGCTCCTTTAATGACACTGATTTGTCATGCCAGGCCTGATAAAGCCAACACAACAGAAATAAGCACAAGCTGTTTGACACAGACAGTAGTTCACCTGTTGTAGCTCAGTGCAAATGCCTCCAAGGACACTATATACTTCTTAAGGGAAAAAGCAGGACTCCCTTCCCATTAATAAAAAATCACACAGAAAATTAGCTCCTCACCAAAATAACACCACTAGTGATAAATACCACCATACAAAGTGAAAGTGTATTGCAGGACCTAAGCTAATACATTTTGTTGAATGGCACAGGATTCATTCCAGAGTGGCCAGACCAAGCAAAAGCGAAGAACAGGAACGCATGTTAATAGCATGGCTATCAGACAGAACCAGGGCTGGGAAAAAGCACAAGGACAAGGCAAAAAAAAAAAATCCCTCCACAAAAACACACCAAAACCCACAACACCACCATACCTTTCATGCCATGAAAAGGGAAACACTTAATAATTCCTGCTTCTTCACGTGAACTCGCACAACATTCCTGCAAAAGAGGCTCTCTCTTCCATCCACTCAATCTTAAAATTATACCTTTTACATGGATTTAAAGCTGTTTAAGATTTTGCTCATCTTAATTCTGAATATATCCTCCCCATCCCCCGAAATCCACTGCTGTGACCTATGTTAAACAAGCTTTGCACTTAATTTGCATGGTGCTAAGAGAAGCTATGAAAACTAAATTAAGCTGAGCATTGGTTCCAAAACAGAATGCTTTAAAAGCTATTGATCTCGTATGAAAAGTAACACATGGATATTGCTCTCAGCCAGCCAGAAAAGGGAGACTCACTGTATTCAAATGATTAAAAACCGTGTCTTGCTAACACAATTTTCAAAATTCCATGTCACGTTATTAAAACCTCCAATGTCTTTTTTTTGAGGTGTTCTTGCCCATGGAATTCTACACTGCAGCATATTAATGAAACAAGCTAATAGCGCTCCAAGATTGGACAAAAATAGACAAATTACTGGGGAAACAGCTCATTCCTTAAATTAGTTTACATTTCCTTTTGTATTTCTAATTTTTTCCACAATGGACCCAACAGAGGCAACAGAACTTTATATACGTCATGAAAGAGAGAGATAAATCACTTTATCCAAACAATCTAAAATTTCCCTGTATTTGGAAAAATCATACACTTTTTTGGTTTTTGGCGAATCTCCATAATCACTCAGAATTCAGTCCAGACTTCAGGTTACCTTAAAGTGATTTCTGGTCAAGGCACAGGAAAAGAACAACTCAACCATTCCTTAGCCTTGCTTTTTCAAAACCTAGAATGAAATCAAATCACTCAATTGCAATACTATGAACTTTTATTTAAAGATTACCAGAAAAATATTGTCCTGCAGGTCTGTAAAAACAAAAAAATCAAGTAATCAAGGTAATGATGTGTAATTTACAATGCAGTGCTTCATCAACCTCCTCAGATCTGAAACAGTGGCAGTGCTTTTTGCTTTTCCTATTTTCAATGTGTTGATAGAATTAACTTTATTTACAAGATTGTGGGCTTTTTTGTTTCACTTTTAACACTTAGCATATAGAACTGCACCTGTAATAAAGACCTTACAAAAGCCAAGCAGTCAAAGGGAATTTTGTACTTCTTTGTGAAATAATTAAGTGTTTAATCATTCTTATTTCTCCCAGAAATGAAAGCCTTTGGTGAAGCGCCTGTTTAAGTCCCAGCATTCTGCTTGCAAGCCTCTTCTCTCAGTGCTTTCTTCCAGAAAGCCTGTAGGACAGTCAAAACCATTCTCAGAGAAACTGTAGGTCCTTCAAGCACCTGAGGTCAAACCTGTGGCAAGACTGCAAGATCGAAAGAGAAACAGTGAACAGAGATCTATAGACTGCAAAGTTTTGTGGTTATATGCCTAAAAAACTCACACTGTTACAGTCACCCATCCCTGTAGTAATCAGAGCAGAATCAATAGATTAGTGAGTATCTGGAATAACCTTCCGGATGGAGGCTTCTTTTTTGAAGCTCCCACTGTGATGGAATAGACAACAGTACAAAATACTTACTCCTTTATCAAGGCTGAACCTGGTCATATGGCTGTTATCTTTACTTCTTGATTTCAAGCCATAATAGAGTGAATACAAGCCAAGCATACTTTATCCTCTTCTTCAGTGCTGTGTTCAAAGATCTCTGGCCTAAGGGGATGTATTTCTATGCAGTTTTCTGAGAGGCTGGCACACCTATAAACAGCTTTTATTTGAGTAAGATATAAGGCAAGGCATAGTAGAAACTTCTTGCACCATGAAAAGCTGGGAGGACTCCCAGTTTTCATCCTGTCTTAAACCTTACCCCATTCAATTCTCAGACACTCACATATGACCATATACTCAACACTCACACCATCATCTGTATTTCAAATTACCAGAGATACTGAAAAAGCCTGAGCCCAGTAAGATCATTTACTTCCTTCCAAGCTATCCTACAACCTGCAGGACTGAAATTCTTTAAAAGCAGCAAAGCATCATTTGCATTACTAAGTAGGGATTATGAGATTCCTTTAGCAAGCAAACAGTCTAAAATATTCTATGATAAACAGTTATTTCCATATGCAAGATGTGAAAAGATACAATTTTACACTTATCTTGGAGCTTTTCAAATATGATTTTATTTGATTTGGAACCACATTCAAGAATTCCACCTCAGTGACAGCTGTTGGGAGCCACTATCATAAGAATAGTTTCAACATGAACAGCAAACCCCACTTTAAGCAGTTAGGAGTAATCAGAACTGTTGGAATAAATGCATATGTTACATCACAACAGTTTAATGGAATATCCAACGTGGCCTAGCATTTGTGAAAAATACAATAGGGTATGCAATCTAAAAAAAAGCCAAGACCGTACTCTTGGTTATCACCTATTTCATTGCTGCTCTTCAAAATCTCAAGACAGATCAGTTTTACTGGAAACTGTCCTAACTGCGACAAGAAAAAATCTCTCTCAAAAGAAGTTCCCATCACCTGAATCAAAGACAAGGAGCATATAAAGGTCACACTATTTAAGGTGCATATTCATATTTTTAAAACACTGAATACTTGGTTGTCTCCACTTGTTCCTTAGGTTCTGTTTGCTTGCTTAAAGGCTAAAAAGACTTGCAGTTTCATTGCTTAAAGGAGAAAAATTTACCCGATATATTCCAACATATTCTGCTATACCATGGAATCACATAAGACTTGAACTGGTTTGGCTTTTCATTGTCATTATCAAAGCTAAGATGTATAATACCAGAGAGTAAATATAGAATTATGAAAGCTACATTCCACTACATTTGAGAAGAAATCCTACACAACTCTTATTTCATTAATTCAAAATGCAACAGATGCAACTACATAACCAAACTAAAGAAACCCACGAAAGGTATTTTTGTAATGCTGCTACTAAAATAAACAGCAGCTAGCTAAAATTCACCAATAAGGCAAAGCGCTAAATGAGGTCTCCTTCCATCCACCTACTAGCAATTCCACTGGCCACAGGGCAGCTGCATTGGGGATTCTCAAGGACAGGAACAAAACAGGAAACAAAGCAGGCAAAATTTAAAAGGTAGCAGGAATATACATATCATGGTAGGAATTAAAAAAAATAGGTAGCTGTATGACTGATCAGGCAAATTATCATGGAAAAATCAGAAGCACAGCCTCCTTCACTTGAAGAAAAAAAAAAGAAAAGATTGATTGGTTGCCAAATAGAGATCTCAAGTACAGTGTATATGCATTAGCATTTTTGTGCACTGAACTGTATCAGAAGCTCCAAAAGTTTTCTGCTTGTTTGTAAAATATAAAAGGGCACACATACACTCAGAGACAACAAAAGCTTAATAGTAACATAGCTTAGATGAATTCTAAAATATCCAGCTTCTAGAAGCAAAGTTCAAATCTTGGTAATGTCAACATAAAGTTTTATTTTTCTAAAGCAGATAGACCAAGTTCCTATACCATTTTCCATATTTGCCCAGCAGCTTTTTGGCAGGAAAATGTTTTGGATAAGACTTCAAAAACTTAAAGTCTTATTTGGTTTATGTTAATATTAATGTTTTCATGACTTTTCTTCAAGAAATGATGGTTGGCCTGATGCCTCTGACTTAAATTGTCATTCTCTTCCTAAAGCTTGTCGTTTCTTTCCATCAGAGAGGATCTGCACAACAGCCATAGACTATACAAATCAAAACCTGCTAGAAAAATAAATATTCATCAGCAATACAATCACAGTAGACTTCTAGCATGCTTCAACATCCAGGGTGCAGATACAATGTGGAAAATGTACGTGCAAACTCTCTTGTGCTTAATCACAAAAACAACATGATGATAAACTAAGGCATAGAACATATTCACATCGGAAAGGGGAATTCAGATGCCAAGGTAGAAGTAAAAAAGAAGATTTTTCAAATACGAACTAGAATTGGCTGGTTCATCCAGCAAGGCAGAGAAGTGCAGGAAGCAGTTGGCAACAGTGACAAAGCTCTCCCAACAAATAAGAAGTCACATGGAAAGGGTGGGACTACTTCACGGTGAAGGAGATGATCTATGAAGATGCCTGAGGCAGATTTCTAAAACAATTCTCAACTACATCCTAAAATGAACATGAAGTTAGTGAAGATATCTGAGGATAAAGGAAGAGAAGAGAAGAGAAAAGAGAAGAGAAAAGAGAAGAGAAGAGAAGAGAAGAGAAGAGAAGAGAAGAGAAGAGAAGAGAAGAGAGGATGGGAGAGATGGAAAGACTCCCAGTAGAAAATAGGAAGTAGGAGTGACAGCCAAAACCTTCCCCAACAAAACGAAAAATAGAAAGCATAAACCATATTCTACACCAGTCTACAGGCTGAGAAGAAGAGGAATTAAGCAATATACTGTGGCAGGTTGTTGATTCAAATCTTAAAATTTAAATCGAGTTACTAGATCAAAGGAAGACTAATTAAAACAAAAATCAAGTACAGGGTGTGCAATTCCTCTCCTTAATTACTCCAACTGTAAACCTTAGGGCTTCACCAAGTACTTCACATTAGCTCACTTCTTCCACAGCTGAGCTGTTCCAAAGGCAGCAGCAAAGGGATGGTTGCCTGGAATTAAAATGAAATGCCTCTGAGCTCCAGTATAGTCTTTGTAAGTGGATGTGGGCTTTCTCCAACTGGCAAAGCAAAAAGGCACTCCTACTGGGGAGACTCAATCAAAGAGGAAAAAGCTGGCTTCTTGGAAGGAAAAAAACATGACTAGCTGCTAAAAGGATTTAATTACTTTCTAGCCTTAATGGAGCATCCTGAATTAGGGACAGATGCAGCTACATCATCAGAGGACTTGTCCTAATCATGAACTGAAGACACCGTACTAGTAGACGGCTATAATAATTTACACCCTCAAAAAAAATTCCTTACACTTTTCTATTTGTTTTTATGTTTCTGTCCAGTACACATCCATAAAACCTGTCAGAAAGAGCAGTACTGAGAGACGAAACCCACTGGCAAATACTCAAGGCAAAACAAACCAAGATGTAAGCTCCTTGCAAAGTCACACTGTTCAAACTCAGTACCAGGTAACATCTATTTAACACACAGCATTTTTTTTCCAAATGTAGTGACAAATCACAAACATTGGTAAAGCCTACATAAATACCTATACCAAGGGCACTCAGGTCCTTGCACAAAAGCCATCCCACGGAGAAGAGAGTAACCCACACTGTTAACCCCAGCACGTTTTTAACGTGCATTATAGGAGCTTTATTCGCTTCTACAATACGCAAAAATGTTGATTGGGCAGGGCCAGCCTGACTGGAAGCTCATCTGGTGTTGACTAACCAGGGGCTTTGGCTAAATGTCATCCCAGTGTTTGAAGGCCCCACCACCCATTGCTCTTAGTGTAGTCTTTAACAGTCCATTACATCGTTCCATCTTTCAGAGGCTGCTGCACAACAGGGAATGTGTCATATCCACTCAGTGCTGTGTTCTTTGGCCCAAGTGGCTATGAAGTAGTTTTGGGGTCCATTGTCTGATTCAAGTCTTTCTGGAGTACCATGTTGCCGTAACACTTGCTTTTTAAAGCCCAGGATAGTGTCCCATGTGGTGGCAGTCGCATGTTTCCAGCCATCCTGTGGTTGCTCCCACCATTGTAAGCACATGGCACTTGCCACAACAGGTTTGGGAGAGTGTGGTAAAATCAATCTGCCAGGTCTCCCCATATTTACGTTTCAGCCATTGTCCTCCATACCAGAGAGGCTTTACCCACTTGGCCTGCATTCCCGAGCAACCCGACTCCAAGAAGCCACAGGCCCAGAGTACCAGGGGGCTGCTACTGGCCTCACACCATCCATGGGCTGCAACCTTGATCACAAGGACTTGGGTCCCCCAAGAGCATCACCAGGGAAGGGCACTTCTGCACACCACATCCCATGCCCCAACACAGGGCAGGGATTTGGCACTGGGCTCATGGAGACATGGCATGGTGCAGCTTCTGGAAGCCTTGGAGGCACCACTAGGATCTCTACATATTTTAAAAACATCAGTTAAATAAAATATAAAGTTAGAACTCTGTCGTCCAGTAGAAAAACATCCATTTTTGGCTTTCAAACAGTTTTATGAATCCAGAAACCTGGAACTGGCAGAGTGACAAAACAACATAGGAAAACAACATAAATGAAGCTCATTTCTAGTCAAGTCTGACAGCCTCCTCATTAAAATAAGTACTATAAGAGCATCAGCAGAAAGACAAAAGAATGAATCATGGACTAAGTCTGACTAAACTTTCTTAACTCAGCAACAAACCTTAGTGCTGAATTATAGTGAGAGGCTATTATTGGAGAAGTCGATATTGCTGCTCCAATTCTGAGGACTGTCAGTCCATTACCTAATGCTAGTACTGAAAATGTTGAGAATCAACAAATGACCAAACGGTACTGTCTAAGGGTACATCACAAAACATAGCACAAGGTAACCACTCTGGAATATCCTAAATCAAATGTTTACATTTTGATTAGCAGAACTACCAGCATACTCTTAGCCTTGGTTATCAAACTTAGCCACAGTAAAGAACGTGGTATTCAAACTGTTCTGATAATAAGACAATATTGTTAGACATCCACTTTGTTAGCAGATTTTTATCTTCCACCTGCTATCAGAGGTCACATCACAAATGTTCTGCAGGAGTAAGCAAGACTAGAAGAAAATAAATAAAGAACTTCTACTAGAGAATAAGCTGTAAACAAGAGATTATGAAACCAAACACTGGCAACATGTTTGAAGGGAACCTGGCACTATACATTTATGATTCAAATTGATCATGTCCTGCCCAGTTTTCTTTACAAAACTTCAACAAACTCAGGACTTGGAGATGGCCTACTTGTACTGAAAAAAAATTTGTGCATGTTTTCCTTTTTTCCTAGGACTATTTAACTGACAGCAAATCTTTGAAGCTGTTTTTTCAATAAAATGTGCCTATTGCTACAAACAGCTAACTCTGTAACTGAGCTTGGCTTTCTTTCCTACATCATAAAATTAGTGACTCAAGTGCCATCTACTGTGTCTGCACTCAAGTGAAATGGAAAACAGTGCCAAAAACATCATACAGAAATAACTCATCAATTTTATGCCAGATTTGATATCATATCTTCAAGCATTGTCTTCCATGCAGATTAACATACACACTACGCTCAGAAGACTAGACAGTCATCTTTGAGGTATGAAATTCAAGTTAATATAATGGTCTAAAGCAGATCTTCATATTTTCAATTAAATTTAAAAAAGAACAAAGGAAAAAACCCACAAAGAATTAGCCTGGTTTTCATCTCATCTTGATTATGCTCTTAAAACTTCCTGTTTTCTTTCACAAGATCAAGGAACTCAGATACAGGGGGAGAAAAGACATACAGCAAACACCAGAGAAACAGCACTTGCCCAGAGTCCCCAGATAACTGTCATGAAAACAACACTGCATTTTGCTACACAGAGGGCTTTAAACAAAAAACACATGGTATCTCAAAAAAATCCCTGGATTATCAAATCTTTTAAGTGTACTGCTATATCAGGGGAGAATTCCAACACTTCTCTTGAAAGAAAGCTTCTTATAGAAGAAAAACATAAGTAAAATATTACAGGAAAAAAACCAGCTTGGAGTTATTCGCACAACGCACGGCTTTAACTATCTCATACAACGTCTTCTATTCCATGATGTACAGAATTTTGCATCAAAATTGCTTTGCTTCAGCAGTCAAAATACTCAAGGCGGGTGTCCTTGCGGTGCTACATTAAAGTTTGCTGGTGGATTCCTCTCAGCTTTCAGGTACATCCTTTTTCATTACATTCTATTAACAGAGGGCTCATGGAAACTCACTTATTTTTCTCCCCAAGCCCCTCAGCATTCAAAGAAAGTTAAGATTTGGGGCTAGAATTACCCCCACATGTATTATCAGCTGTAGACCATGGGAGCAGTTTTGCTGGGATGTTAGGGGTAGATGGCAGGTTGGGAGGAGTAGCAAATCCTGATCTTATACTTGCTTATTCTGCTGTAAATGCAGACATGTGGGAAGCAAACAAAATAAGGTCCGGGCATCAGAGCTATAACCTCTCCTCTGCCAACACAGCTCCCTTCACTTGCAGTAGATGAAAGAAACAAATATAAAAAGACTTCCCTCTAATGTTGCTCTTTCCAGAAGAGCCCCCTCTCCAGCTTCACTGGCACATAGAGAGAAATGATACACAATCCTTTAAAAACAAAATAGCCACTCTATCACTATCACCACAGTGGACCACAAACACCCAAGTTTAGGTGTCCAATGGAATCCAACCCCAGAATGGATGAGAGGCTGCATTCAAACGCCATCTGTGTTCCAGCATTCCTTTAAATATCAACTTTTTTTAAGTTCAAACATATACATGGTTATCAAGTAACAGGGAAAATTCATCCAGACTAATAAAATATGAAAGGTTGCCTCCTACTTATTGGTTCCAAAATAAACATGACAATCAGCGTGTGTGATTAAACTTTGCTTCCAAACTAAACACTGTGTCATGCACACACAATTCAGGGTTTAAAATACCGCAAATATTCTGAAGGGGTCACAAGGTACATAAAGGCAAATATAAGACCAATTTACAGCAGGAAATTTGGCAGAGAGGTACAAAGGGAGTGGTTGGGGGGAGGTGGTTGAAGGCTTGCTGTTCTGCAGGAAAAGAAGTACAATATGGTGTACACCTGGTTCTCCTTCAGCCCTGATTACCACTGTAACTGGACGCACACACAGCTAGGAGTAGGACCCTGCACAGATCTCAAAACTAAATTATTCTAATGTACTCCAATGTCTGTTTGTCAAAGCACCATGCTATGAATACTGAAGTGTTCAGTCTGAGCTGACAACAGCCCTTTTCCCTATCAGCTGTGTTTTGGATTTCATGCTTATTGCCAGAGGGTTCACAGCTGGGAATTACATACAGGTCATGTGAAAAACTCTTTCTTTACAATATTTCTGTTCTCAAATCTTATTCTGCAATAGAGGGCAATATTTGAGAACATGTTCCAGCTGCCTCATCTTCAACTGGATTCACCTTACAAAGATAAACTATGATGCAACTAAAAGAGAATGGCCAAGGCTATGCCAGTTCCCCTTTGCCTACTCCCCAAACTGCAGAGCACTTGCCTAAAGCACTGCACATTCTTCCATTTTCAGGCTCCTGCACAGTTACAACAAGGTGACCTGAGCTTGACAGAAAAATTGTCGCAGTTCTAGGCGTAATTTTACTCTGGCAGCATATATCCTCCCTGGTCTGTACAACTTCAGTATTTCAGGGAGAATCTTTTCATGATTCAGCCAACATGGCTCAATTTTGATTTCCAAGTCATTACCTTTCTCTTCTCTGAACTTTTGAGCATCAGTCAGTTTGCAAACACAAAGGCTGGAAAGAACCAAGAATAATAGGGTTCATTCCACATACAGGGAGAAAAGGATACACTCACGTCAGTATCTGAACTTCCCACTTCTGCCAAGCAACAGGCTGAAAGCCAACACAACTTTGTAAAGAGAAGCTCCTCTCCCGTTTGGGTGGTGAAAAGGCACCACCTTGTGGATGTTGCTCTGTGTGAAAGGCTTCACCAACTGGCAGAAAAAAGTCCAGTATAGTCAATCCTCAATTCTGTCAATGGGAGCATCAAAGATTTGTATAACGAAAAAATCACCACTGAATAACAAATACCAGAGCATGTTACAGCTAACAAAGCACTCTGCCTAACTCAAGTGGGTAATTAAGGCTTTGTTGTGTTCAATCTCAAAGTGAATACTGAAGTTCTTCATCTAAATCAACTACATAAAATCTTAACAAGAGAAAGAATTTAACTTACAACAATAAGCTTCTCCACTACCCCACCTATATTTATTATTCTCCAGCAAGCACTGATTAGACACTTACTGCAAGAATCTAAATTAACATAATTGATTTGCTTGTAGAAAAAGTACCAGTTTTCCATAAGCAATAGCAAGACAGTCGTCACAGTCAAAAGCAAATTTAATCAGGCACCATGTAAAACACACACTCAATACCTCAGTCTGAAATAAACCACCCAAAATCTCTATAGGACAGTACACTGGACATCATAGTAGGAATATCATACTTATTTCAGTCATTGAGCAAACAAGATTTGCCACAAAGAATTCTTCATCCACAGGCCTTTTTCCTGTGCATATCAAACTTGAGCCAGGGGAAATATCAGACAACACAACTAAGAATATAATCCAAACAACTTCTAGTTTGATGTCTAGCTACTAGAATGTTTTCCTATCAAAAGGCCATAAACATCTTCTGAAAAGAGATCAAAGGAACACAAAATTAAAGACAATGGGCTGGTGCAATACAAAATGAATAACAATACAATTCAGAATACCTATATATTTGGTATTCAGAAAATATGGGAAACAAAAAATGCCTGTGATTCATCTTTTAAAAGGTAGTTGGCTCCTTTCTACATCATCTCTATATTCTACCAACATTGCCAGAGCATTTATGTAATTTACATAGAATGAGCAACCAAAAAACCCACAGGAATAAAAAAAATCTGCTCGCAATTCTTGAAAATGTTTGTATGTTTAATATGTTAATGTAAATGTTAGTGTTTCAATGTCCAAAAATTTGAAGAAAAAATGGATTGCAACGACTTCTAGGACAGGGAATTAATTCTATCTAAGTTTTGATAACTCAAAAGCCAGTCCCTATAGTTTCAGTATAATTAGAGAACCTTGCTGAAATTATTTCTTGCAAATCACCTGCCATACCTATATTTCATTTTATCAGTAGAGAAAACACCTGAGAAGAACTAGGACGTTTAAGTTTAGTCTTAACCCATACAGCTGAAAAACACATCTGTTATCTAATTAGGGCTCTAACTGAATTGAGAGGAACAAATAAACCACAGCACAACATCCAGTACCACCAAAAATCCCCTGTAGTGTTCCTGCAAAATGCTTGTGCATCAGCACCACAAATGGAAGGAACCTAAATAAGACAGGTTTAGCATTCAAGAAGGTCTCAAAAGACTGGAGAAATATTTGCAAAAATAAAAAAAGGGCAGGGGAGAGATGAATTCAAGAAAGCACAAGCTGATACAAGGGTAACTAAGTTTAAAATAAAAGACCACTTAGCAACATAGCTGTTCCTTCCAAAAGGGTGTAGGAACTATAGCAGAATACAAGTGAACAAGTCAAAATGCAAGGATATTGCATCCTGTCATACCAGTGAAAAAAATTATACAGGAAAAAAATTAAATACCTCATAAGATAAAGTTCATATTTATTTGCGTGTGATTACATATTTATGCATATACAAAAGTCCACAGCATTGTCAGAAAATTATGAGTGTCATTTCACCTTCAACCACATATATAAAATATATGTAAATATAAAATATATAAAATACTAGTGAGTCTAAGTCTGATCAGTACAGCCTTAATTTTTCAGCCACCCACACTTCCATCCTAACTGGCCAGGACAATATGGTTGTGCTTATTTCAGAAAACTAAAAAATCCAAGAAATTCAACCATGACTAAACAGGCACTGTAAATCAACAGTTGTCGTAAAGCATATGGGGAACATCTCTTCAGTCTTGAACGTATAAAACGAAGAATGTAAAGAAGGGAGTGGAAAACAGAAGACTAGCAAGAAAATCACACAAAGGGGTTTAACTTTAATTTAGGTTGCCACTTTCTTCACCATTTCCAAGAAATAAATCACTCTTGATTGAAATTAGATCTAATTTTGAGACTCGTATAACAAGATGGTAGATTTAAAGGTGTCTTTAAACTGGAAATTAGAGATGGTAAGAGGAAGGATAAACAATAAAAGATATTCACCTGCAAAACAGGAGAGGTACATACTGAAGGAAAGGGAAAAAAATCCTTTAGGAGAAAGACAGATGTTCTCAGCTGCTATATACAATAGATGAAGCTCCACGGTGATGACACCAAAAACTCAAGAGAGGTCTCAATGACAGTTTTCACTTCCAATTGCTTTAAAATTTGTTACAGGAAGGGGGAGGAGGGTCAGTTTTCTGCTTCCATTTCAGTATCACCAAAAACTACAAGCTGCATGCTCTACAAAATAACTTACAAGTCTGTGTATTTCACAAAAAAACTCTGCTGTCTTTATTCTTCTGATAAAACTTCCATATGCCTACACTAGGAGAGTGGATCCAAAAAGGAATTCATTAATGCCAAATGATTAAGTATATCAGTAGCGTGTACTTTACTCAATTACTCAAATTCAAGGGGATACAAATGACCACAAGCATTTGGTGTCTTACAGCGTATTACAAACCTGCAATTTAAACATAAATGAACTTTTCAGATTAAATGACACAGCAAAAGTAGGAAAGCTTAATGTCTCTGCTCATCAGTAACCCCACAGAGTCTAAAGTAGACAAAGCAATGTTCACAGGCAGAAATACTCTCCTTTACTAGACCAACTGACAGGCAGGTTTCCCCAAGGTCCTCTTCAGATTTCTAGTGAGCTCTCTAGAGCCTTTTCCTGACTGCATCAACTGAGCTAATTAAAAAACTCCCAAACTTTCACACCACTTCCTGTCGGTCTTTCTTCACTTTACCTCATCCGTTACAACTCTGAATTGGAAAGGAGATTTACTGAAGCTGAGAAAAAAGCTGAAGTAATAGAAATACTCAGAGGTCACAGACTGTGTTAGTACATGGATTACTGAAAAATTTCTAGAATTGATAAAAAACATTTTAGCACTGTAATTCCATCTTATAGTTTCTCACAGAATCACATGACAGTAACTGAGTTTGTGTGTACTTTTCAGATTTCAGGAATACAACCTGTATGACTTTTATCACTGATACCTTAGCATCATGAACCAGGCATCTTTGTCTGGTACCACAGAAATTTCATTTTCCTTGAATTTCTCTTCACATTTAGCAAAATTTATGGACCAAATCTAAATTATATTTTGCCTCAAAAAAAATGCCAATTGCTTATATCATTCCTTAATCAGCAGAATCTTAAGTGTCAGTTATTTGGCTGCTAGAAAGAAGGCAGTTTGCTATGCCAAGAGAGTCAATGTTGTCTATCCATCAGATAAAGGGTAGCGTGACTGATCATTCTTCATGACCAGCATTTCTTTGGTAATGCTCAGTATTTGAGGAACATCACAGTTACAAAAACCCAAACTTAGATAAATAATACAGTTAGGTTTAATAGAATCAGTTGCAAGTGTTTGCATGACATGAATAGACTTTGGGCCTGGCTACAAATTCTTAGGTTTCTGCTCCAAACTCCAGAAGGCTCTACACATATATGAGGGCTAGGCCCACATTTTTAAGCAGCATCTACCACCCAGGCTGCCTTGTTCACTCCAAACAAGTTGGTGAAATGTACAGAGTTCCAGCAGTTTACTGCACTCCAGTAACAGCAAATTAAGTTGTGTGATTGCTATACAAGCTCTCATTTCCTGGCTATTCACACATCTCCTCTGTTTAGTATCTCCTTATATTTGGAGGGCTCTGTGAAAAAAAAGCAGTAGCTAAGTCATTGTACCAGTAATCCATGACATAATGACCAGCATGCAGACCTTACCTCTACCATCCAAAGACTCAGCTGCAATGACCAAGAAGAAAGAGCATAGGCTTCTGCACAGATTGTTCAGCCTTGAGAGGAGAAACCCATAACTACTACCCCTAGTCAATTATTCCTTCAGAAGGAATGGTTGCAAAGCCAACTGCAAAATAGCAGTGCTTTAGGGAAAATAGAGCTCAAAGTAAAAATGAGCATTAAAATAACCAAAAAGAAGACATTCTTTCAAACTTACCCTATTGACAAACACTCCAAAACCAGAAAAAACCCAAACAAACAAGACATGAAGACCACTAAAATAGAATTCTAGTAACAGACCAGTCTACTACCACTTAGTGGCTGGTAATAATTGGCCCTTGGCAGGAAAATAACTTTAGGGCTTTGGGAATTAATGGAAACAACTTGTTGAGTTGTATTTTAACAACCACCATCTTAGACTGGCAAGAAATCCAGTCAGAGGTGAGTGACTGAACCGAATGCAGGTGGGACAGTCATGTATACACAATGCAATTTTTTCCTTACCACTGTTTTCTAAAAAAATGACAATTATTTCATTATATCCTATCAGCAAAAAATACATTATTCTAGGAGACAAAAATTCTTTTAAATATACGAAAGTATTACTCTATAATTCAAGAAATTTCATGTTTATGCTAACAGATTTTACCTGGCACCAAAAAATGAAAAAAATATGTATCTATTATGATTTACAAGTTGTGGTCCTTGGAATTTGACAGCACTGGAATTTTAAAAAAGCACATGCACACACAGAGGACCACACAAATACTTCTGGAAACTTTGCATCTCCAAGTAACTACTATGAAACTGTTTTGCTTTAGCAGTAATCTGAACTGTTATTCTCCAGTAACTGTTCACGTATCAAGCACAAAGTACTTTGGCAATCTACATACATACTACCTTCTACATCAACAGCTATCTTTGCTGCAAACAAATTCATCTTCATCCACATTTTAATAGAGGGTGTCAAAAAGCTCCCCACAAACTACTCGCAGCCCCATTAATTTCAAATCAGACCTTGCTACAGGGTCTATCTTCAGATCAAATCAGCAGCTGTAATTTGCACAAAATGTTCTTAAAAATAGTATAACAGACAACTATGTACAGAACTTCGAATGAGATGAAACAAACCACTATTACTTGAAACAACTGCTGCAACCAACATAGTCCAAACAAAAGAACAGGAAAAGTACCACACGCCAAGTAAGTTAAATCAAGATCACAGACTTTCATCTGAACTTGAACTTACAGTCTTGGACAATTTAGTAAGTTCTTGGTAAAAATCCCTCTTACTAGCAGACAAAGAACAGGAGCTGGAGATAACTATATTATACAGACTCAAAGCAGCAGCTGCAAAAATTTGGGTAATAGTTTAGCCATAGCATACTGACAGATGGATATGAAACTATTAATAATGAAGGAACACAAGCACATTATGAACTGTACCAGCTATTTTATGGATTGTTATACATATCATCCTCAATTCTAGCACAGAAGAAATACTGCGGTTTGAAAATCTACTATTCAGCATAATTTCTGACCTCAGCTATAATTCATTATGCACAGATATATTACAACTCCAAATACAGCATATTATGATGCATTTTAAAATCAGAATGTGCAGATTAAAACCAGGACACTGACCTAATAGTGCACAAAAGCCCTAAGCAGTGTAAGGATAGGTTGTATACAACCAGACATTGGTTCACCTTCAGTCAAAGTAATAATGGTATGTTATACAGTCCTTCCTAGAACTGTTCAAAGTTTAGAGAATGTTTCAAGCTTTTTCCTTGCTTCTTCTGAGAAATAATCCCTCTAGCATTTTTACTCATGCTATCCTTTTTACTGAAGATGCAGTTTTACATTCAAAAACTGTGCTGCTGCCAGAAACCACACACTCCTGCCCCTCCTTTCTGCCTAAATTAGTGCCTGTTCAGCTGCACAACTGCCCACTACATTTTTTCCTCTGGTTTGCTTTTTCAGCTGGTTTACATCCTGGTTCAGACTCATAAGCAAGCACAAACCAGCTGCAAATGTGATAGTGAAATGAATTACAAGGCAGGTAGGAAAGAAAAAAGCATGCATTATCCCCTTGTTACTGTTTAATCTCTGCCATTGGTTGACCACCTCTTGATTTTGGACTACTCACACTTTCTGTAAGCAGGTTCAATTAACCTACTACCCATGTGTCACTCGTGATTTGCACAGATAATTTATTCTGATCGTAGCTTTTATCTGGTGTCTCCTTTCCTAGGGACAACTTCAGAATGGCAGCTGCAGGTCAGTGGATTTCCACATTGCTAGCGGTGGCTCTTCTGTGACTCCCTTAAGCCAGCCGAGAAAGGAGACACAGCAGTAAGTGTTGCTGCCAACCCCAAACAGTATCTCTACAGTAACTATCTCCTTTACTATTGTCAATCTGCTCCTTGAAAATATGACAAGCAGGAGCAAGCTTCACAAAGTGTTTCAGCAGCCTCTCTTTGCTTCTAGCAGCTCCATTTTAGGGACATCACAGAAGCAGAATAAAACATCTGCTCTAATACATAGCACTCTAGTTCTGCACATATGTTCTGTATCCAAGGCCTCCTCAGAAACTTTGTACTCACTGCCCAGGTATGACTGTTTCCATCACAATTCCAGAAAGTGCTGTGACATAGAGCTCTTCCATGCAACCAGAGGAAGTTACACAAGCCCAACACATGCCAACCTTAGAGGACACAAAAAATTTAAGACTGATAGAGAAAGACACATCACCCCACACTGAACTTCCAATTACCCAGTTGTAGCTCACTAGTACTGTTCATAACCTTTATAGGAAAATAACTTCAGTTTGGTATTTCAAAGACTGCCAGTATCTGAAGCCATTTTGCTTAAATTAATGTTCTTGAGAAGTAAAGTACCTAGAGCACCAGCATAGGCCTGCAGCCTTAAGCAAGCACCCTCTTTCCCTAGGGGAAATCTTTCTACTTTAAATAGAAAACTGGGGTGAAAAAATGAACACAGCTGAAACTTCAGAGAACAGTGATATAAAACATAGTTGTTCTCAATAAAGAAGATGGAGTCTTCTTGTAGAAAAGTCAGAATTAAGTTTCTCAGGAGACCTTATGTTACAGCTCATCGATTCCAATTCCAAGCAAAAGAGAGTAAGGAAACCAGAGCAAAACAAAGCACTCTTCTAATGCACAAGAGTCTCAACAGCTGAAGAAAAAGTGCAGACTGAAAAGCTTGTCCTGTAAACCTAGATACTTCTATTTTCAAGGCAGCACGGGATCATCAACCATCTAGCTGCAATAGTTTAGTCTGGTTGTCTGTTATTACATGTGGAAAGAAGGAAATTTTGCAGACTTCAAAAGGCAGGTTCTGCACTTAAGAGCAGCAAGCAGACTGCATCATGGAGCTTCCAGACCATACTTGATTAAAAAGCAGCCTCAGCAGCACACCTAGTTCCACATGGCTGCAGTGTTCTCACAAAGCAGTCCTGTAGACACAAAGAGGGAAGTGGTACCATCATTTCTACTGCCACCAGTTTCCAAGAAGGTAACATTTTACTTTTGATCTCTGGGCACATTTGTATTATAAGAGACATACGCATTGCCTGGTCTTAATTTTGTTTTATCCCCATCCCTTTATGCCTCAGGGGGGCTGATACAATATTCTTTAGGAGTAACAATTGCAGAGCTGGTCCTCATTATGCCCAGAAGTCCTGGGGCTGAGTAACCAAAAGCAAACAAACACTAGAGAATCTGGAAATCAAATCACTCATTTGTCTATACTGAGCTCATACAGGAGCTCAAGATTCAACAAAGAGCTCAAGACCCATCAAGATTTTTCTAACAACTTGCAATCTGGTCAACTACTCTTTGCATTGCTGTCCTGAGTAAAGACTAGAATCACTTTCAGCTATACATTATGCAAATGCAGAAATATTCCTAGAGAACTTACAGTTTAAATAAAATCAGAGGACAAGGAAGAAGCATAAGAAAAAAAATGCAAAAACCACTGAATACTCAAAACATAAGTACTTCTCTGCAGAGTCACAAATAGAGTATTGGCCTAAAGGTTCAGGCAGTTTTTCATACAGTCAAAACAGTACATCTTGTCAAACCCTAAACTCCCAAGACAAGGCATAAAAGCCCACCAGTACAATTAACTGTTTTTTACAGCACATACAGAATAACAATGTGATGGGGCAGGGGAAAAAACAAAACAAAACAACACAAACAAAAAAAAACCCTGCCAAATACTGTATTTTTATTTTATCAGCAGAACATCATATATAGGTATGTTACTAAAACTAGAAAACTATAACCTAGATTAATCTATGTAAAGTTTATTGTAAAATGATACATAGCAATTATCAGTGTTTAAAAGTCTCTCATTGAATAAAATGGTAGAGTCTGCATCAAGTCTTGTTCTATCCAATAGTTACACAAAGAATCTGTAACAGAAAGAATGATCGTTTTTTCTTGCAAAAACAGGTAAGCATGGAGGAAGCTGCAAGTAAACCATGAGATTAGAATTCAAAATCATCTTGGCAAGTCAGGAAAAATAACATTAGAAGGAGCAACTAGCTAAGCAACAAAGTCAGCAGATGCAGATCCGAGATTTTAATAATTGGTAAGTAAATAGCATCAGGCTGTTGCAAAGAAAGCAAACTGTGTTACGATGCATAAACATGAGGATGTCCTGCAAGGCCTGAGAAGACATCCTTCTCCATGCCTAAACTTTGCTAGAGATTCATCTGGAATACTCTCCACTTTTGGGCACCTCACTTTCAAGATTATGTAAATCAGCTGAAGGTAACTCAGAGAATCGAAACAACGAGGGTTAGAAGACACAAGAAACTGTTTATTGACTTTGGAAGAAGTCTTTCAGAAATTCAAGTCAAGGCAGATATCAGAGAAAGTGCCTGCCCTGCTTTATAGCAAATATTGTGCACAATTGTATAGCAGATCAAAAATAAACCTGGTAATAAAATCTTATTCCTCTCAACTCCCTCTCCTATATGCTAATCCTGGTGGGTTCCTTCTGCATAATTTCATATGTGCAATTGTGCAGAATGATAGCTTTTGGCAAAGTCACTTGCACTGTAAAATGGAAAAAGCAATGAAGGGAATACTTTAAAAGAAAAAACAAACTGAATTCAAGTATCACATAACTTTAAACTACCTCCTTTGCTATATTTCACCACCACATGAAAACAGGAAACATTGCTATACCATTTCTCATTCCTTTTCCTCGGCAGTATTAAACATTTTATGGTATAGATGGTCCAAAAGGAACAGTGTCAGGCCATAAACTGGATAAGCATATATTCTCCAGACATTTAAATAAAACACAAATGGCAGCAGTACTGAAGATAGTTATAATTGCATTTTAACCAGCCATATAAAACTAAAACAAAGCTGTGCCTTCTGAGGATAGTTTTTAACAACCAGGAAGACAAAGCCATCTAACTTCGCCACTCTAACTTAACATTCAAATTAACTTCCCTTTATCAAAACTGTTTTTTGCTCAATACTGTGGAGTGGAGGAATAACTGAAACATAAACAGTCTGCCAATGAAAACTGAGTTTATGAAGTCTTAGCAAGGGCAAAGGAGGAATGCTGTTCCGTAAGTCCCCTTTAATCATCTTGGTTTCCCAAGTAAACAACAACAAAAATTAAAATTCATGCCAAATCACACATTACAAACAGCACTGTTCACATAAATGCAAAATTCTGACATTTATTTTTTAAGCAGGTATTGGTAAAATATAAAGGCTAATACGATAATATTTAATTAAAAAATCCAAAGCTATAGACTCAGTTCTGGGCATGAAAGTACTGCTAAGTATTACATGGTAGGAAATCTTAACACCATAGAATGGTTTGGGTTGGAAGGAACCTTAAAGATCATCTAGTTCCAAACTCCTCTGCCATGGGCAGGGACACCTCCTGCTCGATAAGGTTGCTCATCCAATCTGGCCTTGAAAACTTCCAGGGATGGTGCATTGCAACTTCTGTGGGCAAAGTGTTCCAGTGCCTCACCACACTCATTTCACAAACTATTTGTTACTTAAACAGATGAAGCGCACTGAACAAGGTTAGGTGCTCCTCTTTATACCAAAAAAGAATATGTTTGAAACCAAAAATTCTGAAACAGCTAGCACAAATGCCATTTTCTAATGTTGTTCAGTTCACTATTTAATGAGGCCTTGGAACGCCACCATGAATTTTGGTGCAGGGGAAGTGAAACATCTTGAAGAGAACAAGAATTGGTTTTTATTACAAGAAAGTTAAGTTTTGGAAGTAATCTTCCTGACTTACGAAACAAACTAACTACTGTTTTCCATGGCAAAACAAAGGCAGGTCTACTCAAAGATTTTGTTTCATACAGAAGAATAAAGTCAGCAAATTGTGCAATATCTACATTATCCTAAATACTGATGCTTCTGTGGATAATGTTCACAGTATGATTAGCATAAGACACTAGGATCTTTTCATCCTATTGAGTTGATCAGAGGACTACTCAGTTTCCCCAAGAACCTGGTTGATTATCTTACTAAAATTCTGCAGGTTCAAATGCTCTACTGTGTCTTCTAATCAGTCACATTGTTTTAACTTTCGTACTGCTGCCTAGAGAAATACACAAACTTCATGGAAAAAAGTATGAAAGCTACTCATATGAAGGGAGAAGGAAAGGAACAACAGAAGTAGCAGCCCCACACTGAAAGGAGAACTACATTATTACGTAAACCTTGAGCAGGCAGATGGCCAAGAGTTCAGTGTGATTATGTAGAAATATGAAGATGCTTCTATTAGCAGTTTGGAACGGTATTCAAGTTCACATACATATATAAACCCAAAATATGCTTAAAACTTGAGTGACATGACACTATACATAAATATCAGCAGCTTAACAGAAAAGGACCCATACTTTCCACTGAATTCTCACCACTAGAAACAGTTGGAACCACATCTGGCTTAAATATGGCTAGTTAAGTTCTGGTAACTCAATTCCAAATTATTTTCTTCTGATAAGGTTAACTGTTCATTAAAGAAATGCATGTTTCAATATGGCATGACTTGTAAGAGATTTCTCTTCCTAGAAAACTTCAAAGTGGAACTAGTTCTCTCATTTTTGCAAGTAAAGTTTTGCTTATTCTAGATTTAAACAATCTGAAAAGATAATTCAATTACTGTTTCTGTAGCACTGGTACAGAACATACTTTTGAATAGCAAAATATAAAAACCAAGTTTGCATTTCAGTAGCTTACAGTCCAGATGCAGACAAAGTAACCTGAAAGTCTAACGTATCCCCATAATTTTGGAAAAGTCATCATACCGTGTTGCGACACAATGTAACAACAAATCAACTATCCATTTTAACCAAACTCTTCACATATTTATTTCCAATTCAAAGGGAACTGGCATCTAAACTTTTCTTCAGAAATCTTTTATTTTGGAATTTGTTTTGCACTCCCTAAACTAGTATTTTCAAACATCAGAACATCAATAGCAAAAGTGCAGAAGAGGCAACAAGCAACAATCTATGTGGAAACAGAACAAAAAGAAGCAAGAATGAAGCCAAATGGGAATATTTGATTATAAACAAAAAGAAAACTAACAGCTTGAATATTCCCTCTGTGCCAACAGAAGCACTCAAAACTTCAGTTTTGAGACACTTTACTGCAGGAAGATGACACAATACAAGTAAGTACACTTAACGAAAGACAGCAGATAAGGCACTGCAGATGTCAAGTAATTTCTGCATATGAACTGATTTTGAGGAGAAAAAACTTACTCAACCTAAAAGCAAATATTGTTTAGCTAAACATTTGGCTTTCTAAAGTAAATGAAAACGTTGGGTGTAACTTTAAGGAGCACAATGCATAAGTGATTGAGAAGCACTGAAACAAAAATCTATGAGATCAGAGTGTGAAAAGAAAATTGACTGTGAGAAATCTGTTGTCATATTATAAATATCAAGTGTATTTTTAGTTTTTAAATGGAGCATGTCAATTCTAAAGGGGGAGATACATCATCTGTGGAACCTTCTTGAACTACTGTTAACTTATTTAGCATAGAAACTAAAAGCATTGGAGAGCAATTACATAAGGTTTGTATTTCATTTGCCCTAAAAATCACACATGAGAGATTGAAGTCTCTCATCCTAAGTTACTTCATATTTTCAGAAAGAACAAATAAAAAAAAGAACAGACCATACTATTATACATTTGCTGGTAATAATAACCAACAGATTGATAAGAAATAACAAAGGTTCATTTCAGCGATCTAAGAATACAATCCAGACAAAAGCAAGAAGGACAGCAAGTGTTGTCATTTGATTAGCCTTAGGGTTTTACAAGGCAAATTTCATCTTCAGTCTCAATTTGACATTTAAAAGAATGCTTAAAGCAGTTTGGTTTTGCAACTGCCACTTCTGGAGTACTTTTTCCACAGAGATGTCTAGCCAGCTTCATGCATCTTCTCAAGTATTAATGACTAGAAAGTCAGAGTGTATGAATAACTAATTTTATAAGGTAAATATTTAAATCTCAACAACCATTCTAGTTATATTGGGTTTTAGTTTTAGCTATTTACTGAAAAGGAGACATCTCTCAACTAGCACAAACCCTGAATTATTTTCACCAAATACCACCTACTAATAATATATCGTCTCCTGTGAATATGGAAGAAAAGAAGAAAGAAAATCCAAAGTGTATTTTACTTTCTTTCTTTTTCAGAAGGCTAAGGAAGCCAGGAAGCTCAACAGGAAACACATAGGACTGATTACTGTTGCTTAAATGTAATCTGGTAGACAGCATCAACATACATTGTAAAAGAACACATTCAGATCCAAATCCTCTCAACTACAAGATGCTCTATCAACAGATAAAGGTAATGTATATTTTTCATACAGATTTGCATATACATTGGATTTCAAAAAGAAAGAGCATTTTGTTTGATTGATAATCAAGCTGTCCTTCTCAGTTTCTAGGAATTGCTTTTGATCTGACTGGCTAGTTCCAACCAAACCTGTGAGAAAAAAGTATGTTTTGGTTACAGCTCTGTGCAGAAAAAGGGAAAAAGGGACACTGCTACATAGTGCCCCATGGACGCAAAAGCTTCAGAGACTGTTCAGTCATCAGTATGGCTGCCAAGTCACCTGTCAGTCGGCCATTAGTGATCTAAACCTTGTGCTGCCTCTTGCTCTGGCATCACTTAAAATGCCTGGAATGAACCTGGGCTTTCTGCTAAGTTACATGGCACAAAAGATCAAAAAAGTGATCAGGCATCATACTTCACTTTTTAAGAAACAACTTAAACTTTACTAATGTCCATAAATGAAAAAAAAAAACAACACTTTGTTTTTCTTTGTACTTTACAAACAATAACAAAAAGAAATACAAAAAACCTACAACAGCAAAAAATTAAGTCAAGTAAAAAATTACAATCACAAACCACTTTCACTAGCTTCATTCAGTGGCTAAGATGGTACCATTCAATTAATATGTTTATTATTTTTTTCTCATCTCAGAACATAGATTAAGTTTCCATTTACTACAACTGTTTTAAATTTTACACTGAGGATGGCAACTGCTACTTTCCAGTGAGCATCTATATATTGTCCTGGACTCAGTACAAGTTTTGTTATTAGTAATGACCCTATCCTCACAGCATCCTCTCAGTGAACAGTTCTGCCCCATTTCACAAACTGAAAATAGAGGTGCAGAGAGGTTAATGAACAACCACCATCAATTTTGGTATAATAAAGGTCAACTTTTTTTCCCAAATACTTCATACCATATAGAGCTACCTGCGTTTGAAACAGCTCCCCTTGAGTTTGGTAAAAACTATGACTGCTAGCCACTCCTGCACATCAAACTCAATAATCCAACTCCACGAACACATAATTATAAACAGTTAGAGAGTTTATAATGCCAACAAAAATAACTGCATTAAAATCCTTTTAACTCTGGCATAACGTGGTAGCACAGGGTTTCCACAAACTCAACTCTATTTGAACCCATTTCCCTTTTAGGAAATGGAGGAAGAATGCCCACTTAAACACACTCGTGTTAAGGAGCTATTTATGTTTAGTAATGCGTTCCAATGATTAATTAGTCCAGTAAGAACACACCCCTTATTTGAAGTCCAAACTTGCTTAATTCAGCTTCCAGCCACAGAACTGTGGTACACCTGAGTCAGCCTAAGAGAGCTTTTATCAAATACCTCTTTGCCGAGTAGAGGCATATTGACTAATGAAGCAGCCCTTAACATTTCCTTAGCTAAGCTAAACAAAGTAAGCACCTTATGTCTTCTTTACTGCTCTCCCCCATTCATTTTCAAGGCCGTTCTCTGGAAGCTGATTTTTCACCACCCTCTCTGGACTGTCAACAGCAGATGTAGACAACAAGAGCTATAGCTGATACCTCCTAATTTCCAATTCCTTTGTTCAACTACTCAAAAGTTTTTCACCAGACCTTTAGCTACACCCAAAAGGATTGACTTCAAGTTCCCTAATTGTTGATTGAGTCTCCCTAATTGTTCCCCAATTTAGTATTTAGTTGCACTGATTATGCCATGAAGCGTTACATTCACGTGTCCAATTTATTAGTGATCTAAATCACTTCGCAGCCTTACTAATGTCCTTAGTCCCAAATTTATGATTTTCTAGGTAAGTAAAAACATCTGAAATAACTCCAACACAGTTATTTAGAGTGAGAACCTCAGCTACTCTGTAAGGGAAGTTAATGCAACATATGGAACAGCAGACTGATTTTGTAGTACACACCAACAGTTGCAGATGCTTAACACACTCCCCCAATGGATTTTGCATGTTAGCCAGACAGTCTTGCCTAGGAATCCATGTTTGCAAGAACCCAAATCTCTAGCCCAAGCCCTCCTAGAATTCCTAACTAATATGACTTGCTAGTATTTATTCTGCACCATAAATTTAAACAAATCTTTAAAGAATACTCCAGAACCAACAAACAAGCAATGCTTGCTAAAGGTTATAAATGAAAACAGAGTGGATTTGCATTTAATAATTGAAAAAAATCTAATCAGTAGTTGCTTTAAAAACACAGAAGCTTTCAATTTGTGTATTCATATGTAATTACATGGATCTTTAAAGATTTTAAATAAAAAGGCAAGACACCTCATGAACCAATTCAAACAGTCAAAGGCTGTAACCAAAGTACAAGTTCCTGCTAAAAATCCCAGAACTCCTTACTGGTTCACAGTGAGAAACAATCTCAACATCAGTGTCCTAGGTTACAGTGTAAGACGTGCCCAAAAGCATGTATTCTATAACCATCTGGCACCAGGTGGGGCAGTGTTTTCCTTGCCTCCTCCCTCTGGGAGCTATCTTTGTTTAATGGGCAATCAAGGACCCTGCCCATGGCTCATAGATAACTGCCTCTGGACAATCTTTTGTTAATGGGCCCATCAATGCCTTATCATCCCATTGTGAGAAGCTCCACACAGAGGGAAAAACCAAGCATTCCATCTTGAATATAAACTGGGATTCCAAACACCACAGATAGCCTTTTCCCACGGGATTTCCAGAGGACAAGAGCTACCACTGGACTTTCAGACGAAGACCACACTCTTTTTCTACAGGATCACTGCTTTAACAGGACCACTTCATCTGAACTGCTACCAGCACCCTGACTGACAGGGTGCCAGGTTGTATTCTGACTTTGTCAGTGGTTCGCTTTTGTACTATTGCATTTATTTTACCTTTTCCCTATTAAATTGTATTTCTGACTTGGAGTCACTGGTTTGCTTTCAAACCTGTACAATCAGGTACTGAAAATGTCTCAAAAGCAAGCATGTCAGCTTAACATAACGAAACCTCTAAACGTTAGAGCTTTATATTCTTCTTATGTAGGAAGAATTAGGATCACAGTCTTAGGCTACTTCATAATATCCAATTCTAAGGCTTTTGTGCATATCAGCACTGTTGCTCTGACTAAGCAGGACAGCAGCCTGAAATGTCAGAGGTTCAAATCCAGCTCAGCTTCACCATTTCAGTGAAGGCAGAGGGGAGGGGCTGTCTAAAGGAGAAGAAAATGGAGAAACAGAAAAAAATAGTGTCTTTTCATAAAACTTCTCTTTCTCAAAGGACTGCATAATATTTTCTCAAAATATCAGTATGTACATGCTTGCACACAATTCTTTCCTGGCTTCTTATAGCTGTATAAACATTATTGGGTGCACTGACTAGGATGCTGCCTTTTGTACATGAACTTTAAAGGCACTTAGGCGAGGTTTAATCTTCTCCATCAGGAGTCTTTAGAAGTCACATGGCAGAAGGAAGTCCATTCCTCTTAAGCTACATCAGCCAGTTCCACACTTCCTATTTCTGGTGTGATAGTTTCTGTGACCTCAGGAACGTCAGAGTGAAAAAGGCCCCACCAGTCTTACTCCCATTCTTACCACAGCTTCTCTCTTACACTGGAGTGATGAGTAGTTACCCATACCAGGAAATACTTTAAAGAGTTGAGTTTCAATGATATCTTTTGAAATGACCCTTTGTGTATCACATAATAAACACACACAAACACATATACACAGTTTACATCTTCTAAAGCACTTTTCAATCAGGTCTACCCAGTCCTTGCACTGAGTGTCCATGTCTTCCTTTGCATTTTATGGGCAAGTCCACAGACAAGGATTTGATGAGCTGTTACCTTCCCTTTTGCAGGAATTAGCATATGTTATCAGCTACAAAAAGAATTTATGCTGTTCCAGAGCATAAGCCTTTTTGAGATTCTATTAACTTAAGTAAAAGAAACAGAGGCAGAAAAAGATCTTCAGCTACCCAGAGAATGCACTAGAGTGACAATATAGTACAAAGGAACCATCAGGATAAACAGTATTTAATGGCAACAAAATGTACAATTTAAGAAAAAAAAAACAACAAAGCACTGAGAGACAGCTGGAGAATCCTGTCATTTCTTATTTAAAGTCCCAAACTAACAAAAAATAAAAATAATATCTAAGAAATTTTTTTTTAAATCTCAGAAGAAACACACCAAGCAGAACAACTACTGTTCTTCCATTTCCTAATTATATTCCAACTGGTACCTGCTTAAAGATTCCTACTAGAATCATAGTCTGGTTTTCATCTTCCTGTCATTTTTCTTCTCTGATTTTATTACTTGATACTGTAAGGCAAAAACATAGAAAAGGAAGAACAACTTACTGGTATTGAGAACTCCTCTGCCAAATACTTCAACACTGATGCTCCTCTAGCCAAAAAGTTACTTCTCTCTGCCAGATTGCCCTGGAGTTTTGTATCAAACTCCTTTCTGACAACTGAAGCAACAGAGTCAATTATTATGAGTTTAACTTTCTTTGAAATAATTTCTTCTTCCAAAGACATAATCCTAAAAAAAAAAAAGGTCACTGATAGCATTATATACACAATAGAACCATTTTATAACCCTGAAAATTTTAAAATAAAGTTTTCTTTAATAAGCTGAAAGTCAGTCCCTCTTTTTCCCTCCTCACACATCATCTCCATTAACATCTGCACATATGAAAGAGATTTGGAAGAAATCTGAGGCTCAGTGGGCCCAAGGTAGGATCTCTCCAAAAGAGACTTTTGGAAGACCTATAGTTAGCAACACTATGCTGTACAACCCCTGAATGGCAGACAGCAAGTAAAGTGGACATTGAAATTGTGCCTCACTGCAGCCTCCCAGTACTTCAAAGAGATTTTTAAGTATGAGGGAGAGTGACTTTCTACGTGGGCAGATAGTGATAGGACAAGGGGAAATGGTTTTAAACTAAAAGAAGAGAGATTTGGGTTAGAAGTTAGGAAGAAATACTTAACTTAATACTAGTGAGGCACCCACAAAGGTGCCCAGAGAAGCTGTGGATGACCCATCCCTGGAAGTGTTCAATGCCAAGTTGGATGAGGCCATTAACAGCCTGACCCAGTGGGTGCTATCCTTGCCTGTGATGGGAGGTTTGGAACTAGATGATCTTTAAGCTCTTTTCCAACCCAGGCCATTCCCTGTTTCTTTAATACGCTACTAGCTATTCACTGATAAAGCTGTATTAGAAAGAAACTATTCTTATAATAATTCTCCCACTAACATAAAACACACAACATGATGCTAAAATGCAACTTATTTAATTTTCATTGCAACATATGTTCCCAAATTAACATAAGGTAACAACATGACAATACAACACAGTCAACAACAGCACTCAGGCTGGTGCTTGTTAAACAACTCCTCCCTCCCACTGCTGGAAGATGCCCCCTCTTCCTGGAAATAAACTGCTTTGGAGGAACAAACTTCTATTTCATGGAAAATGTAACTCTTATACTATGGTCTCTCCACAGTCCAAGAGAATACCTGTATCTTGAACATTCCCCTTTAAAGGCTTAGAAGGATCAGATCACACAGAAATTGTCTATCAGAAATGAAAAAACATCAAGTGGATTAATCACATGCTATGAAATGAAAAGAGCAACGTCAATCTTTCTGCAGCAGCGTTACTTTGTTGGAGACCATGGTGGTATCCACATGAAAAGGTCTCCAATAAATTAATTACTCTTTACAAAACTTTGATTTAAAACAAACAAGGGTATAGACAATCCAGTCAAAATTGTCTCTTTTTTTTTTTTTAAACTCTGGAAAAGAATACCTCTTCAGTACACTGCAACAGGTCAGCTCTCGGTACAGGTGGATGCTACTGGTCATGCAGACCAGCTTTTCATCTGAGTCAAAATAAGTAGGGAATCTGTTTGCTGCTATCTCAATCAATCTGAAAAAAAAAACAACCAAACAAACATAAATCAAACAAAAAAAACCCCCCACGAAAAACAGAAGGCATAATACTGCAAAAAGAGTAATACAGACTAATAAGGCATGAAGCATTCAGAAAGCAAACACAGCAAACCTCTGAACCATAAGCAGATACCGACTAAGACTGGAAACCTTTTTAAAAGGAAAAGCATACTTTATCAGTCAGACTGAAACAGTGGAAGTCAGAACAGTTAGGTTCTCTTTTCAGCGATGCTGAGTCCATGGTACACTAGGGAAAGACATCATGTGTCTGTATGCAAAGAAAGAGCATATCTCCTCTAGAAGGAAACTGCAAAGTTTAGTTACTGAATAAGTTCTTCCACTTTTATACCAGAGGTTCCACTCAATGACCAAGCATTTTCCTATTCTAATTATTTTATCTAAATATTAACTTCATTTAAACAGAAGTGCTCTCCAACTCTAACCATCCTCCTTTTCACCTTTATCTTGCAGTGAAATCACAGCTGGCTTTGTGTGACCACAGAAATTTAACAAACTGATAAGAAACAGAAGAACCATTAGAAGACCCAACCAACATGGAAGCAGGATTGCAAAGAACAGAGCCCAGTTAAACTGCAAATACTTATGCATGCAGTACATGTATGGAAAATACGCCTGACAAAGTAAAAATCCTTTCACAGATAATTTCTCCTTAAAAACAAACAATGTCATTTGGATGGGAGACTTCCACTGAAACGGTTTCTGGTTTATATTACCTATTTATAAAAAGGGCTTATAAAATCTTATTAAAATATACTTGTTAGAACATAGCAAAAAACCAAAAAAAGTAAACACCATTGTGTCACAAAGTGACTGAAGCTCCAGCTGCCAAGGCATCTACAATTGAACATGCATTCATTCAGATACCACAGCTGCAAACAGCAAGACATGATGTAACAAGACGACTGAACAGTTTAAGTGGCTGCTTTACTGATAGAACTGAATGTGGGGTGCCATGATTAAATGTTCTCCACTACCTTATTAGCAAATTCATAACCCTTCAAAACCTTGAATTACAATTGCTAAACATACCACTGTTTATTATCAGAGTAGACCAAGGAAATATGTCAGATAACAGGTGATAATACCAAAGAAGTCAGAGGAAGCTGGATATTTATACATTCACAAATTATGACTTTGAAAAAAATCTCTCACACAGATGTAAAACTAAACAGTTTTCAGTTAAATTATATTTTATACATAAAATCACTGAGGAAACTAAATGGTATGCATTTTAAAAATGCTGACTGCCTATAAACTCCTCAGAAATCACTGGAAAGAAGTTCCACTCTTCTGACCACAAGACAATTTCACCTAGGTCCTTAAAGAGATGATCCAAGAATTTCACTTTGAAACTTGTAGTTACAATCTGTACAGTGCAACTTTTTTCCACAATGAAGATTTTATTCTTTAGTACCAAAAAATATTTAATTGTTTGTATTTTAAGCAGACATATCCCACCACCTATAGCTTGAGACGAGTGGCATCTAGTGGACTATACTTGTGGGCACAACTTATTGGTTATCTCAACGCTTTTGGTTTAGGCCCATTTCATTAAAACACAAAGTTAAAGCCATTTTAGGGAAAACAAAATTAAAATCAGTTTTATTAGGTTTAAAAATAGAAATACTAAGCTTGAATGTTGATATACCTACCCTGAGCAAACCATTTCAATAGCCTGAATCTCATTCATTAGGTACATTACTTATTACATCTAAACTTAAATCATCAGAAATATTTAATTATTTCAATGAACCTCTTTCTGCCCATTTTTCTGCACAAACAAGGATGAGAGTACCGTATTTCTTGTCCTTCGCCAGACCCTTAATAACTTTTGAACTTGCTCATTCCAAACAACAGGGACAAAGGAATAGAAATCTCTAAAACATCAAAGCCTCCAAGTTCAGCAAAGTTGGTAACTCAGTAAAGTAAATTAAAGCTGCGTTTACGGAAACACTACAGGATTTTTCAACAGTTAATCAGCCAGTTAACATGGGGAGAATGGCAACCAACACGTGTAACTCTCAAGCAATACATGTAGCACAATGTGTCTCCTGTCCATTCAGCACTCAAACACACTGGAAGTGCAAAGCCGAGCCATTTACGTTGCATGGGCCAAGCAGGAGATATTAGAAGAACCAGAAATGTTATAGAAGTAAGGTAATATAGTATTGCACAGCTGCTAAGGATATAGGAGATACAAGGTTACTGCAGAAGGGAATCAGAAATGCAGGAGGACACAACCTGAAGGAAAACTCGCAATGTCAGTCCCACTGTTCACTGGAAAACCTCCACTGCCTTTGCAGTCAAAATGTTGGGCCTTTAGATGCTCTAGTTAACTTTCTGTTAACTCCACAAACCAAACTGCAAAGCAAGATTTCAGGCACAGGACTGATAAGACCATTTATAAATTAACGATCACGCCATCCACCTTGTCATACCAGAACTAGAATCTGCAACATCATACAAATTAGGAAGGTGAGCAAACCATTTTATTAAATTAATTTCATCACCTATGGAATAGCTGCATATACCAGAGGATTGTTTAATAACTACCACCAGTATTTAAAAGTGCACAATTATTGCAATTATTTATCAGAAAATAATTGAAAGTTCCAAGGTAAAAGGTGCTAAGGAGTTGTGTGTATTTTAGAATTTTGCATCTTACCTTTCAGCACTGAATGCAGACTCTGTGTCGATGTATATAACAGCCCCATCTAGTCCTCCCATGCTTAGAGGAAGTGTAGCCAGAACACTCACCATAATACAAAATTGAGTTTTGCCACAACCTGGTGGGCTAGTTATCTGGAATAAAAAAGATTAGCAACATAACATTCATTTGACCATAATTCTACTTTTATTTAAGTCTCATCAGCCAGTGTTCCTCCAATTCTGCTCTTCCAGTTACCAGAGGAGATAGCCATGAAAAGACAGAACACAGCCCACGAAGACCAACTTGCAGTTACTCTTGGATCTGTACCTTGCAGACAAACTCATCCCCTGAAGAATAAAAAGCTTTTCAAACACAGCATTATGCTTATACTTTATTTCTCTGACATCATTATTACCTTTAAAATTTGAGGTAACCTACTCTCTCCCTCATCTCACAAGATCTTCCCTAGAGACACCTAGCTCTCTTCCATCTGTCTCTGTGCTACCTTCTAAAATAGAGCAGAATTAGAAGATTCACAGTTGACATTCACATGTCATCAATGGCTTTTAGAGGTGAAAACAATGTCCAGAGCTAATGAGCTCAGACATAAATGACTCCTTAGGAATCAGCACTACCTTGGTTAAACCAGGTCTCTCCTAGAAATCACAAGGATAATTGCTTATATCCTATAAAGACTGAATGTTCAATATGAACCACATATATACATAAGACAGATTTTATCTGCCCCAGAGACTACACTCTGCCGTATGCAGTGTGTGTTTTTCCATTGGCGTTAACTCCCTATTGCCGTATTTCAACACCAACAGCATGTAATGATCCAGACCAGCTCCCCAGTTCTAAGCTTCCACCTGTGCTCACTGAAAGCCCCTGTGGTGAAGCAGCATTCAAAGAGAGCAAGCTCAGCTTGCATGAAAAGATTCCAGTACAATTTTGAAGAGAAAAACCACCAGGATCCAAAGAGCACATTGTTTGATGAGATCACCAGTTTCTGAGAGCAATATTTTTCTACTAGAGATGGCAGTCTGCTGTTCTTTATCCACTGCAGATCTTCCAGAGATTGTATCTGAATGCTGGGGTCTGTGTTCAGATAATTGCCAGTTCATTACCACCACAGTGGATCTTTAAATACAATATCACATTGTCACAGCTTCTGGGAAGGAATATGGGGAAATCCTAAACACTAAGAGGGCCGAAAAACAGCAAAAACAAAGTGACTTTAGGCAGTAAAAACAGAGTGATGGGTTCATTCTGATGCTAGTAGCAACAAACTAATAATGCAAGGTGTAAAAGCAAGTCTCTCCAAGGAAGCTGAACTGCAAAACAAAGCATGCTTTCTCAAAAAACCTAGTACTGCCAGAACAAAGGCCTAAATACAGAGCTGTTGTTTTAAATTAAAAAAGAAACTTTACAACAGACAGACACTGAAAATCAAACTGATTTTTGAGACTACATGCCCAATAGTTTGGTTTCAAGCAGAAACACTCTTTCACCACAAGATATTACAGTATTTCTATGGTTTTATTTTAAGCAGCAGCAGCATGACTTGAAGCACAGAAAATTTACAGGGAAACGCTGAAGGATCACATTAGCTACAGTTAACAGTTGGTTAAAATCCCTTTAATCACCTTTGTCTTTAAACAAGGCCTGAAAGCCAAGCCATATCAATCAATCTACTTGAAGCTTTAATGCAAGAGAAGCATTAGATAATTTTTGTTTAGAAGCACACACTGCATTTAGTGAATTACAGATCAGGAATCAGTCATATTTATGCAATTATCTGTTCCCCAGCCAGTGTACTTAAACTACAAACTATCATATCAGCAATAGCTGCTACAATTTAATATGAACCCAAAGCATATATAAACAGTGCAGAGGCAATACACATTCCTTAGACTGTGACAGCAAATGAATCTCACCACTTGTTTCTTGTTAAAAAGAGGACTTGAAATGAATGAGGAGAGGGTATCAATCCAGTTTGTTAAATTCAAATGTTTGGACAACTGTGAGGATACTTCATAAAAACGTTTGTAGTTTTAACCGTGCCTGGGAGCTACACTGAAACCAACATCCATTTCAGTGGCTGATACAGAAGCTAATTCAGCAGAGATGCTATAAAAATGTCTGAGGATATGAGCATCATATCAGAGAAAATGAGGGAACCTTGCAGTACAAGCTAGTACAAGGAAGCAAGCCAGTGGAGCAAGAAAGTATTTCTATTCCCAAAGACAATACTTCATGTTTCATTTGCATTCCTTTAAAGGGCCTTAACACAGGCTTTTAAATAATCCACAGTGAACAATTTTACAAAACTACAACATTTTATTGCAGCTACCACTGGTTCAGCAAGTGTTTAGAACAATAGAATCCTATTTGAAATTCCTGTAATAAATTTAAATTGAATGTCTGCAAAAAGTTTGTTTGGTTTGTTTTACTCTAAATTTGCTCTGGAAAAAAAAAATCACCCAGATAGAAACGTGAAGACTACAACACTTTTTAAAAGTATATTTTATTAGGCAGAGAAAAATTATTTTTCAATAAGTTATATATTATTTTCTCTGGCACATCTGTAGGGTTTAGATGAAATCACAACAAGCTAATTCTTCATCATCTACCAGAAGATTAAACTCTTCAATATTCAAAGAAGCAATTATTTTAATTTTTCCTCAAAAAACTTGGCCAAATGATCTGACCACAGAATTTCAGCTATGATTTAGTCTCCAACTTAAAACCTAGTAGTGGCTTGGAAAAAAAATAGTCTGAGACAGTGTAATGCAAATCAAATCCCTCTGGCACTCAAAAAGCAAGAAGTTTTGGCTGTAGAAGATACCACCACAAGTCTTAATCCTTCTGAGCAGGTACTCAAATTCCAAGTTTCCAGCCACCCTCACTGCTGGATAAAGTAACAGAAAGACAAAGATTTAGCCATACCAATCAGGAAGTAAATGCTGAATCCAGCATACTTTTGAAGATAACTTCTCTCAGACTTAAAACATCTGTCTAATTCAAAAATACCAAAAAACAATCTCCTTGTCAGCTATGCTCCAGTGAATTGTAAAAAAAGCAAATTAAAGTTGTTAAATCCTAAAATCACTCGAATCAAAAAAAAAAAAAAAGAGAAAAAGACCTGAAAGCATTCGCAAGCTGCAGTAGAGCGTAAAAGCTGCAGAAGCACAGCATCAAAGCAGCAGCAGCAAGCACTTGATAGCTTTCTACTATAATTTCATCTAACAATCCTGATGAACACTCAGAGTGCTGCCAACCTTTTAAACTACTTCAGATCTCAAGACTCTTGCAAAAATGCTTTTAAAAATCCCAAGAACCAGGCTTTAAATGAAAAAAACACAGTTTCTTTATAGTTAATGGTTATCTGCCCCTTTCCATTTGCTGAGAAACCCCTAATAGGTGTCATAATTGCTTTCCACACTTAGTATCTAAAAGGCAAATAAAAAGCAATACACTATTTTATTTTTTCTTGGACACATCTAATCTTTGTTATTCATCAAATTTATGGATCCTAGCTAGTTATCTTAGTAGTATTTCTGAGTAAACAATTATGTATCAGTCATCAACCAAGCCCAAGGTGCAGGTGGAAGGATGCAGTGCTTGCAGTTCTGGTCTCATCCACTACGTGTCTTGTACAGATGTCAACATCTCCCTCTCTTGGTGAGATCCCCCATTGAAGAGAACTGCACCAGGCAGGTCTTCTCATTTTTAACCAAAACATCTTAGAACATAAAAAAATTCATGTTCAAATGCTTTTTTTCAGAAGAAAACTTGAAAGTGTAATATTACCTTTCCTCGTGCTGTGCTTTTCATTCACATTCAGATAAAAGTTTGGCCTATCTTTGAATACGTTCATTCCCCCCCAACTAACTTTAAATACAATGATACATAGGGAAAATGTTTTAAAATGAAATAAAATACAGTTACTCATGTTTTCTTATATTTAAAGAGCTAAATATTTTAAGAAAACACTGGGGGGGAATACTAAAACTGAGTATTGTGATAATTACCCAGGCTAAGAAGCAGTACAAAACATATAGCTCTGGAAAATTAAGCATTTACATTAACTTCTTGTAGAGCATTATTTTATATCATCTCAGGAAAATTACATTTGACATCCATAGTTTGAGATCAACTGCTTGCAGAGCTTACTTTTAAATAAAATTTAAAACAAAACAAAACCAACATAAAACTTAAAGGTCAGCTAAACTCCCCCAGAACTCCCAGCACGTTAACCATTGCTTTTCCCCAGATCTCCCTCTGGAGCAATGCCAAGAACATGGCACTCAGTAAGCCTGAATTCTATTACTGCTCTAGAGCCATTCTACCTGGTCTTCAGGTAAGAACACATCAGACAGACTGCACTGATTGCTGAGTAACAGCTCCATTTATGATTAAGAACAAAGATAAATATTTATGACACTGCTTCAGCAGCCTTGTAAATTAACTGTGTGGCTCTTAGAATCCAAAAGTATCATATGCACTTGTTTTTTTTAGCAGAAAAAAAATTCATATTCAATATTTCAAATATTCGGGCACCACTCCTAAGCCAGTCACCAGCTCAAGGACAGACCATCCTATCACAGAAAAGACACATCTCTGTTCTACTTCTTTCTCCAGCCTCTGCAGCAGTGGCTCTGCATTTCAGCTAAAGAAGCGCAATTCAGAAGTTTAAGCAACATAAGCACATGAACAGCCATTCTCTGACTCCAGTGAGGAATGGTTAGTGGACTACACACAACTAACTCCTGGAAAGCTAGATTGTAGCTGCAAGCAAGCATCATTTCTTTTCAAACATGGACTGTGCTATTTCATCAGCTGACCACATGAACCATAATCCATAAGAAAACACAAATCCCAGCCACTGCTTTGCTGATAAAAAATATATTTTTAGGAACCAAAAGCTCATCTCCTGCTAAGGCACTATGCTCAAAAGCAGCACATCTACAATCTCAGGACCACACATATCACTACTACATATACTTCCTACTATACAGGAACAGCTCTTCTTGAAAGAAACAGAATTTAGCAAGTTTTTTCTCCCAGAATTTAAAGACTTGCGGTATTCACCTTAAGTTCTTCTGATCAAAATTTCTTACAGTAAATTGACAACAAAGCTAGGCCTAGATATGAAGAAAATATTAATTCTGACACATCAATTTAAGTTCATGGATGCATTTTTCAACATTTTTATGGTAACCCGCATGGTGTATAATCCATTGTCTACAAAAATAAATACTCAGAATCTTTAAAAACTAATAGCCCCTCATTACATAAGAAATCCTAGAGAAGAAACTGTTTAGTCTAAAACTCAGTGTTACTTGAACTCTACTATGTTTTAAATCACTGTTAGATTTCATAAGTTATTTCTATCAGAGATCAAAATCAATCTAGCTTGAATACAGGGTGCGAAAAAAATGTATTTTCTTCATAGTAAGATTTTCATAACTTCTCTTTTTTATTCCTCTACTGTGACAATTTGCCACAGTAGACAAAGAAAAGCACTTGGCAAGGACTGTTCTCATCCAAAAATTTTTGTGTATTTTATAGTGTTTGAAGCAGCTGACACAAGACAGTCCAACCTATCTGTGACTTCTGACTTCTAGGTAGAATGCTCAACCAAAGTAAAATATATTAAACAAGTTACCTCTGTGAGGGATCCACAAGGCACTCCACCATGCAAGACTCTATCCAAACTATGAAGTGTGGTAGATAAAAAGGCTGAAGAAGGATTGACAGACTTCCTTAGTTTCATTTCATAAGCCTACAAAAAGAGGGGAAAATAGCAAAAGAAAACAAGCAAATCAGAAAATGCTTATTTTAATGGAAATAGGAAAACTGTATTTGCTTTCAACAACCCAGTATGACTTAACACTCGAAAATGAGAGTAGTATTGTTATATTCAGCTATATTCTGCTCTTAGCTCATCATCCTTCCTCATATTTATATCCCATTTATGGCTCACAGAGTAAATTTAAGTCTTTTTTTTCCTCCCTCACCACAATATTAAATAATAAGCCTTTAATCATGATGTGACAAAAGTTGTCCCTGCCCCTATTCAACAAGGTTTGTTTTCAACCTGTAAAACTCCCTGATCAATGCTCATTACCAATTTAAAACTACATGGATTGAGGGAAAGGTTTCCTAAAGATTCCCAAGTCTTTGAATAAGCCTGGGTTGATATTGTAGCCATTCATAGTTTTCTACTTTGGTGAGGAAGACTCGTCAAGAAGACAGGACAGGCACAGAACTGAAAATGGTTGGACTTCCTAGCTCTTCAACTGACTAGACAAACTGGTCCAAGATTAGAATTCTGTGTTTTTTAAGAATTATTCTCCTCTGGGAAATCAACTTTAACTAGACAAAGAAAAAATAATAAAATGAAAGTGCTGATCTGGAAACACCAAAACATGTTTCTGCTAAAACTGACACTACCTTAACCACAGAGCATTCTGAACATCAGAAGTTTGATTTTTAGGAGAAACAGCACAAGACCTATAAACATAGTTGCTCTAGCTATAGTACAGAGTTCCCAGAGGTTTCAGGCTCCTGGCCCAACAACAGAGATTTGAGAGATTCTCGAAGCCCTGTCACAGCATACCACCATAACCTGCCATAACTGACAACTCCAAAAAATCAATTTCTCTACGCCTGAGAGAAATGCAGGCATCAGATTCATTCCAGTCTTAAGACACTGCCGGGAATACAATGTACTATGGAAGCACTTCCACAGAAATCATTGATGACTAAGTAAATAACCACACCATTGAATCCCAGATGTTTTAGTCCACATTTGTTGGGACAACAAGCCAGCAAAACAGTTTTCAAGACACACAATAGGCCATTATAACCAAGGACCTTTACCTCACTCAGAGGGAGAGGAGTTTGCAAACTTTCAAGAGTGAACACGTGTACTAATGAAGAAGGATTTGAAACATTTTAATTTCATCATTTTTTCATTTAACCTCTGATAGGACTTACACCCTGTAAACGGAAAATAAACACTGTAGACCATGGAAAGAATATTATTCTATTCTTTCTTTCCTGCCTACAATGGTCTCTAAAATTTTAACCAGTATTTTCTGGATTTAGAACACAAAATTAAAGTTGAACAAGACTGTCTTTCACTAAAAAAATTCAATCATTAAAGCAAGAGTCAATGAAAAATTTTAACATCCTTAGACAAGCTTTTCCAATCATAACCTCTGTTAGTTTCTAAAGATTTTCTTATTTCTTCCTATTTCAGGGATTTAGTTTTAAATTTATCTCGCAGCCACTGGATCTTGCTCAGCTTTTTGTTCAGCTAGATTCTAGAAGGTTTCTAACATGATTATCTTTTTCTACTCAGCTTATAATGTGATCAAGTCACTCCTAAACTAAATTCCTCTGATGAGCTCAGTAGTCCTCACTCTGTACTTCATAATGGAAGGCAAGTTTTCCAGAAATTAGGGCTTTACTATATATTCTGGCATACTCTCAAAGTTTGCTTCCAATGTTATATCTGGACAGTATCTTCCCCTTATTTATACCTCTTATTATCTAATTTATTTAGATGGGTTTTTTTACTCGAAGATATTGTCAAACCTTCTTGCTACATTGGTCATGATGCTACAACACTCACTCTGACATGAAGTCCATTTGATATCCTGTGTTTGCAAAGATTCAATCCATATCCCTTAAAAACAGCTAACATCTGTTTCTGGAAGTACAGCTCTGTATTGTAGGCACTTACATAGCTGGTCACCTATCGGCTGGCTCTCTATTAACAGACCTTGACCACTGTTGTCTGATAAACTTCAGCATTTGCCAGGCTTCTCAGCAAAGAAATTTAATTGAATAGAGATGTGTGGATGACAGGCAAAAGCAAAAGCTAGAACTCCGTTTAAACTTCCATCTCTCTTCAATTTATTAATTATTAACAGTTATTGGTGAAAAACTAGAAATTAGCTCGCTTTAAATACATTCAGTACAAGTCGTTAATTCTTCTATTACTAACTTTATTGCAGCATATTAGTGATATTAGAGTTTCACAGAACTACTGCTATAATTACTATGCCAATTACACATAATAAACTTTGACATGGATTATTTCTGTCAGGTATAAAAAGGAGGTTGCATTGACTGAGGTCAGAACTACCTGTATCCTCTCTGTTCTAAAAGACATATTTTCACATGAATTCAAAAAAGGAAAGAAAATGCCGCCACTGCATTGCAGCTAACATGTTTCATTCTTGCACCCTCCCCAGTTAGGCTACTGTAGCCTAAGGCACACTACAGCTCATTTACATGGGTGGAAAAAGTCCTCAAGAACTCCCACTTCACTTCTTGGCACCACTTTTATATCTAAACCAAATTTATACCAAAATTCTTATTATTTGCTTGTATTAAACAAAATGTTTGGTTTTTTAGTTGCAGGATCCAAACTAGAAGCAATTTTTACATGCTGGAATGCCAGAGAGTATGACTTATTTCCCTACTGTGCTCAGAACTGATGCTGCAAGCCTGAACAATCTCATGGGACTACAATACCTAATAAATGTAACTGCATCAACCTAAAGCACATCAGAGACTTACATTTAAAAATAAAAGCATTATGTCATTGTGCAATAAAACTGAGACACCACAAGCCTCCCAGCTAAAAAGATGAGTGGTAATATTCAGCTTTTTCCCAGATATTGCATCAAAACAGTATCAACACAAGCATACTTACTGTCTGCATTTTGGGAGCACAAGCTCGGCTGACTTTACAAAGAAGCTTCTGCACCTCATAGTAGCTCTGTCCCGTCACTTTCATTAGCTCCAAGAGGGAAAGACATAAGAAGTCCTGAAAGATTATAGACCAGTTCAGAGAGCTCAACCTAGAAATTCAGGCTGGGGACTAAACTGATGCACTCTGTACAAAACTAGTACATATTCCACACGTTTATCAACTCTCCCTTCAGATGCTCATAGACATTGATGACGTCCCCTCTCAGTCATCTCTTCTTGAGGCTTAACAGGCCCAGCTCCCTCAGCCTTAACTCATAAGAGAGATGTTTCAGTCCCCTCTTCACAGCCCTTCACTTGACCTGCTCCAGGAGCTCCATGACAATCTTGTACTGATAAGCCCAGAACTGGACACAGCATTCCAGGTCAGGCCACACCAGGGCTGAGTAGAGGGGCAGAATCCCCTCCCTCGACCTGCCAGCCGTGCTCTTCCTAGTGCAGCTCAGGATCTCATTGTCCTTCTTGGCCACAAGGGCACTGCTGGCTCATGGACAGCTTGTTGTCCACCAGGCCCCCCAGGTCCTTCTCTGCAGAGCTGCTTCTGCAACCTCCCTACCTCTACACGGACATTAAGTACATAAAAGTTTAAATGTTTTAGTTAGGCATCTATCATTTTAAAGCTCTATTTTTACAAGGCAGCAGGCCAGATAGAGTCTGAAATGCCCCCTTCTTTATAGAAAGTAAAGCCCCCTATTTAATTAAACTACCAAAAAGTGAATTGGACATGCATTAAAACAACACAGACACGCCAAAAAA
>VZTH01008178.1:215889-269924 GCA_013397815.1 Aleadryas rufinucha | reverse complement strand
AAAAAAAAACACAAAAAAACACAACCAAATCGAACCACAAAAAACCCACCCCTCACAAAATACCCTTTCACCTGACAGGTAGTGATCTGATAGCGACTCAGCCTTTCACACATCTCCTGAGACAACTGTGCTCTTCTTAGTTTCTTAGCAGCCATGCTTCCCAATCTACAGGGCAAACAAAAAAAATGTTTGAAAGATTATTTGAATATGACTGCGTGGACAATTCCACTAACTCCTGGCTAAAGAACAGGGAGGTGTGCACATATGCATAATATAATGTGATACAGATTTCCCATGGAAGTCTGTGTGACATTAAATTATGTTACCAGTCTGAATGCAGTTTTGTTAAATTACATCTCCTCATACTGACCATGTACGAGAACATACCAGTAAGAATGGAAGTGTCAGCAATGTCTATAGGACGGATGTTTCTGAGACATAAGAAAGCTGGAAATTACGCAGTCATGAGCAGAACAAGAACTCCTCACGCTATACTGCACTGGTAAGAAATAAGTTATCTTTGGATGCCTGAACCTGAATTATAGAGCAAGCACAGTGAGCATTCAGCCCTAGAACATACACTGCTAGAATACCGCACTCAGTTTTGGTGACCCATTGACAGTGAATTCTACTGAACTAAACGCCACGGGATGCTGTCCAGCCCAGTACAACCCAAAGCACACACACACATATGCTTGACTATGTCGCTGTTTCACACATATTATTTAGGCAACAGTCCTAGTATTAATTCATACAGACATTTAGGCAAAACAAAGGTTTTTATAATGTAGTAAGTGCAAATATTGCAAACGTTTGCCATAACACAAAACTGCTGCAACTTTGTAGATGCACAGGCCTCCACGTCTTCACAAGGTGGAAACTTTATTGCCCCCTCTACAAAATTCCCCTTAAACAGGAAGGAACCCCAGTTTCAGGCCCCCTCCGCCGCCGGCCGCATCAGCCCGGGCCACGGGGATGCGCCTGCAGCCGGAGACCCAGCCCGGCCCCTCTCGCCCCCGGCAGCGAAAATCGCGGGCACCACAAAACCCGCTCCCGCCGCACACCAGCCTCACCCCGCGGCAAACCAGCGCCGGTCCCGCGGGTCTCCGGCCGGACCGGACCGGACCGGACCGGGCCGTGCCAGCCCAGCCCCGCCGCGGGAGCGACCCCCGCGCGCCTGAGAACTTTTCAAAGGCTCCCCGCGGCGGGCGCCACGGGGCGGGGCCGGCGGGCAAGGCCTGCGGGCAAGGCCTGCGCTCGCGAGTGGCTGCGCTCCCGCCGGGGCATGCCGGGAGCGGTAGTTCCCGGCAGCGGGGGCGCCTGTGATGGCGGTGGCGCTGCTGCTTTGGGCGATGCTGCTGCTCCTTTGGGCGATGCCCGCCTGCATTCGCTCCGCCAGGAGACGGCTCTCCTTTGCGGAGACTGAGGGCCCAACGGGGTGTTCAGTGTTCCTTTCGCCCGTGAACGTGATCGCCTTCCCTGAGGCGGGAGCCTTGCACCGAGCTCTTGTGCTATAGTGTAGAAATTGTTTCGGTCCTGTGCACAAAAGCTTATACAAAACCCAAAAGTCTCTAGCATGGAGAGTGCCATGCACGCGGTCAGTTGCTAGTAAAGAATATTGGAATTACGTGCTTGTCTTCATATTTAGGGCTCACAGACACCTGGTCTGCTGCCAGCTGTGAGAGAAATGTCCCATAATGTGAATCACAGAATCAGTTTGGAAAAGAGCTCTAGGGTCATCGAGTCCAGCCTATGACCGAACACCACCTTGTCACACCCTGGCACTAAGTGCTACATCTAGTCTTTCCTTAAACAATTACAGGGACAGTGACTCCACCACCTCCCTGGGCAGCCCATTGCAATGCCCAATCACCCTTTCTGTTAAGAAATTCCTCCTAACATCCAACCTAAACCTCCCCTGGCGCAGTTTAAGCCTATGTCCTTTTGTCCTGTTGGTTACCTGGGAGAGGAGGCCACACCCCACGTGGCTACAGCCTCTTTTCAGGTAGTTGTGGAGAATGATAAGGCCCTGAGCCTCCTTTTCTCCAGGTTAAACAACCTCAGTTCCCTCAGCTGCTCCTCATTGAACTCCAGATCCTTCACCACCTCTGCTGCCCTTCTCTGGACACACTCCTGCACCTCAATGTACTTCCTGAATGGAGGGGTTCAGAACTGGACCCCGACACTACTCGAGATGTGGTCTCACCAGTGCCGAATACAGAGGAAGGATCATTTCCCTAGTCCTGCTGGCCACACTATTCCTGATATAGGGAATTTCTGAATGTAACAGGGAGAAGCAGTCATCAAACATGACTGACATGAATGTCTATAGGGAATTTCTGAATGTAACAGGGAGAAGCAGTCATCAAACATGACTGACATGAATGTCTATGGGGTGACTAATCCAACTCACTCTAGGTTATACCAGAAAGTATTGAACTTAGTACTGTGTATAAGTTATCTGCATAATCTTTACAGTACTAAAAAATAACCCAACTGAAGTAAAAATGGGCCAAATTACCTTGGACATCTAACTGAGAAACTGCACACTGGGAACTGCACATCTGGGCTTTTGTCTATTCTGAAATGCAAATGTCACAGCAAAGCTGCAAACTACAGAACACTTCAGCCACTCTTCCAAATGAGTGACCAGCAGAAGCAGCAAAAAGCTATCATGAAATGCCCAACAACCGCACTTTCAAAAAGAGTCAGGGAATTAGTGTTTCTTTCATACCCTCAAGGGAGCTTACATGCTCAAAGAAATCCAGAGGATTTAAGAAGCTGGCCAGGGAGAAAGCAGCCCATACAAAAGCAACTCAGAGCTGTAGTGAAAAGGTAGCTGAACAGGGAGAGATGGCATGGAGGAAGAGCTCCTCCTAGTGTAGTTGGCCTTTAAAAGTTGTCTTGAAAAATGTGAGTCACAATTGAGAAAAGCTGTCTAAGGAAAGGGAAAAGATGTCTGTTGCTGCAGTTTAGTTTCAGTGTAAAAAGGAGGACATGACCATTGTATAACTTGTCATGAACTACTATTTCCTCCTCGGTACAGGGGTAGCAGAAGCCCTACCTTCCCACCAGAGGAAAAGGGAGCATTGCCTTGATGACTTTTCTTTCCTCCCACAAATGCATCAGGGCTTTCCCTTCACCTCCAGGCCAACAGGCTTCCTTTCCACTTTCTACACAAACAAAATACCTGTATTAAACCAGAGAACTGTTTTGGGATGTTGAGCAAGGGAAGAAAATCTTACTAGCCAAGTAGTTTAGAAAATTTGTGAGCAAAATCAATACAGCCAGGTGCCTGTCCTGCAAGTTCTTTGAACCTCATTTCTCCAAGGTGTCATGACTGTTCCACAGTTTGCTTCTCAGATATGCAGATGCACCTTTAAACCTACTGTCAAATAATTGTGCATCATCTTCTCTGTGTAACTTGAGAGAAAGAACATTCAGAGGATAACCAGAGATGTGTTCGCATATGCTTAGTCACTGTCAACGTTCTCAAGCAGCAACACAGCAGGCAGCATCACAGTTTCTGTATGTTTGACTAGGACAATAATCGCTGGGGAATCAGGGCACTCTGCAAACAGCTCTGCTGTGTGACCTTGGTCAAGCCCCTTCATGACAGGGTGTCTGTTTTCCATCTTGGCTTTGTTTTTACCTATTTAGTCTACAAAGAGAGTAAGTAGTGCCAGTCTAATAGACTCACGTGTCAGGCATGATACAGCAGAGAACTGCGCCAGTCTAAGCCTTTTGCTGCTTCTGGAACTTATAATAAGAAAGGATTAATAAAGCTAAGAGATGATTACTTTAGAAGAACTGAGTTTCACCACATTAACATAAGAAGGTCATTTAAACTGGCAACATTGGAGTAAGAGTCACAGAAAGGCAGAAGTATAACAGCAACAACAGACGAGGTCTCATAGAATCTAACATCAAGCACACCAATTAAAATAAAAAAGGGAATGGTGATTAGCTTGCTAAGGGGCAAGCAGAAAGGGATAGAGTCTAATCTGAAGGACACATGATGAAATACTTATCAGTTCTTACCCAAATAAATACTCAGTAGTTAATAATTCTGCAAGTCTCTAGAATTTAAAAGATAATGGTAAAATGTTTCCTTTCTGGAACAGATTCCACAGAAAAGTTTCTTCCTCAAACCCAAGACAGCCTTTTGTGAGCATTTTCAGATAATAGTTTGCATTCTGGAACATTTCAGATGATTCACATTATTACCAACACAGTGTCAGCTCACTGACACTGACTACAATCCTCAGGTTTATTACTATTTTTTATCTATTCTTGCTTTAAAATCAGCAGTGTTCCCCTACTCCTGTGAAAATGTCTCCCCAAAAGAGTCTACTCCAGGAGAATACAGCAACAATTCTGACTCACAAGGGTAATTCAGATATTCAGAGCACCTTATGCTTGCTGCCTAGTGTCTAATTAGCCTAATATATTCTTATTACTCAGGGTTATCTACTTGATGCCTACCACATTCTTTAATAGAAAGAAATGACCCATGAGCTCTGGAGACTGGAAAACAGTTATAGAATGTTGATACCCAAAATGCAGAGGACATTCCTCTGCCTGTTTTAAGCCGTGTGACCCCCCTGGACAGGGTGTATTTTGACCTCTATCCATGGAGGAAGCTGCCAACTCTTTGGGAAACTTTTGAATCTAAAATGGTTTGAACTGAATGTTAGAGTAGTTTGTAGTGATGTTCCAGAGTGAAAAATCTAGAGATTTTAGGATTGTTTATGTAGTGAATAGACAGTAGCTAGAAAAGCCAAGATGGAGGACAGTTGTTGTTTTCCATCTTTTTTTTTCCTTCTTTACACCTCCATATTCTGCAGCAAAGTGATTTAGACTGATTGGACAGAAACATCCGCATTTCCTCCGGGTATTCAAGCTGAGGTTATAGAGTATTGGCAGAGAAAAGACAATATGTTTCGTTTCAGACTTCTATTGCGGGATGTACCTTTAAAAAGGGCAAGAATTTGAGATAAGCGCTTTTTCTCCTCTCTTTTCCGTGCCTTTCTTGAACTGCTAACAGGGTGCCACGCTAGGCACTCTGTCACTCTGATAACGCTAACTAAAACAACTATCTGAAGCAAGAAATTCGGAGACTCCGCTCGTCTTTTCACTTTCTGGCCAGGACTTTCGGCCTCCTCCAACCTGGAGGAGGCCCTCTCTCATATTGCCATCAGCGATAATAGAACAGCCCATGCTTTCCTGGGATTAAGGTCCCAAGAGGTTGCTCAATAACAGTACACAAAGAAACCTCCAGTGAAGTATTCTATGTCTGTCTCCCCAAAGGAATTGGAGATTTACTTCCAATTCTTTGAGGTTTCCTCATCTCAAAAAAAGAAATTCAAAAGATCTCATAAGGAGACCTGCACCTTGTTTAAAAACACTTTTTTTTTCTATGCTGTCCATGCCAGCATAGCTTTAGCAAAGCTACTTCAACTTGAGATTTTGCCAGATGCATCTGCTCCAGGGACAGGGTGGGGGGAAAGGAGGCCCCCTTTCTGTTGTTTCTAGAAGCTGCTCGGCCTTGTTGCCATTGGCTATAATAAACAAATCAAGAACAACAGACCTGTAAAAAAGTAACCTGTCTTTTCATTTTGACTTATTCTTCCCCCCATACCCCAGTCCTCTGAACCATCTGTGGACCAGATAAATGCTTCTCCCTGGGCAATTAACCTTTTTCTTCCTGCTCAGGAAGGATTAAACCCAATTATAATGAATCCTCCTCAGGTATTAGTGAAGACCTGTCTGACCACACACCTTTACACCCAGGAAAAAGATTTTTTTTCCCTCAGGACAGACAGAAGGCATTTCTCTGTTTTCTGCCTCTTCACACATGCTGCTGTGAATCCAGAATTATCCATAACCCCCAAAACTATTTCAGAAATATTCAGCAGCAATGTAGAGCTTTTTGAAAGGGAGTGTCTGTACGTCCTACCCTTTTTACAAAAGAGCACACTAGCCACACTCACTGCTATTGCAGGCAGAAGGACAGCCCCACCTGCATGTTACAGCTTTGAAAAACTCATCTGCATTTGCTTTCTACCCAAACTACAACAAACAAATTGAGAGACTTCAGGGATTATTCCACTTTTAGCCTGTACTCATCTAAGAAGATTACCCTCCAAGATCAGCTTCCTACTTCATTTAGGTTTTTCTGGTTAAAGGGACAGGAGGAGTCACTGAAGTCTTTGGACTTTTTATATTTCCCTGTTAAGTTTCTGTTAGATGAGAAGGCCATGAACTGATACAGCAGCAGCATAATAGTCTAGTGAAGTTGTTGTTACCAGAACAGATCTTTACCTGTACATGCTAAACCAAATTTATCCCACATAAAACAAACCTAACATCCTCCTGCCTTTAACCTGTGCCTTACCAGCCCCCCTTTTTTACTGCCCTATCTTGACCTTTTGTTTACTGAAGTTGCTGTGGTTGTGCCAGTAGTGATGTCTGCAATCATCAGGTCTTGCCATTCTCAACACAGAATTTCCTGCAGGTTTCCCTGAGGTGCTGAGATAGATGAAGAAGTGACAAATATCACAGGAGTGGGCCTTTAGGAGCATTGCGATCCTTCATAGCATCCAGCCTCTATTGAGAAGCTGCAATTAGACTAGAAAAATCCAAGTACCTCACAGTGACCAGAAGTGAAAGTGCACTGTGTATCCCTTGTCATCACACTCGAGTCAGACACCATGAAATTGGCACTGATAGTGCCTGGTTTTAGCAATTAGGGTAAGACGTCTGTCGTTTTCAGGTAGAGCCCTCACTCCATCTGTAGAATTCTTCAGTGGAGAAAGGAGACAACAGGAACCAGTGGACTCGAGCTTTTTTGCTCAGATAACACCAGCAGAGAGGAGTATATCTCAGACACTCATCTCTGTGCAGTTGCCAGAAATGGGGGAAAAGGAGTCTTCACTTTGTGATGTTACAGACTGATTGCTCTGATAACCCTGCAGCTAATTTCAGCCCAGTAGCTCTTATTTCAAACAACAAACACACAAACCAGAAAGCAAACAAAGCCTGGAACATTTCATTCCTTTAATTGTTTCGGTCTGGGGCCTTTGGCTGTTGCATGCTTTTCATTCTACTTATTTTTTAAGCAATGAATGAGATCCCTTTAGCTGGAACTACAAAGGAAATTACTTCAGATATCCTCACCATTCTCCCCTAGCAGATGTTGCTGAAGGGTTTCCAAAGGTGGCCGAGTGGCCTGGAAGACAGAACACACCACCAAGCCTGGGCAGAGAAAGCAGAAGAATGTCTCCACTGCCACAGTATTTGTGCTTTATAGTTTTCTGCTTGCCCATGAAAGAATGACACATCTTCATGCCCTGCAATTGGATGTTACTCATGCTCACACACACCTACAAGGAACTCAGCAGTCTCAAATGAGGCCCAGTGTCCTGTGTCTTAGCAGTGTTGGAGAACAGATGGAAGAGATCTCTTAGTGGATAATTATAGAAGTTTTAACCACAGAGGAAAGAAGAGATCAGGTTAATTCTGTGGTGATTATTTTTTTACCTTGAAGCATGGTACTTCTTATCCATTTTACTGGGATGAGCACAGAGCAATAATATATGCAAATATCACTCCAGGACTCCAGTACTGCAAACTCAATTACTATAGAGACTATCCAGGCAAACATGTTTGTCACTTAGTGTCTGGGCATGATGCTATAGCTATGATCACATTATCCTCACCCCACATTGACTACCCATGACAAATTGATTTTACAGAGCCATAGCTATTTTTTAAATAAATCACTACAGAAAATTGTATTAAATTAACTATGCAGCAAACTAGGCCTATACTTAATTGAAGTAAAATAGGACATTTGTACAGCAAGAAGCTGAATGCATGATTAGCTGTTTTGCTGAGCTGGGGTCCTATTAATTGTCTAATAAGCGAACTTTTGTTTCAGTGGTCTTTAGGATATAGGCTTATAAATCTGCATGAAGCATCAGAGTCCAATCCAGTTCAGTCACTGAAGGAATATTTTCCCAGACCTCAGTTTTCATACCAAAGAGGGAAAGGGCATGAAATGAGAACACCCTTTCAGCCTTGCAAAGTAAGGTGCACCATAAGGAAAGGTGCCACTGAGCTGACAGAAGATAGAGACATCCTGCATTCATCACTGACTTTCATCAGCTGTGCTGTCATGACATCAGCAGGGACAGGTGTATCCTGGGCTGTGTGACTCAACAGCCATATGGTACCAAAAGTTTGATTCAAATGGCTCTCATTCAGCTTCCCCTAGGAGCTGCATGTTTCCCTGACCTCGCAGTGGGGACTCACCAAGTCACATACAAAGGCCAAATGGTTTTTGAAGGCCTCTGATTCAAGCTGGCTTCATTTTAGGGCTTCCAGCTTGAAATACTTTCATCCCCAGGGCTGCATAGCTGACATACTTCTTACTGGAGCCATCTGAAGAGAATCAGGAGAGAGATGTCCTGGACTGCTAAAGCTTGAGTCACTCTAAATCTATGGTCACTTTTCAAATATCTAGGCTTGAATGATAAGATCAGGAATATAGACAGGTCATCAGAGATGGGGAATGGGAAGATGAGCAAGATAACTCGTTCATCTTAACTCTCAGTGTTATGGTTAAAATATATCCGTATTTAAATATATCACCCAACTTCCTTCTTACATTAGTGAGGATTCAGAAATAAGGTCAGTGAAGTGAATAAAGTTACAGTAAATCAGGCAAAGAGCAGAAGCAGAGGTTTGGGTATTAAAAACACAGACCATAAACATACAGTTTAGATTGTTTCTTTCTCTCTGTCTTTAATCTGACAGAGACAAAAGCTGGGAAGATGAATGAATGTCAGATGTGAAGAAAATCTTTGAGCTTTCAATTTCCTATTATAAACCAGGACTAGAATAGTAAAAAGCAGCAGAGGTCGGAAATGAGATACAGTCAAAAAAAAGCAGCATTCACCCTCTTATTCCAGGGATAATGGTTTCAATCTGCTTTGTATGAAAAGAGACACTGGGAGAGAAAATCCAGAAAGAGCAGAATGTTTTACAGGGAAAGGGAGGGATACTGTTAATTGTCCTAGACCTATGTATGGTTCACTCTGAGGTTTCACAGCTGTAATTCTGCCATCCTACACCACAGTCTTTTACCTAAACCACAGAGCGAGTGCCCATGCCCTGCTTTGCTGTCTGAGAAGAGTCAGAAGATGAAGAACAATTCTGGAGCCATCCAGAAGCCAAGACTTCTGTCTCCGTCCCATACCCGAGAAGGGCAGATGTTTGGTTGAATTAAGCTTCTGGCTGGAGATAAAGCTTTGTTCTGGGTTAGCTGCTGATCCTAACTGGATAGTTTGCCTTCCTATCTGCCAGAAATGCCTAGAGTAACACACTGGCTCTTTTCATGCAGTCTGTCAACAATCGAAATCAACACATAATATCAAAACTATGTATTTTAAATGAAATGGGAAAAAAATAGGTTGGTATGGGTAGAAATTCTCACAGTCTTTCCTCCCCACTGCTAACTTCCTGTTAGGCACTTCCTTACAACTGCCTCCATTCCTCCTTCTGCCTGTTCAAAACTTGGAGAAAAAAAGGAAATTGCTGACACCACTTCAGCCACAAAAGTGTGGATATTGAGGGAATCCAAGAAGAGCAAGACTTTCTACTTATATACCAAGGCGGGAGGACTGATGACTTGGTAAAATGAAATTTATTATCTACATTCTACCTCAGAAACACTTCCTGACATTTACCATTTCTGGCACCATTAACCTCTGTGCATGAGGGTAGGGGGGAACACAGTGGGGCACTTCATGTTTTTAGGCCAGCAGCATTGCAAAGCCATACTGATGCCCCATATGGCTCTGCAGGTTTTGGAGGGCACTTGCTAAAACCAGCTCCTTGCTCTTGTGCAGATTTCAGCACTTGAGGTAAATCCTGGTTTCCTTGGTTAATGTTCCTTCCTTATTAAAACACTCATGGAAATTTGAAGCACCTTTGTCTGAGGCAGGATTTAGTAATAAGTGAGGTCCATGTTCCCTTTGGTTCTCATCCAGCATTACTGATTTCACTATTCAGTAAGCATAAAACATTCCCTTTATGATTTAGTAGCATTTTACACAGAGCCTGCAAGCTATGAGCGAGAGCCTGCAAGCATGAGACACAGAATAACAGAGAAATTAGTCCAGACTAAGGACACTACCTTTTCCTTTTTTTCAGGAACCAGTTATAGGAAGGCTCATGTCTGTGCTGGTGCATGCTTTTGTCTTGCAAGCGACTGGGCTGCGCAGGCACTCCTTTTTGGGACAGTCTGGCTTCAGCACCTGCCAGAACCTGGGTGAGTACCTCCTGCCTGTGCTGGGCCAGGCTGGTCCCAGAGGCTACTGAGCACCCTGGCTATGAGCTGGCGCCCTGGAGTGCCTGTATCTGCATTTGAGTTGTACTGATATTTACAGATATTTCAGGACTGGGAGCGTTGGACTGGATTTTAGAGGGGCTGATGTCAAGGTTTGGATTGCTAAATCTCATGGCAATTCCTATTCCAGCAGGGCTTGCTCAGTCTTAATCCTTCAATATACAAAACAGATAAGTTAACAGTCATGCAGGATTGGGAGTAGGAGGAGGGAGCTTCTTTGTAAAACCTCATTAAAACATCTCTGTCTTGTCAGTGTGTACAGTGAGAACCCCATGAAAGCTTTCATTGCATCTTGGACATAATTGTCTCCCTTGCATGGTCTTCTGAGCTGGCCAGCTAATGATTTCCTTGGCCAAGATATCTGCATTTCAAAAACACCATACTGTGACAAAGTGCCCATTCCTGCCTGCTTTTACAGAAGCAGACAGTTTTCCCACACACAAATAGCCTTTTAACAGTTCAGTGAGTAACCGCTGCTCCTCTGCTCAGGCTCAGCCCTAATATTTGGGCTGCAAGGTGGTGCAGCAATGGTGCAGCAATTTGATGAATGCTATTGTTATAATAAAAGCTATCCCTGACAGAGCTGTAGGTAAAACATCTCTTGGGAGCAGCATTTCCTGCTGACTCCGTATAGAAGGCTTGGCAGAATGCCCTGTGCTTTACAGATACTTTTTGCTGGTAACAGAAGAATCCTCCTGCAGGGCTGTAGAGCCAGCCCCCTAAAGCCCTTGACCCTGAATATGTAATCTCCCTGGAGACCCAATGCACATGAAGAAATATAATCTTCTTGAAGCATCTGCTGTCTGTGTTGTGTTAAAATATGACTGGGATGCAACTGTCAAATCTCCAACTCACTCATTGCAGAATCGTTTACGGGGCAATAAAAAACCCAATCTCTCTCTATTGCTTTAAGGAGGGATATTTTATCATGGCTGCAGCCTGAGAGGTTTCTGTACCCAACAGACATTTCACATGCTTTTGTGTCCTCGGAAGGCAACAGCACACAACAGATGGGAAACGGAGCCATTTCGCGAGGTCACGGTCATGGCATCACGTGCAAATCCTTTGCCCACTGGGATCTCATGGCGCATGAGCTGTGCTGGGGAAGCCAGGAAGAGCTTTCCTGCTTGCACAGTGACAATTGGCAAGGAGGCCTGGGAGGACAGCCTTGGCAAATGGATCAGTCTGACAGATCAGCTTTCCCGCTGGGCGTGAAAGGGAAGGAGAGACGTTTCTTTTCATAGAAGACACAGAAAAAAGGGGCATTTCCTGTTTTTCAAATTTCTTTATATGTTTTTCTGAGCCAGTTGAGGACTTGGTCTCTGCTCTGAAGACATGGGTGTAGGGAGCAGAAAAAAGTGCTTTAAATGCAGAACTAGCAAGGAAAGAACAATCAATGTGGCTTGTCAGTGATACTCAGATCTGCTCGTTTCAGTTTTCTGTATTTTTTTTCAACACTGTAAACTCATCTCCTTGACATCTGCCCTTGCCCTTGCTCTGGGTGTCAGTCTTCCCTTCCCCCACTTCTCCCTTTAATACTGGTGTCCTCATTTCCTCTTTTACATATGACCCTTTCACTATGCAGAGATTAGTATCTCACTTATAAATATGTGAAATAGATACGCAGATGATTTAATTTGCTGGGTTTCATAGGGCTAGTGAGACAGACTGGCATGGGGAGAAGGGTATGTTCTAGCAGGTCAGCTGAAGAAAACATCTTGGTTACAGGATGAGTAATGGGAAACACCAGCACCAGTTCAGGAGGGAGACCTCAGGGGGCAGGGACAAGGTAGTAGAACATAAAGGCCAGGCAAATATGGAAGAGCAGAAGACAAGGTCAAAGATGTCTCTGCCTCTCCCATTTGTTATGTATCTTCTAGGGAGAAAGGACAAAAGTGGGGTACATGAGAAGAAAAAGGGGACCAGAAATCCACCCTGGCTGCAGGTGGTTCAAGTTGTTGGTAACTCATTCAGAAAGACATGCTAGAGGAGCCAAGAAAAATGCTGGTCTAGTGAGATGGTGGCAAGCTAGGAGGGAGGCAGAGGTCTGGAACATGGGGAGATGGCAGTAAAAGCTGCATAGCTGGGTGGGGGTGCCCAGACTGAGGACACAGATGATCTGAACAGGGATTCCTGAGGAAGGAGAGACAACAGAGAGGCCATAAGGAGGTGATAACAAAGAGCTGTAGGTAACAATGCTGTGAAGCCCCAGCCAAGAAAAAATTGTCAAGTGGCAAGGATTAAGCCACCAGATCCAAAACAGGAAATAGAGATGAACACTAAAGCCCTAACAGGCAGTAAGACCTTGCCAGGAGGCAGCTAGTGAGGCAGAGAGGAAGGACAGGATGGGCAATGGAAGATAAAGCAGAAAAATAAGGTTTAATGAACCATACATGACAGCAGTCAAGGCCAGGCTTACTGCTGGCTTTGCTGGCAGCCGTAAGGTTGCAGGCAGCCTTGCTGGGACAGTGTAACACTACAAGCTTCATGCTGGGTGCATGCCCAGAGGTCAGTGGCCAGGACAACTGCAGCCTGTGCTGTTGTTTGGAGATGTTTGTGCTACTTTCAGCAGTCATGCAGCACAAAGCCCCATCATAAGCACACTGCTGGGGGCCATGCTAACCTTACTGTGAGATCAGATAGCTGTGCATCGTCATCACACTTATCAACCAAAGTATCATTATCATTACCATGCTAACTCAAATCAGCCTCTGCTGAAGAGCTAGTTCACCATCCAGTGACATTAAAAATCTGTTTTGCTAGAGAATGCCAGCATCTGGCTAGGGTAGACACCTGTGTGTCACCTGAAGAGGAGTCGCACAGAGGAGGCTCCTAGTGTGCCACAAGCCGTGCTTCACTCTGGTGTTGCTGTCATGCTCAAATCATTATCAGAGATTTGCCTTCCTGTGTAGCAGACAAGGCTGGATGGAAAGGGTCAGCAGAGGTACCTCTTGGAAATTTTGGTCAAGCTTTTTTGTTGGCGGAACAGAGCTGGGATGTTTACTCTTATCCTTGAAAATTTCAAGAAACTTTTTTAAATGCTTACTCTCTCTGATAACATAGCACTTACAGATCTGGTTAGGGACATGCTCACATCAATGTGACAACAAAAACACAAGGCCTGGCCTGGAGAATTTGCAGTGTGACTGAGACTGGAGACAGCAGACAGATCCAGTGGCCAAAAGATGGAGCAGCAGAAGAACAGGACATCTAGGATCAACATTACAGCCTGGGTGAAAGTACTTTTGGTTGATGCCTTAGCTGAGGAAGAGGAGTGGATGGGATGGGTTTGACTCAGCAGGGTACACACTGCTCTCCTTAGCAATAATAGAGTGCATACAGACTGGAAGCCAAACCCTATCAAAAGAACAAGAATGTCCCCAAGTGATAACTCCCTTTTTTTTAAAGATGAAGCAGGATAGTATGGTATGTTTGCCTTAGACTTAATCTGATTTAAACACCATATGTAAAACATGTTTGAAAAACCTAGGCCTAACTTCCCTCTCTGAGCTGACAGCTCAACAAGTAGAGGCTTTAATCCCCTGACACATCTAACTGAGGCCATACCAAAGCACACAGACATGCTACTTGCAAGGTCAAGAACATTCAACTTAGATCTTAACCTTTCTTATACATATGTGGGCTTTATTTTGGATATTCTCTGGATTTCATCTGCTCAAGAAAGCAGATTTCATTTTCAAAAAAGTGGCAGTGAGTGGGCAGCTAAACAGGGGATGGCTCTTCTTTGCTGGTAGAAGTTACAATGCAGCATGTATGCCATCAGCTATGTTTGTGCATCTAAACACACTCACTATGTGTATACACAGTTATGTGAAGGATGAGGTGAAATTATGTATTATTCTACATTCACTGAAACTCAAAGAGATGGACCAGAGAAGCTTTTTGCTGAATTTAGCCTTGAAAACCTATTGTGTACCATTATGTGGAAGGTAGAGCAAATGCACTGAACAGTAATTGCATACTGGCTGCTATACTTCTACCTGAAGGCAAGTGTGTAAAATGTTCTCTGCTTTTCAAAGCACTGACAGCTGCAACTGTTGTAGGCTTCAATGGAAGGTACAGCTCATCAGCAATCATTTAATACAGCATTTTTGTTCAATTGCCAAAGGTGGGGTTCAGACTTAGGGTAGGGGGGCTTGGGTACCTGTCACTGCAGCATGGGCTTGCAGTGGAGATAAAGCGTGGAAAAGGACAGGATACCCCAAAGGAGCTGCTGGAGAAAGAGGAGCAGTAGGAAGAGCTGTGCTATCAGATGAGTGGTCTGACAACAGAAACAGCATCATAGATAAGCTCTGCAGTAACTGCAACACGAGCTGATAGAGCAGATGGTCACCTCAGTTTAGCCTTTAACATAGCTTGTTGCCCCTAGCAATATTTACCCAAAAGTACTCTACTGATGGAGATGGGATTATGTAGCAGACAGAGGGAATCAGTCCTATTTTATACAGGATACTGGGCTGCCTATCAGCTCTGACAGTCCCTCCTTGTGCTGGCTTTGACTTGGGCAGACAGAGCAATGTGATGATATGCACAACCATTTCTGTGACAGCTTCACATGGTGGAAACCAGGTGGCCCTTTCCCAGTTTCCCAACTTTGTTGGAATGTTATTAACTCACTCCACAAATCTGGAAACTTGGTTAAGAGGTAAAGTATTAAACTCCCTTTTCTCTTTCTGAAATGACCATTTGGGAACTGTCATGACATTTTCATCAGCTCATGATCAGTGCTATTTGGGGTTAATTCCGACCCACTTCAGTAATTCTTCAGAAGCAAGAATTATTTCATTAGTTTGTGAAAAACACTTAGAAGATGCGTCAGTGAAAAGTGAAAATACTGTTATTCTCATTCCCAAAATACTAGGTAAAGAACCACACTGAAATAGCAATATAGAAACATTGCAAAGGTGATTAACTACAAAGGAAAGTGACATTCTGCACTGGAAAGTGTCCCATATTTGAAAGGCCAGACATCTATAAGCATGTGCACATCTTAGCTTTTTAATAAATGTTGTCTCAACTGCATGTTTATGTATTTTTATTAAAGAGCAAATTGCTTGTATGTCCTTCTCTTTCTTCTGCATTATAGCATTAAAGCAGGACAGCATGCCAAACAACAGTATAAACAAACAGCAGCACCAGATACTTAAGGGTCTTTAGCTCCTAAATTGACTAAAGCGTAAGTACAAACTGACGTCAAACATTTGGGATTACCATTTAAAAATTGCTATTTTCTGAGACACTAATGAAGGCCATTCATATCAGAAAATCCAGTGGCTACAACAGGAGGAGTGAGCTGCCCAGACTCCAGAGTAAAGAGTCAAGGAAATGATCTGCATCTTAGAATAAAAAAACCTGCCAGTTTGCTTTAGACCTGCGAGAAGTGCCAGATACAGAGAATATGAAAAGCTTCTTTCAACCTGTCTAGCTCTTGAAGATTTGGGAATGTCATGACCAGTCCCTACTCTGCGACCATTTATCAGCAGTGCTTTTATCACCCCCTCTACTCTTCACACTCCTTGTGTGGTGGAAGCCCATCCTGGCTGTGCACTGGAGCTGCACAGCACACCCCATGCAATGCAGACTGCAGTTGTGTGATGCTACTGACCTGCTCCAGAGCTGTAAAAAGTCACCTTCCACATTTGGTCTTCAGGGTCTCAATTAAGCAGCTGAAATTTTAAACAAGTAAGATCTCAAGTAAGATCAGAAGCAGTGATGAAGCTTATATAGGATCTCTGTCTTTCTCCCTCTTAAGCATGAAATTAAGAGTACATTTTATAAGGCAAAATGCATTCCTGAGTAGGCATTTTTACTAATTCAGGTCCTGAAGTGGTATAGCCAAATGGCAGCCACATTCTGAGGTGTTTCTCTTCTGCTCCTCAGCATGATTAACTCAGCAGGATGGAGTACAGTGCTGTATGGCTTTTAGTACCTATACTGCATTAATGAGCAGTAGCTTGCATATCCCAAGGTGACGTATTTTTCCATAAAGTTGTAAGCTGGGAATCACCTAGAGAGAAAGAGGACTGGAGATTTTAAATGTTCCTTAGAGTTCAGAGTAAGTTCAAGCAATCATACACTTTGGGGCAAGCAAACATTTGCATTTCCACAAGTAGTGAAGATTTTAGTGGGAGAGCACAACTTTGTATTTGAAGATGTGGTGCCTTTGGACAAACTAACCATTGCACCCCCAGCCCCTGCCTAGGACTTCTGTCAAAACAGCACCTTTTCCTTCGGCATCTGTGCTAGTTGCCCAGGGGCCAAAAGCAGAGCATGTACTGGGGGCACCACCTGCTTCTGTAACTTCCCTCTTGTTCACAAAGCAGGAAACCCAGTGGTCAAACCCTTGATGGAGTAAACCCTTGCCATCCTAGAAGATGTAAGCTACTCCTCATGGTACAAATCCACTATGAGGTCTGTGGAAGCCATGCTTGCGATGAGCTTGAAGTCCAAAGCCTCACAGCTCTTAAAATCAAAGTTCCCCTGCCCAAGTGGAGACAGACCTGTGTTAGCATAAAAATTTGAGTGGTGCCAAGGCCCCTGAGCAGCTGGCAGAGCTTGCTCCATTCTCTGGGACAGAAGGTGGAAGGAAGGGAATGTCCCTTCTCCAGCAGTTGGCTCAGGGCACTCCAGGAGGAGTAAGGGAAGACAGATTCAAAGGGAGGCCATTTGCCAAAGAAGGACAATGCTCATCTGTTCTCACCAGCTCTGTGACCCAGAGTGGTCATTAGGTGCCAAAGCAGCTGGGTGAGGTGACACACATAACTAACAGCTTCTGGTTTGGTAAGGGGCTGTATAAGAAGAAAAATTTCTTTCTACAAGGGAGGATGGACCACAGAGGGATTTGGTAGCTGCCAATGTGCAGGAAGGAAGGGGAAGAGAGTATTCTCCCCCTCAGGTGGTTCAGCTGCAGTTTGCAGGCAGAAGTGGAGGAAAAGAGTTCAGGTCTGCAAGCCTCCCCCTTGAATACAGGGCATATTGCATGGATAAACTAAAATAGAAAAACATTTGGTTTCCGTTCACATCTTGGTCATGGCTCATGTTTTATTTACAGAAAGGGCAGAAGTTTCCATGAGTGAAGAAATCCCCTTTCTTTCTATGCAGGTTTAACAAAACCAGTCAGCAGCAGAGCAATGCTATTGAACTCAGGACTTCAGTCACCTGCTTCCTAATTCTCAAAGCAGCTAAAGCCCTGCAGTCTTTTTTTTACCTTTTATAGTCACAGGACTAGTCAAGCAAAATCTTGATTGGATTATTCTGCTTTAATTACAAAACACACTCAGACCAAAGGCGCAATAGTACCTGGTACATATGCACACATTTCTCTCAATTATAACACCAAAGACCAAAATGCCATCTGGTCCTGCTGTAGATCAAACATTCCCCTCTGGCAAGATCTTTGGAGTATGAACAGATACCACAGTAATGCTTGAACTGCCTCTTGTGTGAAGGACACCAGACTCTGTATTTATTTATCACGTACTTTGAGATCCTTTAGGGAGGACCGTACATGAGATAAGCAAGAGAACAGATGCAAAACTGAAACCTTTGGGAATCCATATCCCACCACCCCCTGGAAAAGAAAGGCAGAGGTCAGGGTCACTCTATCCTTGCTGCGGTTAGGACAAGGTAGAAAAATCACAAGGTTTTTTTATTGCTGGTGAACTCAAAACAGGCAACTTTAATCTACTGAGGAAGATACACATACAAACAAATGTTAGGCCTTGTGCGTTTTTTTTCTTCTTAATGTAAATGTCTCTTCAACTTCAGTCCAGCTCCCGAGCTCTCACTGAGCTGCCACTGAGATCCTGGTAACGTGCTCTGGGCAGTTCTGCAAGATGTTATAAGAAGCATCACATGAATTAAAAAGGGAGATTTTGCAGAAAAGACAAAGCTCTGACAGCAGCCATGTTGCTCAGAAAGGAGAAGTCTGGCTAATCCTGCTGCATTAGGTATGTGGTATTATACATAATTAAATGATTTAAGAATTTGCCAGGTCCTTTTCTGTTTCTGGTGTGCAAGCTGCAAGTAAAGTGCACTTCTGGGTATAAATTACCACTCTATGAAGATGCAAGAGCTGGGTGGTACACATCAGACACCAGTGGAAAACAGACTACAACAGCTGTTTCAATGACACAGGCAATAAGGATAATGCCCAAGGATAATAGATGCTGCTGGGAAACCCTTCCATAGTTTCAGCAGTTAAATATCACATCACTCAGCAAAACACAAATAAAGTGTCACTTATATGGGACCTTCTAAAGTACAGACAATAACAGACACAACTGCTATTAGCTCTGTGGACAGCCGGTCCTCCACGCCACATTGCTAACTCCTTTTAACCTTTCCAAAGAGCTTTGTAACAGCTAAGGAGAAAGCAGGGATCCTAAGGATCTTTTTATAAAGCTGAGAGTTTTACATGATGTGGGGGTGGTGTAGGAGGCAGCACAACACCACATTTAAGCTATGCTGTGAGAGGACAACCCAGCTTTAGACACTGCATTTGATGACCTTGACATAACCAGGGCCAAAATGGTGGGATCCCAACTCTCATCTGCACCTTGCAATTCTTGTTCTGCTCCAGTAGAGCTGTGTGTGGGATAATCTACATTATCCCACACACAGCGCTTTTTTTCCTCCATGTACAGTTTCAGGTGACTATTTTGCCTGGGTCTATACTCCTGAGACCAACAAGGCTGATAAACTACATACTGTTCCTTGATTTCATAACACTGGCATCACAGCATCAAAAGAACTATCTGTTCAGTGTTTGTTCTCTTTTAATTTAATGAACTATAAAAAGGGAACTCTAAATACCCACCTAAGTATTCTCAGTGATTCGGGATACATTGTATATCCAGGGATGATTTGATTAATTCCTTGCCACCACTGTTTTCATGTGTCCATTGCCAGCAATGGATGCCATGTGAAAAGGGGAAGGGAAGGAATAAAAGAATTGCTCTCTATGTGATACAAAAAGGGATTAACACTGTCTTGTAAGAGGAGAACCAAGAAACAATTCTACCCACAGGGCCAACAATGCTTTTCCTCTCAGGAATGGCTGCACCAGGGCAAGGAGCAGGTTCACAGCTGAGCACCCCCTACCAGAGACAAGGGACCTACACAGAAATGGCCCAACTATTTCCAAAATAAGAGTGGAATCCTACAACAGATTTGCATTTCAAGCCAAATTATCCCTGGTACAGCTCTGCTGACTGTGGTGGAAGAACAAGAAAAATTAATCTGGCCCTACCGGACAACTATAGCAAACCTTCCCCATAAATCAGTTCAGGAGTGAGACATCTGACAGCTGGAAGCTCCATGTTCCTTGCTAACTTCAAAGGCCAAGACTTGACAGAGTGAATTACAAACTTGTGGCTGCCACTATCAAACACCTTCCCTGCACCACATCTGTCCTTGAACTCCGTAAGTGTTCCCAATAGGTTAAATTTCAAACTGTCCCTAGTGTAGGTAGGTCTACAGTGAAGCCACAGCAGTCCCTCCTGCTCCACCTCTCTATAATTGCTCCCACACCCTAACTCAAAGCCTCATTCAGGCAGAGCATGACAAAGTGCATGCTTTTCAGATGGGTGTTTTGCTTTTTATTTTTTTTAATAAATGCATCAGGCAGCATGGTATATCTCTTGCTGCCTCCAATTAGTGTTGTGACAATATGGTTGTGATTATTTAAAGCAAAATTTGAGAAGAAAAAGCAAATCCACTTGATACACTGAACAGAACACTAGGCAGAACTGAGCCAAGGCCCGCCAGTGCTGAAGGAACATGAGAGTCAGTGCCAGAGGACAAATCCTGGATGCCATGTTAGCCACATGAAGGTTTTGACCTTCAGATACAATGGGCTGCAGCCAGACTAAGTCATCAACATCACCAGAAACAGAGGAATCCCTGGAAAGGAAGGCAGAAAACTCTTGTGGGCTATATAGTCACTACAAGGTTTGCACGGCTGAGATGGGAGCTGGAATCTGCAGCAGACCCTCAGTCAAGATCTGCTTTGGGGGGACAGAGGAGATGGGAAGACTTGCACTATTTCTTTTGCCTTTTGCCAAGATTCAGATAGCACAGATTATGGTAAAATTCACTTGGCAAAAAAGGCCTTTATTAGAAAAACAAAAAAAGAAGAAAAGAAAAAGGAAAGGAAAAGGAAAAGGAAGAAAAGAAAAGAAAGAAAAGAAAGAAAAGAAAGAAAGAAAAGAAAGAAAAGAAAGAAAAGAAAGAAAAGAAAGAAAAGAAAGAAAAGAAAGAAAAGAAAGAAAAGAAAGAAAAGAAAAGAGAAGAGAAGAGAAGAGAAGAGAAGAGAAGAGAAGAGAAGAGAAGAGAAGAGAAGAGAAGAGAAGAGAAGAGAAGAGAAGAGAAGAAAAGAAAAGAAAAGAAAAGAAAAGAAAAGAAAAGAAAAGAAAAGAAAAGAAAAGAAAAGAAAAGAAAAGAAAAGAAAAGAAAAGAAAAGAAAAGAAAAGAAAAGAAAAGAAAAGAAAAGAAAAGAAAAGAAAAGAAAAGAAAAGAAAAGAAAAAAGAAAAGCTAGTGAGTATCAGGACTTAGATTTCAAAAAGTACAAGATCTGTATAAATTCAGCAAGATGTCCAGCACCAGATTATTTCATGGTGCAACAAAGAACCTGGGGAGAGGCCAGTGGGACCTGGCGAGGGGAACACCATCTACCTCCCCAGCAGACTGCCAGTCTTAGGTACTTCTCAACAGCAGATGGATTTTCCTTGTTCCTGCAGCATCTCAGGTCCCACGGGAGGTATTGGTTGCAAGCAAGCACCTGAATATTGCCTAATGGAGTAAGCCAATCACTAACTCAGCTGGCGTGTCCATGCCCATCCACTGATTAGGTGGGGTTTTTCTGGATGCATTTCCGCCATAGCATTTCTTTTTTCTTCTTTCTCCACTTTAAAGTGTAAGCAAAAGGACTGCTTTCATCAGTAATAAGTTAAAATCAGAAATGACCTAACTAACAAGTAACTGATATTGGTCCTTGGAGCTCAAAGAGTAAAATCCATAGAAAATCTATTGGTTCCATTTTTTCTGGTATATCCCATGCACACCCCCATTAGAAAAATGGGGTTTATGAATCTTATCATACAGCAAGGAGCAGTACCTTGGAGCCAGAGCTGACAGCCTGTGGTAGAGGTCTGGGCTCTCTGAGATTGCTAAATATGGTTCTAAGTCACTGCTCAATCCGTCTTCACGTGGCCGTTGGCCAAGGCAACGGGGGCGGTGGGGGCCCCCGGCTCGGCAGTCTCATCAAAGCGTAAGCGCAGGGTGTTTCTGATCACCAGCTGCTCCATGATGAAAGAAGCACAAAACCATGGGATGGCATACTCCAGGGTGATCAGGCCCATGAAGTCAAAATCAAACTGGGAATAGTCCCATGGGCAGGCATTGAACTGGCGTAGGATGAGGCCAGTGGTGAACTCCCAGAGGTATGTCCACAGTGTGTAAATGAAGCAGCGCACTAAAATGTTACATTTGTCTTTGAGATACAGATACATCTTCTCCACAATGAGGATGGAGGTGCCATAGATGAAGAGTGCCCACACACTGGTAACACCTGGGAACTTCCAGTTGAAGTTGACCACAAATTCCCAGGCAGCTGTGAACATCACCTCACAGAAATAGCCATGGATGGCGTAGAGGTACCATCGTGAGAAAGCGGTCAGAGGTTCTGCTGCAGCCATTCTTCTGCACTCACCCCAGCAGCACTCTGAAAGGAAGAGCGAGAGAGAGGGAGAGAGGAGTCAGTGAGGATATCACAAGTCCTTATCCCCTAGATGGCAACACACAAACTTGTAACAAAGGATAAATCCGAGAAAGAAGGGACTCTCATTTTTACCACAGCACATTTTAAGTCCTGGGGAAAGGTGGCACCTTACAGGGCTCCATGACTCAAGATGGGCCTGAACAACATATACTGCTCTGCCTGAAAAATGGGATGCCGCTTGTATTACCTTGGCGATAAGGAGGGAGTTGATAAGTACAAGGGCTTTGCCAGGAGCAAGACTGCCAAAGAATTTACTGGTTGCGAGTAAGTAGAAAAATATAGTCATCCCATAAAGGAGCACACATCACCTCTTTGCTCTTTTCAAGAAACAGCACTGTATCTTACTTTTCTGATAGTACTATGGAACAGATTAGATGAACACAGCAATGTAAAACTGTAAACTATTGCCTACAGTCTCTATACCCAAAATGCTTACTGTAGTGTAAAACTGAGCTTTGTTGGGAGTTACGGCAAGGGAACTGGAGGAGAAAATTCAGAGATTTTACACTTACAGACACCATACTTTGCACTCATTATTCAGCTGAACTTTTCTTTTGACTGTTGAAGACCTTATTCATTGTATGGCTAGCATTTGTAAAATAATTTTCTTATGGTGTCAGACTTCCTGATACCAAGTCAAAAAGCACAAGAGAGCCACTGAAATCCATTCCGATTTGGCTTCAGGACTGCAAAGCACAAAGGAAGAGAATAAAAAGGAACAGCTGAGCCTAGAGAAGGGTAGTTAGTCATGATAAATAGGAAATGAGAACAAATTCTAATTGTCTATACAGGAAGAAATTGCTGAAGAGGTTTTGAAAAGGCACAATTTGCTTATCACTGAACTGTTTCAGCACAATTAGCTTTTTACACTTTCTGTAGAGATTCACAGGTCTGCTATGCTACACTGACAAGAGGTGATTATAAGCATAATTTTACTGAAGCCTTGCAGATTTACACCACAGGATGAATGTGACCTCTTTCATTCTTAGAAACTTACTCTTTCAAGCTGAGTTTCTCTGGACTCTTTACCAAGCACTATTTAACTTGCTCTGCACTTGTCAGTTCTGTGGCACAGTGTGCTACGAAAGGACACTAACATAACACTAACCTTATGTACAGTCATTCCATGCCATCTGAAAACAGACTGTTCCTGCCCTGCCCTGTAAACACAGTGCCTCTCTGAACAAAGTATTAACATGCAACTGACATTCTGATAGGAGATAAGAGAAACTTCTATAAGGAAAAATGGAACTGTAATAATAAACATGAAGAAGATATGCACAGGGGAATTTTGAAAGTGAAAAGGACAGAGCTGTATCCATGATCTGTTCACACCTCTCTTAACCAGACATACAAACATCCAAAGCCTTGACAGTTCATATGATTTGGGTGCTTGAACAAAGATCCATTTTCTAACGGCAGAATCCATTTCACACAGGACACTGAGCCATCATTACATGCTACAGAGAAAGGTCAACAGCACATAGTGAGTTTGTAGGTGAAAGACTAAAGAATCACTAGAGATTGCCTCATGTCTCCTAACAATTCAGTCCCAAGAAACCCTGCAAAACAGCAGAGGAGGTGGCACGTGAGAAATATGCAGGAGGTGTATATCCATACAGTCCATAAGAAGCTGATGCGTAAGGGCACAGCAAACTGAGGAGAGTTTGTCAATGTAATGTTACTTGGTTAGTTTGCCAACACAGTCGATAAGCTTAGGACTCTGAATCTTCATATCATTACTCCATTGTGACATAATTTCAAGAACAAATCAAAAATCAGAAGTACAGAAGTAAGGGAAAGCAGTAAGAAGGCGTCATGATTTAAACCCAGCTAGCAACTAAGGGCCAGACAACCACTTGCTCACTTCTCTCCAGTGGGATGGGAAGAAGAATCAGGAGGGAAAAAGAAGGAGAACTCATGGGTTAAGATAAGAAGAATGTAATAATTGAAACAAAGTAAAATGTAATAATAATGTAATTAGCTCAGTTGGTTAGAGCATGATGCTAATATTGCCAAGGTTGTGGGTTTGATCCCTGTATGGGCCATTCACTTAAGCGTTTGACTTGATGATCCTTGTGGGTCCCTTCCAACTCAGAATATTCTGTGATGTTTCTGTAATATGTAATATTATTATCCAGAGAAGAAAATTATTGTAAAGATTTTACTAAGTTGCCATGGGATCGTATGGTTTTCCTCTCTTTTCTATAAGCCTTTCTAACTTTTTCACTTGTGATCCTTAGTCCTTGCACTTCTCTCTACAGCTTTACATGAAATGTATTTTAACTTTTGTCTGGGAGCACCCTTGTAATTTTTAAGATCTGTTCACAAAGTTGGATCAAATGCACAGAGGGTCTTTCCCTCTCCCCCTCCATTTTTATTCCAAGGATCCCCTCACCAATTATTTCCATTGCCTCATACCTCCCTACAAAAGCCAAAGACTCAGAGAAACATATCCAACAAGCCCTGTCCTGTTCTACCCCATGCTATTTCCTCTGTGCAATGAAGATTTCTCTTTCCTGGTTCTATACCACATACTTAATAAAAATCTATTTATTTTCTGTTTCTTTTTTACTGTTTGCAAAATATTTAGTCACTACACTAGAAGCCTAATAACTGAATCTAGATCAGGTCTCAGACATCTACAATACAAGTTAACCCATTGCAAAGACTACTGTTGAGTTCTTTTGAATCCCATGGCTTTCACCACAACTGCAAAGAGACAAACATCAGAGCACTGGCACTGTCTCAATATTTGCCTTCTCTACTGTCGTGTGCCCACTCAGCCCAACCTCAATGAAAACTTCATTCTTACAATATGCTTGAAAGAGTCCCCATAGACTTCCTGCTGATTAGGAGCATCCCAAGACATGGCAGATGCCAATCTGTGGTAGCCCACTGTCGTAGGTACTAAGCAAATCCACAAATCACAGTTCCTCCTGTAAAATATTTCATCCAAAATAAAACAAAAAGTACATAGTAAGACATAAAGGGAATGGAGGATACATTTAGGGGGCTATCACAAGCACAGCACATCACTGCACAAGCTGGAGACTGTACAATATAATGGTTACAAGTCACTTGAGCATTTACAGAACAATTAAAACTGCAGCTATTCCCAAGCATCGTATTTCCCAGCCACACCAAATTATTTGGTGTCTGGTAAGCAATACTGCACAAGAAGGTCTCAAGAGGGACATAAAGGAGAAAAGTGGTGTTTTATTGGGCAGCAATTCATGATAGAAGAATCAAGCTGAAAAGTAGTTGCATGACATTAGTGGGAGAAGCATCCAAACAGAAGGCCAAGACTGGATTCAGTAAGAAATACAGATTTGTGAAAAGCCTCAAGCAGATAATTGAACTTGGTGATGCAAAACTTGTAATGGAGTGACAGTAATACTGACCAAAAGGCTCTGAATGTATGAGAGCTATTCAGTCTCCTGAGGAAAACAAATTACATTCATCACTGAGGTACTTAAAAGTGGGATGGGCAGCAGCTTCCTGAAAATCAGAAACACAGCTGCCAGCTATGCAATTGTCTCAGCAGAGAGCAAACAATTCATGGAGACTGCACATGGATGACTATGCTTGCACAGAGGCTGCTCACACTGTGCTGTTTTGGGGAAAATAGGGGAAATTTGGAGAGATTTGGGGAAAATAAAAAACTCTAAATTCAAAGTTTTGAAAATGCCTTCCATCATCAGCAAATTATATTTCAAATAGTTAAAATAGAAATAGTTCCTCTAATATAAAGTTATTAGAAAGCCTGGGCTAGGCCAGCAAAAAATTTTTCCTTCTTTCTCTAGTAGGACCTTCTTTTCCAGCTTGCTGAGAAAAAAAAGAAAGGCAAGTCTATGGAAACCACACATGGACCTCCAAGGAACACTCAGTCCCTTCCCTGACTGCCCTGCCTGTGTGCGTAACTCTGCTGGCAACAAAGGGGCCAAGAGCCCACTCCACCCACAGGAAACAAGCACAGACCTAACAGAGGGAAGTATATGAAGGACTGAGTTTCTCTACAGAAATCTGGTTGCAGCAGCAAGTTCCTTGAGGACACAAAGCTGGGAGGAGTGGCCAATATCCCCTAGTGCTGTGCAGCCCTTCAGAAGGATCTTGACAGGTTGGAGAGATGGGCAGAGAAGAACTGCCTGAAATTCAAGACAAATGCAGGGTCCTACACCTGAGGAAGAATAACTCCATGCAAGGACAAGAGGCAATAGGCAGAAGCTGATGCACAGGAAGTTCCACCTGAATATGAGGAAGAATTTCTTTACTGTGCGGATGATCAAGGACTGGAACAGATTGCCCAGAGAGGTTGTGGACTCTCCCTCACTGGAGATATTCAAGAACTGTCTGGATACAATCCTGTGCCATGTGCTCTAGGATGACCCTGCTTGAGCAGAGAGTTTGGACCAGATGACCCACTACGGTCCCTTCCAACCTGACCCATTCTGTGATTCTGTGATCAGGGCGGGACTTTGACTTATGGCTGCAAGAACCAAGATTACACTTTAATATTTTAGAATTTCAACTCTGAAATGGGTATTAATAATCCCCTAGATTGAGGTAAGATACAGGTAAAACTGATGCACCAGGCCAAGTAAGGAGAAAGGACTAACATCCCAGACTGCCCCACTTCACGTGAGACCCCTGTGCAAGAGGAGCACTTCCATACGTACATTTGGTTTTGCAGGTGATGCAGCCTTGGCAGGCAAGAAGGAATTGATCAGAAAATGGACTGGTAGTAGACCAAGAAATAATGGCAGACTTGTCTCACACAAGCACTGCAGGGGAGACCTCAGTGGACGTCGTATTCACGCCTGATTAAGTTCTTGATCACTGCCTGGCTCATTTTTTTCAAAGCTCTCCTTTGCAGTGGCTTTCTGCCCATTTCCCTGCTACCAAGGCAGACTGTGCTTAAAAAAAGGTCTCTCACAGATTGTCTTTATTCCCTCTAATCCAGCAGAATTATTTAGATGCTCTGGATGAGTGTAATGAGACCTCATCAAGAAACTCTGAATTAACTTTGAAGTGCTAATAAAGGAAAAACACAAACAAAAACCTCCATGAGACAATTTTCCTAATGAGTGATATCCTGAGGCTATGAATTCTGTCAGCTACTTGATCCACCGCAGGTGAACTTGAACTACTGCAACATGTTTCTTACTCATAGTGCCCAGTTATTTCTGCAAGGTAAAAAGTTAGGGCACAATATTATTTTATAAATTCATATTTCAAATATTTATCAATGTTTAGTTCTATAACATGCATGTTCATATTTCTACGAAATGCTTTAGATACATCTATAACCCTATGTTACATATCATAATTACTCTTAAATTTGAAAAAATGCAAAGGAGACACACTTGTAGTAGGGCACTTCAGTCTCTCCAAACTACAGGGCTGAAGTGAAGGACACTTGCCTCTCCCTGCCCATGAGCTGTACTGCTAATGTCCTCCTTCCTCAGATCCTTATTACCCAAACAGTACTTATGTAAAAGTAACCGTTCTTCATGACTTTTTAATTACTTTAATTGGCACATCACTGTAGCTACTGTGTTCTTTCTTAAGAATGGGAGAATCACATGTGTCTGCTTTCTGCTTTAGCAAGGATTACAGTAGATACGAGAACATGTTGGTGAAAATTGACATGCATTTTTGAGCAATACCTGTTTAAGTGTAATTTTTATTTTGCATTTTCCCTGTGAGTAAACACCTAACAAGCATACCTTTGCAACCATGGACAACATTCAACTAATATGCTGCAAATCTGGCTTCAACATTTTTACAGAGGTCTCGCACACCATTAGAAGTAAAGGTTTGCAGAACACTAGATGTGTACAGAACACTAGGTACTAGATTTGGCCCCAAGACATTAGTTCATCAGTGTTTAAAGATTTATACAGTAAAGTCTTAGTGGTACTTATGTGCTGAAGTCATAACTCTGAGGAGATATTCATCCTTCAGGTAACTAAGAGCCTCAATTAACTGTGGCTCAGAAAATAGGATTTCAACTGTACTGAAGTGTGGAAGAGCTCCAGCAGATCGATTAATCAAGCCCTGCAATGAAGCTAAAAGCATGCCACAGACATCTCCAAATACAGACTCTCAAGTGCTTTCAGGAAGGATCTGGAGCCCTGGGATTTTGGTCAGTTCTGACTCATTTGTTTTTGCCGCTTCTCTGTCTGGACTCTACATCCATCAGGATGCACATTGTCTCCCTTCCACATACTGCAGGGTAAGAAAACAGAGTCTATTTCTCATCTGCGTTTTCCCCTCATTTTTGTCTCTAGCTCTTTTCCCATAGAAGGCACATCATTTCCCTGCCACTCCTTGTTTTCTTGTTCCCTTGCCCAGTTCACTCTGTACCTGCTCGCAGCCTCTGATCCCAGTCTATCTTTCAAATCTGGTCCAAAGAGAATTGGGATACAGTAAAAAAGAATGACGACAAAAGGAGATTAAATTAATCCAATTACCAGGCTAACCCAAAGGGATGGGGAAGTGTAGTTCTTAGTGGTAATGCCTGTGCGTGGTATCAGAAAGTACCATTTCACAATGGAAAGGAGAAAGGTAGGGTTTTCTTGGGAAGAAGCATAAAGAGGGGTGGCTTCTCAGAGGACAAAGAGAAAATATGAAGACATTGTTTAAAGAATAGCTTTCTGACTAAGGTGATCTCATGAATGACAGTAGAAGCGCAGAAAGTAGAGACTTTCCATGTCCTGCCACACATATAGCGGGAAATGTTACGTTACGTGAACTCACCTTAGCCCACCTTAGTGACCACTCCAACTTGAGAATAAATTAGGGCAGTAGCTCTTTACTTACAGTGCCCAAGAGGAATGTTTCCTTTGTACCTGACAGAAGTTAAGACCCCCAGGAGTCATGCAAGTAGCAGACTGGAAAGACACTATGAAAATTACTGAATCCAAACCTGACATCTACAATTATTAGGCCCAAATCTCCCAGCATCTCCTTCAGGTAAGGTCTTGTTCTTCTCCAGGCCTGTTGCTATAAGGCTCTTGTGCCTTACCTGCTGCCCTTCCCTGTTTGGAAAAATCTGCCCTGAGTTCCCAACATTTGCTGATAATACAATTCTCAAAACAAGCAAATGTCCAGCAAGAGCCTAAGTGCCCCTGATGTGCCTCCAGCACAAAGCAGAGACTTTGAAGCCAGAACTCTCCTATAGGAGCAGGCAGAGCTTCCCACTGACACTGAGGAGGAGGGAGCCAGCATTATGGAAGNCTTTGAGGAGACGTCCTTTCGGACATCTTTCCTTGAGATTGGCCCAAACCGGCACAGTCTGTCACCAAGGAGATGGCATGTCCAGGGGGCACAATCTGCTCTGAGAATCTGTATCAGCCATCCTTCAGTTTTGGGCGCTTAGTTGCTGGATTCACCATTATTTTAACCTGGACAGTTGACTTCTTTCTCTGCAGTGAGAGCAGATCTGAGTTCCTAGAACCCAGTTTTCAAACAGTGACAGGTTGACACACCATGACTTCAGGCTCATAGTTCCCTAATGGGCAACTGCCTGACTCTTAAGCTCCTGCTAGCTGGGCCCCTTCATATCAAACTGTGCATTCAAGTACAGTGGTAATCAAAATTCATGTGTATTTTGAAAAGCTTGAGCTTAGCACATGATATTAGCTGACTGAAGAAAATCTGACCGTCAAAGAACACAATGCATATCATGCTTTACCAGCAACCCAAACCAGAGTGGCGAATGGAGAGAGAGAATTTGTCCTGAAACACAAGAGTTTACAAGATTTCATCCTTTCCACTGTCACTACACAGCCAACACACGCAAAGAAAGGACAATATTATGGCAAGACATCATGTGTCACCCATCTTATGTGGTTTCTTACAGCTTTTTGGAAATTCAGACAGTTCGTTTTTGAAAAGGTGGGGGTTTTTTCTTCTTAGCAAATGCCTCATCTTTCCAAAGCAAAACGAAAAGCAAGTAAACCATTCTGCTTCAACCTACAATAAAAAATTGGTCAACTCACAAAGGCCAGTATCAGTAACAAATAAATATGCTTAGCCTAGCACTTCTGAACAGCCTTCAGAAATAAGCCAGAATCAGGATGAAATGGATGAAAGCCAGATTTGGAAAAAAAAAAAAGACAAAAACATTCAAACATTTTTCACATTGAAAATAAAGCTTGGCAGAGAAAAATACTATGATCAAGGTGCTGAAGTATCTAAAATCCTAGCTTGCTTACATACTGACAAAATCCAAGTCACTTAAATCTGTGTCATTGACAGATCCAAAGTAGTGTCTCCTCGCTTGCTACAGGTAAAGGTCAAAGCATCATTTCATAAAACTAGCTGCTTCTTTTATGAAAATTCTTGTTGCATATACACAACTGTAAAGAACTGTTTCCGTCTCCTTTTATCACTCTTCACTGGTGCACAAGCCTTTAAAAATTCCCAGAATTCAAGTGATAGTAGGTAACCGGATAGTTTAAATACCTGCAGCTAGCAACTACAGTCACTCTCCATCCAGAAGGAACAGAACTGCTGCAGTTCATAAAGAAACGTAGCATTTTGGTCTAAGCTGAGTTAGAGTTAAACCCTGCAAGCAGAAGATACTGCATAAAGTCAGATGAAACAGGAGAGAGCACACTTTAAAGCACCTTCAGGTTCAAAGCCCAAGATTGTCAGGAAGAGTTTCCTTCTCTCTTTCCCCTTTTGGAAATCTCTTGGTGGCAATTCTACAGCAAATAATTTTCACTTCTCAATATATAATTCTTTCCTTCCTAACATTAAACTATTTCTGAGATGTCTAAGAATCAGGCCTCCCAAGTGCTATCTGCCACTCACAAGGCTGTGACTCCTCAAGTTTCCTCCAAACGCCCCAGGTGTAAAACTTGAGCAGTCTCAGAGTACTAAATTATTCTTCTTCACCAAAGGAATCCCTGTGGAGCCTCCAAGATTACCTCATCTACCTCATCTTCTTAATTTCAAGTTCACACAGGCATCAGAGGTAGAAACATCCTGGAAAGGAAGGGTAGAAGAGGATAAATCTCTAAATTCTACTGACCACCTCCTCATGTCCAACAAGATCCTCAAGTAGACAACCATGCCAACAACTAGGAAAGGAGCTCCTCTAAGCAGTTTCCCAGTTTTTCCCACTAGTGCCCACCAATTACCCTACTATGGGTATTAATCATGCTATCACTGGCTTGCAAATTATGTAATCAGCAGTGGAAATATATTGTATGCACAAATAAATAAGTCATGAGTTCTGTACTTTATTGTTCAGATTTATTTCAATTCAGCATCACTTAGGTAAATTTGTGTTCATAGACTTGTCAAATTTCTCTGTCCTGAATAACAAGTCAACAAAAATTTAGGTTTTAGGGCCTGGTTCCTATACAGCAAACATACCCCCCCAGTGTATTGGGTACTTCCGTTCCTATTTACATCTTTGCAAAAGAAGGCTGACACTTTTAGCACTGTTGTTTCCTAAGGGTATCAGGAAGTTTAGCATTCAAGTTACAACCACAAAGACACCATCTTCATGTTTTATGCACACCTGTAATTTTTCTCTTTTCTAAGCCTGAAGCTTGAGATCCACCATAAACCTCTAATGTTTAGCTGTTTATGACTCCCCTTCAAGTCATTCATTTGATTATGTGCTGTGTGTCCCAAGAAGGAAGCACAAGAGCTTTCCCACAGGGAAATGTGACTGAAACTCAACCTTCTGAAAGATGGCAAGTTGTAGTCAGGAGCTCTTTTAAAAAAAAAAAGGAATAACTCAACTTTTGTGCCCCATGCAGAACTGGTATTTGCCAGGCTACTTCTCCCTGCCATTCAAGGAAGCTCTTAGCTCTTCAGACATCAATTTCTTAACTCAGCATTGGTCCGTAAGCTTTTGCTATTGTATCCTACAGCTCCCTCCTTTTCCAATCAGTCAACTTATGAAGTTACTGTTCCAGTAGTGTTTCCCAGCACTATTCCAACTGAGACATGTGCTCCCAGCTGCAGCTTCATGCACTCCAGCTCATGAGCCAGGGAGCTGGGTCATAAGGATGTCCCGCATCTCCTCTGACTAGAGCTGATGCCACCGTGGTTCTTTTCCTACTGTTTCTGAGCTTCTTACTGCCTCTCTCCCAAATCACAGACCTGGACTGTTCTCTGGTTTGGACTGGACCATAGATATCTGCTTTAATGAAGACAACCTGCTAAATTTGAATTCTATCTACAGCTGTATAGATATATAAAGACATAGAGACACCTTTATATATTGTCCTAATTTATTTGCTGATTTGTACTCTTTTCCCCTCTACTTGAAGGGGATGGATTTTTTTTCTTATAACTGCCTCTTCTGACTGTGTTCATTTTTGTGCTGAGGTGAGCTTTTAAAAACGCTACAAACACTACTATTGGATTTAGATTCATACCTTCAACCTGCCAATCACTTATCACAGCTTCACAGTGTGCTCACTTCAGCCTTTGCAGAGCCTCTCTGAAAATAGATCCATTTAATATTATGTTTATACCCTTCTTCCACATTTCCTTTTGTGACTGCAGCGTGTCCAAATGACCGTGTCCCACTGAACAGTCTCCCCAATAAAACCAACAGATTCGTTGCTCCAATACTGGAAAGATTTTTCAAAATCTGACTGTATTTATCAGTCAACCTAAGTGTAACACTTAGGGTTCCTTAAGACAGAAAAGTCTGTGTGTATGTGCACAGGGCTGCTTCAGAATATTCTAAATGCCTGAAGTCCAGGAATTTACCTTTCATAATACAGCAAGCCCAGAATATGAAATAAAGCAATACCATAGCTTCAGACTGCTTTACAGATCTAACAGTTTATGGTTGAGACCCAACTCACATTCACCCCTTTTCTGAGATCCAGTCTACACATCCAGCCTTCTGAAAAATTCTAAACCATCTCTTGTGAATAGCAGCTAACATGCATCTGCTTCAAGACTCATGGAATGTAACTGCATCATGTTAATACCACCTACTTCTAAACACCTGAAAAAGGAATTAAGCTTCCACTTCAGAAAAGAAAATCCTTAAGAACTGCTAACTCTAATCCTAAACTCAGCAAGGATGTAAAAATACTACTCACCTCTTCACTCAACTGTCAATCTGCACAGAAGACATTTTCCACTCTCAGCTGCAGAAAGATGGCCCAGTTGCAAAAAGTCAAAGCACCATGATAAAAGGAGACTTGAATTTGAGTCCACACACACAGCTACTTCAGTAGAAGACACAGCAATTTTCTTGCTGGTTTGTCTTTATTCTGTTTTATATGCTTCGAAAAAGAAAATGTACCAAAACACGCACAGCTCTTTTCTTATACATATTCATTTAATTTGCACTGATTGACAAAACATCCTCGTAATTGAAACACAGGCGCTAACTGGCCAAGATCTTTGGCCATCTCAGAAGAGAGACAAGATAACAAAGTATTCTTTTGATTGCCTCTGGAAAATGCTTTTTCCAGAACAGATAACTCATGTTGATGCATAATGCAGAAAGTTCATGTTCTCACTATCAGAGCTTCTCTTTCCTTTACAAAAGCACTGATGTTTATCTGGACAATCCAGACAGTATCTTCCAATGACCCTGAATTCCCTTTACAAAAGTATTTGTGATGGTCATGCAGGGGCCTTAGGAACATGTGGAGACACAAGCATGAAGAAGGAGGAGCTGGTGGCCCAGTGTCTCCATCCAGCTGGGGTTGTGATGTGCACAATCTTTCCCCACTGCAGGGCTCCACAGGAAAATGCTCATGCCAGGAAGAATTAGCTACTGCAGATCCAGACTATGTTTTCAGTAACTTTGATCTTACTACTTTGGTCAGATCAGAGACAGAAACATGATACTCAACTTCAAACAGCTTCAAGCCCAAAGATGGCCTGAGTATCTGTAATTTACTGGCCCCCCTCCACCTCCCTCTCGATATCGGCTGACTCAGTAAAACCTATCACCTCTCCTTAGAAAAGGGAATATTGAGCTAACAGACTTTACCTCGTTTCCAGAAGAGGCTTATTTTTGAAGTCTCATGGCAGCCTATTAGCTGAATGCTATGAAACACAGGACACCCTCAGATGCAACACTCAAAGAGTCATTTACACCAGATAGGAACATGTACGAAGAAGTGGTAAGACCACAACTTCCCAGCCATGAGGTTCAGTTTGTTCTTAACACCTCCTATACTTAGCTTCTCTTTTTGCCAAGTACCAAACTTCCACTAATTTCTGTCAACTTGTCAGAGGAAGTTTATTATACTCTGCACCTGGTTGGAAAGACACCGTTTCCCCATGGGGCCTGGCAAGCACAACCAGAAAAGAAAACAACCACGGCTGTGTCATCCACTACAGCATGGAGGCAAACCTGCCAACCTGGAGTCTCATCCAAGGGCAGTAGAGGCTTTTCAATGGATGGATAATTCAACTGGCTTCCTTCCATTGAACTGGAACCTAATGCTTTACCTAGATACCATGGAATTGTCCTTTTGGATTTAAACAGGGGAGACAAGAAGAGAATCTCAGAATAGTTTGGGTTGGGAGGGTCCCTGTAGGATCCATGACAGGGTTCCCCAAAGGGACAGACCCCCAGTTCTGTTCCCCTGGCTGGCAGAACGCCCTGCCCCCCTTTCCCCTGTGTTCTGGGGCCCCGCCTATGTCCCGCCCCCCTGCCCAGAATTCTCTGCTGGTGTCCCGGGAAAAGCAAAATCTGCCCGGGCACAGCTCTCTTTCGCATCAGCCCCTCGGATGGAATAAAGCTCTCCTGGAACCTGCACAAAGTCTTCTCTGTTCTTACCGCCGGGCAATGTTGGGCCAGCCCGGCCGGTGTCAGGGACACCAGCCGGGACCCCAACAGGACCCCAAAGATCATCCAGTTCCAACCAGCCCGCCAGGGCAAGGACACCTTCCTCTGGGTCCAGGTTGCTCAGGGCCCCATCCAACCTGGCCTTGAACACTTCCAGGGATGGAGCATCCACAGATTCTCTGAGCAACCTGTTCCAGTGCCTCACCACCCCTCACAGTAAAGAATTTCTTCCTAATATCCAATCTAAACCTACCCTCTTTCAGTTTAAAGCCATCAATCCTTGGCCTATCACTAAATGCCCTTGTAAAAAGTCCCTCTCCAGCTCACTTGTAGCCCTCTTTAGGTACTAGAAGGTGCTATAAGGTTTCCTTCTCAGAACCTTCTGTTGTGCAGGCTGAACACCCCAATTCTCTCAGCCTGTGTTCACAGGATACGTGCTCCAGCCCTCTAATCTGATTGGTGGCCTTCCCCTGGACTCATTCCAACAGGGCGATGTCCTTCCAGTTCTGGGGACCCCAGCGCTGGGGATGCAGCACTCCAAGCAGAGTCTTATGAGGGCAGAGGGTCCCAGTACAGACCCCCAAGGAACACAATTTGTTGCTTGAAGTCCATTGGGACTCTGAGCTATTGACCACTACCCTTTGGATGCAACAGTCCAAACATTTCCTTATCTACTGAACAGTCCACCCATCAAATCCATGTCTGACCAATTTAGAGAGAAGGATGTCGTGGGGGACCTTGTCAAAGGCTTTACAGAAGTCCAGATAAATGATGCTTGCACCCTTCCACTGATGGAGTCACTCCATCACAGAAGGCCACTGGGATGGTCAGGCAGGACTTGCCCTTGGTGAAGCTGTGCTGGCTGTCTTGAATCACACAAGAGTGTCCTGCCCCATTAAGGATTGGCCACAGAGTTCCCAAACTGGCAGGGCTTTCCCAGGGTCGCACTATTTTCTGCCCAGATCTTCATTTGTGGTGCCCTTAATACCCAACTTATTTTTTCAGCTTTCATTCTACCACCTCAAGAAAAGTTTAAAGAAACACTCTAAACAACTGGTTGTTATTTTAGGAGGCACAGTTGTTACTTAAGCAGTGAGGCACTGATCCCTCCTTTGAGCAGACACTGAGCTCTCACTGACCGAAACACACTTCTGACCTGTTTGTTTGCCTCCAGTAATCTGCCTTACACTACTACTGCAACATGACACCATTCTAACACATTAATTATTTGCATGACATGGTTTTACTAGATCTTGAATTTCATATAAACATTTCATACGACTAACATATATTAAACATTAATTCACTACTTTCAGGCACTTAACAAAGGTACCTTACAAGCTTCATTTCCATACAGGCTCCCATTTGTAGTTCCTAGAGCCTGTGAAGGTAGCTAGAGATGGGCACATTCTGAAGACAAAAGTAGTTTTATCATTCCTGATGCTATCTTTCCTACATGTTTCCAGTACCTACTCAGAGGTGCTTAAAAGCATCTACAACACTGATTTATTCACCTTGTGAAATACTTGAGGTTACATAGGGTAATTTCAGGTCTTATCAAACAAGATTTTTTTCTTTATCTTGCTTTCCTTCTGGGCAACAATAGGCACCTCATGCCTCTGGGCAAAACGCCAGTTGAACAAAGATGCCAGTTCTCATCTGTGTGTTGGGAACTATCTTGTGTTAAGACTAGAAAAGAATTCCTCAGTTTTAAGTAAAATGGTTTGATACTGCTCACACTGGACACCAAAAATAACCCTTTTCAAAAACCCCAAACCTTAAATTCTTTTTAAACCATCTTTAAAATCTGCTCAACAAACAGAGCATCAGGTGACCCATAGCAAATAGAACCAGAGAGGCACCATATGTTGTCTTGTCCACGTTTATGTAAGACACTTAAGAGTTGTCATTTTTGTGCCTGAATTGTGCTTCTACTATTGGCAGTCCTGAAGACACACACTCTGGTCAGCTGTCCATTCCTTTTTAGATGTACACAAACCTGCAGCATACTGATGCCTAAAAAGGACAACCTGAAACAGAGACTAGACAGGGGTAGAGGAATAAAGGAGATATTTATTCAAAAGGCCTTCAGAGGTACACCCTGGCAGGCCAAAGGCTACCAAGATGGACGACCAGTCACGAGTTCTTCACACTGTTCTAAGTTTGGTCCATTTGCATATCAGCATAAATCTGCCAATTAAACTTTAGCTAATAATGTAAACGCCCCCCCAACTTGCCCCCCTTTCTCAAGATGCTGGTTTACACATTTTGGCCTAGGAAGGTCTGAGTGTCCTTGAAGAGCAAGCCTGGAGAGGCTTTGTTATGTCTATCTTAGCATAAGAAAGCAGCAGCTAATGGGCTGCAAGACAGATCAGAGTTACACACTAGGAATACAAAGAACACAGAATTTGAAAAATATAAATGCTAAAACCTAAGGCATCAATACCAGAACTTCTATGACAATCACTAGGTATTAAGCAATACACTGTTGGTAGAATGAGTAACAATGTAAGTTTTTGTCTCCTGCTAAAACAATCTAAATATCATTCCATAATATTACTAGTCTTGATACATGCAACAACAAACCCATCACATTACACAAAGACCAAACAGCACTATCTGCACAACAGTTCATAGCAATGCCAAGGTGTTCAAGGTGTTAACATTTTCAAGTGTGCTTGTTTTGCATAGGCTTGTACTAACTTAGAAGCTAGATTACACTGCAGCTAAGTAACTTGCTTCACTGTATCTTCGCTGTCTCTGAGAGCTCCCACAGCTGTAAAGATATGCAAAGTTAACTTAAATATTACATATGCAAAGTGAACTTTTAAATGAATGTGCCTCAGCCAAGGCAGTGCTCAGCCAAGGCATGTGTGGCACACAGATAAAAGTTCTAGCAGCGCACATCTGTGCCTGAAAAGAAATGGAGAGTGACTTTTGCCATCCCATGCTGACAGTAGTTTTCTTGGGTATTTCTTATGTCTAAGTCACTCTTCTGAGTCAGCTGCACTTAGACACTCTGGCAGCACAGTACAAGATGCGAAGTTTTGCACTGCATCCACAACACTGACAGATCTTCCTTCCTTCTCCTGCTGAGTTTACAATGACCAGTATATAAAAGAATAAGGAGCATCTTATGCATGGAAGCAGCCCACATTCAGCAGCCTTCCCTCACATTTTCCCTGGCAGAGCCATGGCATGTAAAAATTTCCAAGAGTCTGGCTAAGAGCAGACTGGACATGAGAGGATGCTGAAAAAAAGTGAAGCTCTTCTACAGAGCTGCATGAAGGCTCAGCAGTCAAAAAGCAGGGGACGTTAGAGATCCACTCCAACTTTCATCCTGGGAGTATGAAAACTAAAGTATCAACTAGGCTACAGTAGTTCTCCCAAAGCAATTCTAAAAGGCATTGAGACTGATAGATAACACAAAGAATAAAAAATTTGAGTTCCCCTGAAGTTGCTAGATAGAGCTTAAAGACTAACTAGCAAAAAAAGATAAAAGAGTGCAAAAGTATGCACACAGGATAATAAATGTAGCTGGAATCAGGGGATAAATAGAAAATTAGGAATATAGTGGGGGTTTTGGCAAGTTATGTAACAAGAAGCAACATGCATGCCCCAAGAAAAGTTCAAAGAATGGTCACCTGTCATATTGGGGCACTCAGTAAGTACAACCACCAGAGATCCCTTTAGATGACCCTCCAGGACCATAAAAGGACTTCCAGTAGGAGGCAGATGAATGCAAATTAGTTGTAGGGAAAGTGATGTTTATGTATGAGTTAGGAAGTACATTGTAATGAATGTGTATAATCATGATGGAATAAACACCCTGTTGTAAAGTTTCATGACACACATTCAATTAGAGGAGATATCCTCTTAAAGTGTCCAGCACTGTAATAAAGAATGCCTGCTTTCTAATATTTCAAATTGTATTAGAAAGTTTATTTTCTGGCTGATTTCAGTATCACTACAACAAGGAAGTGAAGCAAGTAGAAGCAAGAAAAGGATCTTCCTAAGTCAGTGCCAAGGTGGCTACGTGGATGGGATTGTTGAGCAGCTGTGCTGCCTCATGAAGCAATATGCAAACTGATGCAAGTCTTGTAATGAGCTGTGCTAGCCCTAAGAGAGGCACAAGGGGCAAATAGTGCAGTGAACTAACACAGGACTGATGAAACCTCTGCTTTATTAGTAGGTTTGCCATGATCTGCAATGTGACCTTGGACATGTCACTCCACCTCTCTGTGCCTCTGACTGCCATCTGGCTGATTAGACTAAACTATTTGGTGTGAGGGCTGCATCTAATTGTAGATTGGGCTGGCAGGTAGCACAAATAGTTACCTATACTGACAAAAGTCATCAGGCAAAACTGAAATAGAAAGAGCAACTGCATCCAGTCACTTGCAGAAGTGCCAAATTGAGGTGCAGTCAAAGAGGCTGCACAACTAGGCAGCTCTTAGCACCAGTCTCATTTGCTTAGTCATCTGTGTCACACGGATTCCCAAGTTTACCAAAATATTTCTTTCAGGGCGCCTGAAGGTGCATCTCTAAGCCAGATACAAGCATTTGTATTTAACAGCATATTCAATAAGCTTCTCTGTACAGCACTTAAGACTGAGTAATTAAAGGAAATATTTCTGCAGTAAAGTTTCTCATTAGCAACCTAATTAGCCTTCTGAAAATAATTAACATTCCTTTCTATAAAGGGAACAGATGACCCATTACATTCATTAGGCAAGCAAAACAAATGCTGAAGGTAAGGAAGATTTGTTCAGGGAGACAGCAAGAAAGCATCCAGCAGCAGTGCAAGTGAAAAAGAAGAATATGGTTCACAAATGCCTGTGAACCATGAAGACTGGACAATGCAAGTGTGTGTGCAGGACTAGTATGGGCATAACTGCCTGATGTGTGCATGCAGCATTCACATTGAGCATTTTCCTTCCCCTGCCTCTAGGACCCACTGGTAATCTCATCACTGAGACACTGAAAAATTCCACCTCCAACTTGTTTTGAAAGCCAGAATTAATCAACCATTCACAGTCAGAAACAGCTCTCTCCACATGCAAAAATTTCCCAAGGGTCGTGTATTTTGAGTATTAAAACACTCTCAAAATGCCCATTAAAATAAAGCATAATTTAATGTCAGACACAGGGACAAGTGAGTTGATGGCTACGAACTGCATGAAGTACTGCATGAAGGGTGGTGCTTGATCAGATAGCGTGCCCCGAAAGGGTTACGCATGTTTCCTGACCAGTGCATGTTTGAAATCAGTGTGGCTGCAGAGTCACAGGCACCAGTGTTGTGGGATGTGTGTGTACATACAGATGACAGAAAGCAAAGGACAGAGGTCAATATATCACTGCCTGGTGCAGCAAGAAGTGTGGTATCAATACAGTTTGATGCACTGTTCCAGTACAGAACAACAGATAAAGGAGAAATAAGCATCCACATATTCAGGTAACATAGCAAACATAACAATTCATGAACAAGCAGATGCATTTTTAGCCAGTTCCATGTTTGATACATACTTACATTTCCCTGGCAGGAAAGCTGAACGCTCATAGCCTTCAAGTGTGATTGCAGTGAGGGCAAAGCTCAGCTGCACAAAAGCTCCATAGCTACATCACTATGGAAACCACAAATCCATTGCCTGCTCTGTTAGTCTACTTCTTTCACTGATTAAAAACAAACAAAGAAAAGGTATGCTTCCAGTTTACCACCTTTTCACTTTGGTCAAGACCATAGGATGACAAACACATTTTACCTTCTTCAGAAGCAACCCCTCCTTCCTTGACAGCTCTCTTTGTGAAACCTACCCAACCTCTCAACCCAGCTGGACGGTCATCCCCCTCAGCATGCTTCCACCACTTTTTTTAGTGAGGACTCTTCAAACGCAGTCTGGGATTTTATCTTAGCCTCCACAGTTTCCCTCAGCTTCTGGACTAGGACAACTCTAAAGGTGACTCACTCTAGGGCATATCCAGCTGGCTGACATAATGAGAAGCTGAAAACTGCTCTGAACACAAGCTACAGTATCTTGTTTAGTAACATTTCCTTCCTTTCCAAGAAGCTCTTTAAAAGAACATTTGAAGTGCTCTCAAAATGGAGTAGGGCACATTACAAGACAGCTGTAAATGCAAAGGTTGAACTTTTGCTTTAAGAAGACCATCATTTCTACAGCCGTTGCTAGTTACAGGTAGCTTTTCCCGCACGAAAAATCAGAATACCTCTCAGCAAAAGCCTAATAGCCAAGAGCAACTCTGAGAGATGCAGAAGGAAAATGGGGGGAAATGCTCACAAATCTGCAATACAGCATGCACAGTGCAGCCTGAATATGCGAAATGGCTGAAGGAATCTTCATACTAACCAGTGGGAAGAAAAAAGCAAGAAAATAGTTAAAACCCCTCTGCATCTAAGTGTGTGCATTTTATGCTGAAGAACAGCCTCTGAACAAACCTTCAGCAACACCTTCTCTCACAGTGGGCGCCTCTTACCTGAGCCCACAGCAGTTCATGGAAGAGTTGGAGGAGAACTCAGTCTCTGCAGCTCTGTAAGTCTTCAGTGTGTCTCAAATTCAACTTCCAGCTGACAACCATTACATAGACAAATGCCTACTAGTAAATGAGTTGAGAAAAACTATGTGTTACAGATGTTCCCAAGCAGCCATTTAAATACACTTATCTCCACTAAAGCACTCTGCATGGACAGAAAAATCCTGCCTGTGCTCAGGGAACTTTTAGCAGAGGACACTTTGGCTTCTCAGCAAGACAGAGCTAGGAACAAACTGACATAGTCTTTAGTTCTCTTACAAAAACCAAAGCAATGTTACACAAAAGATGTGACGCTCTCACCTCCCTTTTGCAAAATGTGCCAGAGCAGCCAGAGCTTCCATCTTGCTCCTAACTCATTGCCCTCACCTCCCAGATAGTTCCAGGCTGGCATTACCAGATGTGTCCCAAGTTCATTGGTGTTACAAGTATTCCTACCAACAGCCCACAGGATGATAAGAGGTTATTTCTGTGTCTTCAAGGATGTCACAACAGTGCCCAAGTCAGTTTAATGAAGGACAAGCTCAACAGAGTGGTGATCACAGTCTGCAGGGTCTTGTCCCCGTGGCTTTGAAAGCAGATCTGTCTGCATCTCCAGCAGACAGCATACTGAACAGCCTGAGTGGATGGAACCTACAGGAGGCATTGAAGGAATGAATAATTCATAGTCTTGTTCTGCTGCCAATGGATCTATGTTTTCTTGTGCCCATATGGTGCTCAGTTTTTGTTTTAACAGTAATAGGAGACTTCTGCACTTCATTCAATGGCTCTTGAGGACAGGCAAGAAGCAGCATTTGCTCTACTCACAGCAATAGTACCATACACCAGAGCACTTGCCAGACACAGCTTTCTTCAGAAATATTCATGGCTGCATCACTGACATAATGGCTGGACTCATACAAAGCTCAGTCCATCACCAGCTGCCTTCTCAGGAAGCTGCTGACACTTGCTTTGTCATAATATTGCAGCACTAGTCTGGACTTTGCCACTCAGTAGATGGCATTTGTTGACCAACTGAAGCCCTGTAATCAGCTACACAATGGGCAGCAAAATCACAGCTGGAGCTCTAGGCAGGAGCTGACCCTGCTTATCCACACTGTTAGCACTGCCGCAGTTAAGTCTAACGCTTTCCTTCAGCAGCTGACTGGGTCTGTTCCCCAGTCTCAGAGAGTATCAGGGGTCTCTGAACAAGAATACCCAGAGGAGTGGGACAACAGAATAGGCCAACACAGGATCTCTTAGGCACTACAACTAGGAGAGGGTAATGAGACACCTGAGACAGGACAGACTGAGGGATGACGGTACTACATGTCTCTGAAGTTTATGTAGCATCTACATATTCAAAGTGAGTTCCCAGTGAAAAATAAAGTACTGTGCACAACCTACCCATGAAAGCTGATCCACATTAGGGAAAACAATACTGTAGCCTGAACCACGCCACATACTGCAGACACAAAGAGCATGTCAAAAGTGCTGCAGGGTCTAGAAATTGTTCTGGTCCCACAATATCCACCCCACTGACCAGAATCAATATAAAGTTTTGCTCCGGATATAAATCACCCTCCCAAACTGATAGCATTTTACATGCACTCTGTGGAAGTGTAACTGATTGCCACAGCATACAGGAGAGTAGCAAGACGAGGCTACAAAGATTAGTACAGTAACACACTGGTGAATCAGGTGCAGAGACTGCACTGCTTGTTAGGGCCAGGAATAGATTCCTCATCATCCGACTCACACCTGTGCTTTCACAGAAGAGAGCAACCCTCTGCTCTTTACCTACTGCTCTGGTTTAGCTCAGAGATACTGCTCCACTGTCCTGATTGCTTTAACTGCCTAAGGCTATCAGTGTGAGGTTTTAAAGAGACAATAACACTGAAAAGTTTGGCTGCACAGATTACAAGCAATCAGAATGATGTGACTCACAGCAGATAGAAATCAAGGGTGATGTGTGCAAACGGCCATCTTACGCCTCCAGAAAACAACTTGAGGTTTAAACCGATGGAAATAACTTTGCAGTCTACATATTTAAATTCCAAAGGTCCCATCTACAATGCAGTCAGCTCTGTACTCAGAGAACTGCTCTGTTTTTCTGGTCTACAAGTGCAGTCCCACCAGTTTTACTCTCCAGACCTTACCTTTTCCAGGGAGGGATCCTGGAGCTCTCCCACTTTTTGGCCAGCTCCTAGTTCACAGCATCCACAGGCAGACTAGGTTGCCTCCAGCAAGTCCAAGCCGTTTCAGATGCCAGTTGTCTTCAGCCCAGGTGCGTGTGACCAACAGCTAATACAGCAACCAGCCAGCCTTCCTAAACCAAAGAAGTACAGTTTAATCTTCATACAGCAGAACACAGGAGAGGCTTTAAACACTGAATGAACTCTGTGTATGGATAGTTTGGCTCCAGTACACTGGGCCCTGGAAGACCTGATTTCTTCAGAGCCCCCACACGGCACCTGTACCTGCCCCTTGCCCAGGGTGGCACCCTGACAGCTGCCTCTCCTCGGGTGAGGCTGAGCCTTTCTTCTCTCCACTGTCCTTCTGGATCTCAGCCACAGCAAACACACGGAGCAACTTCACTGGAGTCAGCGACCAAAGGTTCAGTGCTACCATCTCAGCGGAGGTCTCAGTTAACTCTTGGAGAGTCTGCCAGAAATTGCTTTACCTCTATTTTCCCCATCAATGTCTCCATTTTTTAAGTTTCACTGCTGACACCTTTCCACCCCCATGCTATCTCTCCTAACAGTGCCTCCTTATCTTCCTCAACCTCCTCTCGTCCTCACTTCTCCAATCATCACACTTTTCTTCTCTCTTCCCCATTCCAGGACAGAGTGTGGACTTCATGTAAGCAGACCCTTGCTCCTGCCACCCATGCAGCACCCCAACCTGTTCCTGAGGGCATTGGCACTAACTCTTGTCCCCTCTCCAGTGATCCGACTGCCTTTCACCTCCATGTTGGGCTCAGGCAGCACAGCTGCATGATCCAAGCAAGTGGAACCCATGAGCTGGGGCTCTCCTTCTCTTCAAATGCTGACATTCAGGATGCCACATTCCTGATTTTCACAGAAGTCATGCCTCGAGGTGGCAGCTTCAACACACAAGTATCCAACACCTTCCTTATATCAGCCTCACAGATCTTACAATCCAAGGGCTTGTCTACACATAGCATTTTTCTGGATTAATTGCATATGAAGAAGTTAAAGCAAGGACATTTATGTGTCCGACTGTGTAACAAATGAGTTCTTCATGTTATCCTAATGAATCTCAGCATTTCTGAGCACCAAAATCCAAGAGGAATTTGAGAGATATTTTTTCCTTAATACACAAAACAAAACAAAAAACAAACCTACACTGTTTTTGTTTAGATGACACTGAGCTACAAAACCACTCCAATTAAAAATGCAGATTAAATAACTAACCCTCCCCCAAAAAATCTTCCCAAGAAGATTAATGGAGCCATGAATATCATAAACCCACTAATTAAATCAATGTAATATGGGTATTATTGAGGCACATCTAGCACCTTCTGCCTGTGCACTGAAGCTTGCATCTACTTTGGAGTCTCTCTTATCATGAGAAATAGTTGCTATTTTACAAGCTACATATTTGTATATCAGACTGGAAAAGAACTTGTTTGTTGTCTAGCTTTGGTATAAACTTTTGTGACATCAGTGTTCCTAAAAATTATTTGCTCGTAGTCTATTTTCCTTATATGTATTTTGCCACAGTTGGATATTTGCCACAGATTTCTACTGAACTATTTATCAGACATATACAAACAAAATTTCAAAAGACATTTCCCTAGAATCACAAGAACACTGAGAATGCTTTTTACATAGTCAGATGTACTTGTCTATAATTTGATATGTAAAAGACTGAGGACCAAAATTATATGAAATAAGCAACTGCGACACATTCCCAACTCCTTCAACGCAGAAACACAAACATTACAAAAGGCTTCAAGCCAACCTAACTTTAGGACAACACAGTCCTGCTCAATCCATCCCTCTCCCTGTCACCACCACTCAGGGAAAGAGCGCTTCACCCAGAGCCAGACCAAGGAACTCATCAGCCATCTGAATGCTACTCGATGCTACCCTAAAGCCTGCTAGTTTTCAGCTATATCATCATCTCTCAGATTTGGCTCACAGCACAGCAGGAAGAAGTTCCCTTTTCACAAGATACTTCATTACTTTGAACTCAAAGTGCTGGAGAAACCATACTTTTGGTTACAAATGTTTCTACACTTGAAAGAAAACACTCATTGAAGAAATCTTCATTAGTAAAGACTGTGTCATAATACACGTGAGCAGAGCAGTAGAACTGAAGAGAAAGATTTGACCTTAAGGTTCACATGATTAATACAAAGCTTAAGCTGTTCAGAAAAGGGGATTTGTTTTCTGTTTTGTGTATAAATGGACTTTCTGTGTCAAAATACTAATGATTAAAAATGTGTAGTGTTTGTAGTAAGGAAAGATCAAACAAAAAACCAGTAAGAGTAGCGTGAACATCTACTTGCATATACAAAAATGGTTAAAAACTAAAATCTCAGACTTCCCAAAACAGCACTTCCTGCTCTGACTGTTCCTCTGACACAGACACCAACATTCCTGGTGTCAGCAGGTTGGGGAGTGCACAGGAGCATAATCTAGCAGTATTGCTCATCAAATGACAATACAAAGAAAAGCAAACAAAAAAGAGAGCAAGTTCCTAACTGCAAAGTGGTTAGTTGTGCCTTCCTTCAACTGTCTATTTTAGTATTTACACTTCTTCATTATTTCTACAGTTCTCTACAAAGAAAGCTCAGGTCCATGCAACTACCCAGTGATAAGCTGTGCAACAGAAAAATCAAGTCACAACATTGCTCCGTGACTTATCTGGGATTCTCCTGGGAAGAAAGTGCCAAACTTGGAAACAGAAAGTGAGCATGTATCTCACTGAGCATGTTCTGGCAGGACTAACACAGAGGATGATGCAGATTTCCCTTTCAACTGATGGCCCACCATGCCTCTTGATGAGGACTTTTGAACCTGCTCCTACACTGCACTGAAATACTGCAGTGGGATATGTAGGGCAAGAGTCCTCCACCTTGTGAAATGCAAATGCCTTTTGTTCTGTCTGGAACAACAACAAAATGATTGGAAAACCAATTCTGTAAAGCAACAATGTGCAATTACCTGAGGAAAACAAGTGATTTCAAGGTTATGTGCATCCTTTCCCAGATACATCCAGGTGGGTCCCCTATCTCTACTGAAAACTTCTGTCAAAGCCCTGAGGAGTGCATTCGACCTTTGGAGTTTCAGATTTCTTCTAAAAGCCATGACACCACCCAACAGCTGAACAGTCTTGGGCAGATGCTTTCATCCCCATACAACTACAGTCTCTGCAAATGCTTTTGTGGCTATTTATTGCCAAAAGCAAAAATGCATTTAGAATAACTCCCAAGAGTCTTTACTGGTATCTTGCAATTTCTTTGAAAAAAAAATTAAACTCAGGTTTCAAACAAACACACAATCGAATTCCCTCACGCTGTCTTACGTTATTAGACTATCACTTCTTCCTCTCTGTATACTCATCCCTGCTTATGTTCCTTCCATTCTGCTTCTGCTAAGACAATGAAAATTAACCAGCTGGATTTACATTCATATTTTCATGAATTACCATGGCTCTCAACATTTTTGGGCCAACGGGCCATTGTGTTTTAATACTTCTCACAGCTTGCCATGTATTCCTGTCATCTACCTTTTAACATAAATCTCTCACCCATTTTCTTAATTTTCATGGTCCCAAGGACGAGCTCTGACCTACTTGTTGTAAGCTGCTGAACCATCAAACACTCACAGACCCATCGCAGGGAATGGTTATTTACTCATATATACTCACATACCGTTCATTATCTTTGAGAGCTTATCTAAGTTTGTTGTTGTCGATTTCGGGTTCTGTGAATACTTTTCTCTAAAACTGGGGTCAAATCTGACCTCACAATATGGCAGATTAAGCAGGAGATGAGTTAAAAAGGACCAGCTCTTACAAAACTCCACCTACACTTTCTTTATGAAGAAGTACAGAACACATGTTACATCATGAAAGCACACTCACTGGCTTTTTGGTAATTGAAGGCAGGATACTGTTGCCTGGCAACTTATCTGATTACCATTTTTTCAAGTATCACATGCACACTTAGATATGTTGCATAATAATTTCTTGCTTTTATGCAGCCTAACCCAATGGGGGAAAAAAAAGAGGAGGATGGGGGCAGGAAAGCTACCAAAATTCGTATCTTTCTTTTCTGGCAAAAAAGTACAAGATAGTAGCTCAAAACCAGGTTGAAACATTAGTATTCCTGAATTTTTATTCCTGCTTTTCCTGGCTCGCTAAATGTGCTTATACAAGCATTTTATTTTATCTACTTGTCTGCAAAATGACACTAATAATACCAGCCTCACAGAGACACACTGAAAATTCATTAAGAACAGAAAGATTCTCAAATGAAAGATGCAGTGGAAGTGCTGGTGTTAGCACTTACTGCTTTTTAGTACTCCAAACGTTGCTAAGCCCTGGTCCTTAAGCATAGCAAATGTTCATCATTGTCATGACATTGTCCAGCCCTTGTTTCTCAAACCATGGAAACTACATTTCTTGCATCAGAATGGGACACTTTCCCACTTTCTATCTCTGATACATAGCTGGGGGAAAAAAAATAAAACTAAAAACCTACCCCCACCGCCCCACACACAAGGCAGCACAGCCCAACGTGAGTTGCAGTACTAAGCATTATCACAGCTCTTGGAGTCTGTAGCATGAAAATCAGAGAGAAATCAGAAAATGTGCATGCATGATATTTTTATAAATCAACATGCTATATTTACTGATCTGATCTTTGAAAAACTAATTACACTCTAGCTAATCCATGAAAGAATTAAGAGTTGTCTTTATGGTGAGCAGTAGTGTCCTATACATTTTGGTGTTTATAATACAAACACCAAAGTGAGGCATTGTTTCCAAAAAGCTGTAACTATCTAAAAGGAGGACCTGGTATCTAGAAGTTGACCTTTTGTACATGCACAAGTTGTAAGGCAATATAATATAACATAATGAATTGCCTTCTTTCTGTATGCACCTTAGTATTCCACTGCACAGGAAATGGCTTAGCTACCCAGGGCGCTCCTAATACCATGCTAACCTCTGTCAGCTCAAGTGGCTGAGGCTGATGGTTTGGAAAGTATCTCATCTCCATGGTAAAGTATTAAGCAGCAAAGGAAAACCAAAAGCAACAACATCCAAGCTCAGTATTGCTAAGGAATCATTACATTACCTTCACAGCAGCTCTTGTCTCCCTAGTAAGACATTGAAGCATTTTCATAAACTGCGCCCTACATCCTGAAGCTCTTGTGCAAGTCCATTTCCAATTAAAAGCTTAATTGTGAGGTCTGCCTTGGAAAGAACTGCTGGATCAAAATAAACCAAATCACATGATATCTTTCATACCACTAGGGGAAACTATACACATCTTGAAAACGCCAGAAATTACAAAAAAAAATAATTCTTCCTCTAGAACTTACTGGAAACATCCTTCCCATAAGCCTCCGTTGACACAAAATACAAAGAAAATACATGGCTCAAAGTGTCCCGTGGGTTAAGCAAGTCTGGCTTTGCTAGGTCGGTTAGCAGGAGAGGAAACAGCCAAATATACCATGATCATCAGGAACACTCTGCTGCAAGCAGAGAGAATGACTCTACCTGCAGCTCTGCATAGACACAGCCCCAGCCAAGATTTCCCAGTCCAGATTAGGCTGGTGGAGCCAAATGAGTTGGATCACCTTCTATGCAATGTATTCTGGATGAAAGAAACAAAAACAAAACAGACTCCCCATCCCCAGAAGGCACTTGGCAGTACACATAGCACCACACCAGAGCTACCCATACTAAAGAGAGAGCTTCCCCCTTCAGAAGTACTTCATCATGCTCCCAGCAGAATAATGAAAACAGGACAGAGAGGTGCTCTGTTATTCTTCATATAGGCTACATCCAATAAATGGCACACCTGAGAGCAAAGATCCAGCAAGGAAGAAGTCAAAACAGCAGCTTCACCACACTATGCTATCAACACTCACCTAGTGACTAGTAATGCTTGGAGCTTATGCCATGAAAGCAAGACAGCAGCATTTGTGGTAGGGAAGATTCCCTCAGTCATTTAATCCAGCTTTGACAGAAGCATGTGAGGGAGGGCGAGTTTTGAAATAAGGTTGTAGTGAACTCTTGTGCACTGACACCAACAAAAATCCGGAACAAAAGAAAGGGTAACATAAAACACTTTCCACTTTTATGCAATGATTAGACAACTCTGACCTAGTAACTGGTAAGTATGCTCATTCAGATATGCCTACGAACAAATCTCTAAAGCAGTCTAGCTTTTATTTTGCCTCTGAAGACGTGTTAAGGAGCAGCATGCACCTGCAAAGCCTTTTACACTCATTTTAGCTGGACTGCAAGGTGCATAAGCTCTGGCTCACAGTAGACATTATTGGGTGTATCATTTACAACCAGGAATGTAGTGCTCTGACTAACCAGAAAGAGAGCATTGTTCTGAATTGGCACAGATGTTGGTAATCTGCTCCTGCAGAGCAAAAGCCTTTGCCCAGTCTGGCTTTCTTTCAAGACTTTTTGTAGTCGCCTGCACAGCCACCTTACCTAGGAGCTCAGGAACCATCTGGATACTCCTGCCTCACATATCGTAACAGAAATGTGAAAAGCAGATCAGTTCATTTCTGATGTACACAGCTAACCAGCCCTCTGCTCCCTCACCCAGTCTCTACTGAGCCTGCAGAGCTAAAGCAAGCAGTATGGTCAGCTGATAAAGCCACCGGAGAATACTAAAACACATATAGGAAGCAGATCTGAGAAGGGATCCTTTACAAAACTGCACCAAGCAAGCCACAAGCAGGTAATACCTTTTATGTTGGAAAACATTAGCTAACTAGATGATTAAACTTCTTTCAAAAGAAATCAGGAAATATACTATACTTCTTTGCCTTTCACATCAAGCAAATTTTGTTTTGAAACAGAACTCCCACTTGAATTGTTCAGCTTCATTTCCTTCACTCCAGAAACAACCCAGGAACACCACTGGACACTGCCTCATCTGCAGCTATACAGGAACACACACGACAGAAGAGACCACTTGTAAGTTTTCTCGGGTGCCATTTCCCCATCTGCAGGACATGGCTCTGGCATCTGAAAGCTTAACAAGGTACTGCAACTGCTATGGAGGTAGGAAGTGCTTCCTAAAAAAGGATGGTGAGGAGTGGGAATAAAGGCTTTTCCTACCTCCTGCTGGCAAACAATTTCTTTAAGTAATTGACCCATTTTCTACAGAATAATTAGCCCTAAGGAATGAAGCACTGCTGCCCTTTAATTAGCCATGGTGTTACCTCTCCTCTTACCATGTAACAACAGGCTGTCTGAGATTGAAAAAAGAAACAAAACAATATAACAACTTAATTTCATTTTCTTTAACATGGCATTTGTTGAAGGCAATCCAGAAACAAAGAATCCTAAGGTACAATTTGCAACAATAAAATTTTCCATTACTTCTATGATTTCATCATCAGAACAAGGTGGTCTCCTCCATGCCACCACTCTTTAAGCCTTCTCAATATATTTTCTCCTTTTTAGAAGTTTTTTCAGGATGCTTTCCAATCATCTTCCATACAGAAAAACTTCTTTCTGTTGTCAGACAGTTTAAAAACAGAAAGGACTCTTTTCCCTAAAACCTAGTCAAATCTCCTGCAGATCATTTTATTAAAATTTCATGCAGTTTCTTGCAACACAGCTCAGCAACTTGGATAAGGATAGAAGTTCTTCAGTTTAAGGAGAGTAGATGTGCATACCATGAACAAGAAGCACAAGAAAGCACGCCACAGCCAGTGAGGCAATTCCAAAACTTGCAAAGGACTCTTCAAACGAGTCTCACAGAGATGATGTTTAATGACCAATCCCATGCTGCAAAAAAAAGAGAAAACCTACAAAGCCTGGCCCCAAACTCTGCCAGATAGATAAGTATGATTCTAAGGATACAAACAAGACTTGCCATCAAGCATGTGATGATAGCAAAAAGTTGGGAGGTTTCCCCTGCTGCAGGAAGAGTGCAGTCTCCTCTCCTCCCTCTCATACCCTCTCCAGATTTTCTTCTTCCTGGACTGCTCAGTCCCCAATTGCAGTACATTTTTAATGCTTTGGAGGAAGACAAAAATTAAATTCATCTGACTAATTACACCATGAGAAGAAACACCCTTCCTGGACACAATGCAGTTCCTGGAGCAGCCCTGAAACACCCAATCTGAGGACAGTCATTGTCTTAACCAAGCAAACAGGTATTAAAAGCACATTTACAATGCTGGAAAATAACTCCCCTCCCCGTTTCCTGATGTGTGGGAATAAGTAGATGCACAAATTACAAGGCCAAAGGGACCCCTACATCTTCACTCCCTAGAACATCTCCAAGATGCTGAATTAAAGTATAGATTGTAAAAAGATATCTTAAAAGACTCCACGTGCTATCAAGTTCACCACCTGTCTTGGGATGACTCAAACCGGGACATCACCTTATCCAAAAGCCTCTTCCTTGCACTCTAAGCCAGAGACCTGCATCTCCCTTCAGGGTTAAATTTGCCTTTCACTGTTTGGCACCACATTACATTATGACATTGTCAGCAAAACTGTAGAGTCCCCACTACCAGGTACCATTTCCACATGGATGCAGATATCTAGGTTACCCTCAACCCACACATCTGTGCTACCCGTATCTCTTGTTTTAGACCCCCTTTACAATTTCTGTAAACTGCCATGGGATCTTGTTATAAGAATTCCAAGGTTTGAATTCTCCAAGGAAGCAGCTTGTTTTCTGCCTCCAGCATCAGCCCTCAGTAGTGTGGGAACAGCAATACTGACCAAGGCTACGGACATGCTGCCAGAGCCTCAGCAAGAAGGTATGCAGTCACAAGCAGTACTACCTCAACTCCTGCTTGTCCCCCCATTTCCTTTCCACCAGGCTATACCACATACTTCTTCAATATTCCTGTGATCAGAGGATCTCAGAATGTTTCACATTAAATAAGCTGCTTCTAGCACTTTTGCTGAGCTTTGTTTAGGAAGCTGCTGTAGCTATTAGTTATACCAAGCGATTTGGAGTTAAGTCTTGCATTTCAATTTGACAATTACCTGTGATATGCCATTTTCCTGTACCTCAGTTTCCCCTTCTACAAACAGGGAAACACCCATGTTCTTCAGTGGCAGCTTCAACACAGAAATACGAAATTCTCAGATATATGCACTGAGAGCATGTATTTCTCAGGGAGAAAATGCCTTCTTTCAAATGTAGTGAAAAATCTTAATTTATCCACAGTAGCAAGCTGATGTCACCTAACACAGGAAAACGGACATTTCTCCATGGAAGAAGTCATACCTTCTCACTGGGACAAGGCACTGGGATTCAAGGACCTTCAGGATGTGTCATGGGCACAAGAGTATCTTACAGACTTCCTATACAGTTTTCCTCAGTGCTGGAAGTGGCTACAGGCATTATGGATTCCATGTCAATAAGTCTTTCTTTTCTGTTTCCTAATAACTTACAGTAATTTTTGTTTCCATTACTTCCTATTTACCACCAAACAGTAGCTAACCCCATCTCTAACTGATGTTGTACATATATTAATGCATTTGTGCTCCTGGAAACCATGGAATGGAGCTCTTTGGGCAATCTGTTCTTCTTGCAAATCCCCAATGTACACAGCTCTGGCAGTCACGGAGATGTTACCACCTCGCCTGTGAAAAAAATCAGCTCCTGCAGGGACTACTTTTTTCCTCAGAAATAAGAGTAAACAGGACAAACCTGTTAAATAAACGATGCCAAAGAACAATACCAAGTATTTCACGTGATAGAGTTTTACTGCATCTGCTGTGTAATTATGAAGCATAACAAGTTTGTACATCCCCAGTAGTTTTGGACTAGCAATGTGAAATGCTCTCTAGGAAGTCCTGTGTAACGGTCCAGCTTAAGACAAGCAGGACAAGGCAGCCTCCCCATCATCCCTGCTCCTAAGCATCCTAGAAACGATTTGCAAAACCCTAGAGTAAATGAGTAAATGGGGGGGAGGGGGGGGGACAGAAGGAATAAGACTTTCCATTTTGCTGAAATTCAGCTATTCTGAATATTTTTCCATACCAAAAATGGAACAAGAGCAAACATCTTGAGACTAAAGACTAGAAAAGAAAAAACTCTCATTTTCAGCTGACTGTACTATCTGTATCCCTGACCTCTGGCTTTATACACAGGAGTAATTCACAAGGTTGCAGAAAAGTCACTGAACAGACCAGAGCCAGCCCCCAACTCCCAGTTCTGCTCTGCAAACGCTGGGCTCATTCAGAACTATTTCCCCTTATCTGGAATAAAGTTTTACAGAAATCGATACAAAAAGATGTT
>VZTH01008178.1:192607-215820 GCA_013397815.1 Aleadryas rufinucha | reverse complement strand
CCCGCCCGGCCGCGGCTCGTGTCCTCACCGGTGTCCATGGGTGCCCCGCGGCCGGCGGGAGGTGAAGTGTGCCAGTGACACTAGCCCGTAGTATGGATGCTGTTTCAATCTGCACATGCTCGCTCCCGACAGCCAGCCTGCCCCGCCACCTTCCCTTAACTCTTTCCGCACTGCCTCGTACCGCCTCCCCCGCCCCGCGGCGCCGGCCCCGCACTCTCCCGCCGGCCTGCAGCCGGTTCCCTCGGTCTGCCGGCGGGGGGGCCGACCCGGCGAGCCCTCCCGGGGCCATCGCGGGGGACAGAGCCTGAACGCGGCGGGGGAGCCCCAGGGGAGGGACCTGCCTCCCCCGGAGAACCGGACCCTGCCGGTGCGGGCCGGTGCGTGCTCAGGTGAGTGTCGGGAGCACCCTGCCCTGAAAGCTCCCCAAACGCCTGGAGTGTTGGCTCCGGCCGGGAACACGATGTAGCACAGCGCGCCTTGGCTGGTGAGCCCGCAGTACGAGTTCTTCATATTTACTGCTCCAGAGAAATCCGTAACAAAAACAAATAAACACACACCCCATCAGCTGAGGGATGTAACCCCCATGTGCCTGTTGTTGGATCTGGACGCTGACAGGACATCCCTGCGGTGCAGGAAATCAAACACAGCTATCAAAGGAAGTATTTGTCTGCAGCTTCAGTATTAAAATAGGGAAACATAATCTCTGCAAGATGTGTTTTTCCACTCAGAAAGATCTCTCCAGACTCAGAAAACTGCCCGAGGAAGAAAAGTAAGAAAATAAATCTGAAGCTAGTAGGTAGTAGTAATAAATCTGAAGGTAGTAGGTAGTAAAAATAAATTTAAATCCTTTCTCTGGCTACATTAACTCTTCAGCAGCACAAAAACACAAGAAAAAAATGCCTTTCTTTGGCATTAGCAATCAGGAGAGTGCAGTCCTGAACCAGGGATTGAAAGCAAACAAATTCCCCCTCTGTACCTCTGGCTTCCCTCTGAAAAAAATGGAGGTAACAGCAGCTCTCTGCAGTTAGGTGTAGCTGGCTAGTGCCTCTGAAGTGCCTTATAGTCTTCAGACAAAAGTGAGCGAGGTTTTTTGGTCTGTCCATTTCCAGAGAGAGACATTTACATATTCTGGAATAAAATGGTAACCTGAAGTGACACAAACGCAGAAATGGCAATTGATCTTGAGCCCAGAGACCTGTCTTCAACCAGCACCCTGCTTTTCCTAATGAGTTATTGACTTAGAGCTCTTGTCTGATCTTCCCAGGCCTCTGATGCAGTCCACATTTTCTTTCTCACAGGCATAAGGATTCCTGATCTCTCCTACCTTCTGTAGTACCAGAAATGATGAGCTAATGTTTTTAGCAGAATAAGGATGTTTTTATGACCTCTGTTTAATGACTCAGCATTTCTGGCTTCAATAATAAATAGTCCCAATAATGAGGCAACATCGGATCTGTGCAGGCCCCGAAGCAATTACAACGAAGGATTCTCAAGATGTCTGGCTGCAGTGACTCTGTTAAAGGCAGGTATTCTCTTGAGAGGCTGCTCCTTCAGCCCCGGACCTGCAGGGCCAGCAGACGCCGCACACACCACAGCCGCCGCGGCCGTGCATAGCTCTGCGTAACCCAGGAGTGCCCGGGCTGCTCGCTGGCGTTCCCTCGGCGCTCCCCCGGGGAGCTCTGTGTACAAACCTCTGTGGCTGCTCCGAGGATGCCACAATGCAGCATACCAGCCTGTCACCGAGTCACCTGATTGCACAATCTCACTGTGAGAGCTGGAGATGCAGGAAGATGGAGCGTTTTAAAGGGGAAATGGAGAATAATGCACAGCTAGCCCTACCTCAGCAACCGAGCTGTGCAAGCTAGGGCAGTGCTGCATGTGCTGGTGACCTCAAGCTGGATGAAAAAACCCACAATTGCTTTATATAAATTTCAACAGATCTGAGAAGGAAAATGGTAAAATAGTTAAGGCATCTTTGATGTTCTAAGAAGGACCTTTAAAATACCATATCCAATTAGGCAATTAGAGAAGACAGCAGCCTGAAGCTGTGCTTATGTATTTATTGTGAAATAGCATCCTTTAGAAAGCACCGTAGACCATGCTAGAGATATAGTCGAGAGAGTGTGAGAGAGATCATTTCACAGTATGAGACAGCATGAATGTTTCACAGCATGAGAGAAGATAATGCCTTAAAAGGAGCAGAGGAAAGGTCAAAGAGAGAGGAAGAAGAGAGCTGAAAGATACTCACCTACGAGAAGGAGAAATCAACAGCCAAAGATGGACTGGAAAAAATGAGAAGCACATGTCAGGAATACATAAATCTGCATTCTCCTGTCTAGTCACATCATTCAGAGAGAGGAAGGACGAGGTAAGGATAAAGGAGAGGGCTCCCAGAATGAGAAGAAAGGAAGGAGGAGGCAGTGAAGCAGGGTGAGGGGAATGAAGATGCTGTACTGTGTTGAGGGAACAGGCAGGAGGGAGAAATGTCAGAGCAAGCACCTGATGGTGGTGCTGTACACCTGAGAGCTTGTTCAGCTCTCCCCAGCTGCATTAGCTGGTCCAGAAGAGCTGTTATTATCCTGTCCAGCCTTGCTTTTTTCAGCCTGAGCTAATAATGGAAGAGAAAAAAGAAATGAAGTTGAGATTATAATACCGTGAAAGTGGGAGTAGGATGAAGACTGGGGACAAAGGCGAGACAATTTCTACAACTGACCTTTTGTCAGGCATTCACGAGGAAGCTTGAGCTCTCCAAGGCCTGGTGCTGGGAGCAAGCACCATTCTCTGCAGAGCATCCAGGCTTGTGTGCAGGAAGCTGGCTCCAAGATGAAAAGAATTTGTGGTGACATAAGGATTCTCTAGTCTCTCTGCAGCCACTTGTAAACAGGCACAGGGAATGCAGCTGATCTTATTAATGGTCTCATAATCCCTTCATGTGTGTGTTGTCTTTTTCTGAAATAGCATAGATCATATATAATACCTGATCTAGTTCCTCTATATGTGTGCCCAAAACCAGTTCAGATGTTTCTGCACCACCCTGTCTGGTTCTGGAAGGGTTTCTTCATTTGGGTCCAGCATAAAACCTGACTATACAGAAATATCTTGGAAAGCAGCATAATCATATTTGTTTGCTGATATACTCCTGTATCTGGACATGGTAAGGAGTGCTGTGCAGCCATAGCCAAACTGGTTCCTCACTCATCCTTTCTGTGACAGGCAGAGCTTAATCTCTCACTGCAATTTGTGTTTTATTTGTGGCACATTGTTACATTAAAAACAACAACAAAAAAAGAATGCCTTATGTCTTCAGGAACACTTTAATGTGGTCATTACACCGATATCTGAGTCCATCACAAATATCACTGCCACCGTAGTCATTCCCAGTGAGGTAAGATCTCGCTCTGCAGACTGGGCTTTGAAGTTCAGACATGTTTCAGTTGAAAAGAATCCTAAATTTAAGATTCAAAGCATCTCTCCCCAGAGAATTTAGTTTTATATGGCTCCTTATATTTAAATTCCAGTTTAATCCAGTGGATGCTCATCCCTTCTGTAAATCCAGTCCTGATCTTGAAAAAGGAGCACCTGGAAATTAGTTTTACCAGTTTAGTCCAAGTGAGTTGTCTGACATTGTTTAGGAACTAATGAGGAATGGGATCCATGTTTCCAGAGCAGGGTATAACTGCCAGGATTATTAAGTCATCCTTAGCCTAATTTCCTGATTCACTTTCTGCATGCCATTGGGTTCTGCAGCAAATGAAATGAGAATCTCACCTTATAACACTCCCCATTCTCTACTCAGACCAGCTAGTGCTTTGAAGGAAACACCTATCACGAAAAACATCATCACAATTGTTTAAAACCTCTCAAGATGGAGTCAGGGGTTTTCCCCCCTTGGGGAAGTTTCGCTCTTTCTGTCCTGTTTTCCTGAGGAGGCCCTACAATTGGAAATTGGGAATTTCATCTTCCTGGGTGTATAGAATAAAGAGTAGATGCTCTGTGTTTCTTTAATAACATCCCATGGATGTACACCCAAAACATGGGCTTCTCTGACAGGAAACTGAGGAACAAAGAGTAATCTTTCAACTTTCAAGGAAATTAAAGAAGGAACTAATTTTTTTTTTTTGCCTAAAGGCACCCCAGCCACTGTGGTGACAAATGTTATTCAAATCCCTGAAGCAGGTAGTAGATTTTGAAGAATACCACAAGTCATGTACTGTCTCAGATCAGCTTGCATAGGTCGTCATGCAGTACCATGGAAACTGCTTTCTTTGTCTCTTTTTCCTTGTGGTGCGCATAGGAAAAATACAAGCCATGGATTTGCTAAGTTTTTTGAAGAAAACGAAGGAAATTTTCAAATATGGTTCCTTCAAGCTAGAGGAGACTCCCTGGAGTGATGGCTCCTCTCTTTCTTTCGCTTGTATCAGGGGCTTGAGTTTTTTGTATGGCTCAGACACTAGCCCCATATTCATCACTCCTGAAAAAGTAATTGATTCACAAAAGGATAGAGGCAGAAGTTAAGTCCATGTAGGTTCTTAACGTATCTCTGCCCAAAGTTGAAGCCATTGAAACATTTCTTCTTCTAATGGTACATGTGACAGTCTCTGTCAGTAAGGTGCTGTCCTTGGGATCAGCTTCAAAATGTTGAAGGCTAGACAGCAATCCTCCAGGAAGCCAGAGCTGTTTTTGAAAACTCTAGCCTTTCTCTCTGTGACTGCTGAAATCATTTCCGTACTCAGAACATTTTCTTTCCTTTAGATATGGATTATAATAGTAAAGCTTACATTAGTATTTAGCTTTTCTTTCCTTCAAAGCATTTTTCTGTAATAGATACCTGCCATGCCTTTTGGCTTGGTAAGAGCTTGGCTCTGAAACTAAACACTGCAAATAGGAAACTTTTGCTCCTAAGAGATGTGACCAAAGTGCCATGCAGCAAAGCATTTCTTTGTTTAGGAAAGCCCTCTCCATGGGTGTTCCTGTTCAAGGTAACCATGGGAAAGATGTTAGTAAGACATTATTTCATAGAGACTGTCAAAGCTTGTGAGTATTGTCTGGGATGTTCAGGGATCACCTCTTTGGACTGATGGAAAAATTGCTCAGCAGACCACTAGTGTCCTCCACTACCTTCTGCCATCTTTGCCTTCATGTGGATTAGATGCCAGACAGGTCCTTTGGAACAGAGCAGCCTGAGATTTCTACAGCAAGCAGCAGGCAAGATTTACCTGAGGTGTGACTGATGTCTGACTAAGTAGCCTGTATTTGCTTGAATTTTTAATGAAAATAAGTAAAAAGAATCCTTCATGGTTTCTATTCTAGATTCAAGGGCAGAAGAAAAGCAAATATTATGTACATGGAAATTAGAGATCCTGAAGGGTTTGGCAGCAACTGTTTTCTGTTATTTTGCCAGGTTCAGCAAAATGCAAACATAGTTTTGGGGAGAGGCAAGCCATTTTACAAACCAGCACATGTCCAATCCAATTTGATCCAATAGTCTGTTTTGGGGAGATGCGTTTCCCATTAAAAATGGCAGGAGACTGGAGGCTTGGAGGCTTGGGTTGTACTCACAGACATGCTTCAGGCCTTCCCAATGCCCTGAAATTCACCTCTCTGTTTTTCTGTTTCCCCAGCTGTAAAAGAGGGAACACATTTCCTTTGCTAGAAGGCTTTGAGACAAGCCAATAGAAAACAGGATAAGCAACGAGGTGTTACATTTGAAGAGTTTCTAGAATGGCAAACAACTTCCCTGACACATCTTGTAACTCTGAGCTAGCTAAGAAACTGAGACAGAGAAGAGAGATGGCACATGATTTACCTAAAATGCTTTTGAATGTCAGTGCCAGAGATGGGATAATTATAATAAATAATTCTTTTTCATTCAGTGTCTCTGTTACATATTATACTGCAAAACATAACTGAGACACTAAATATTTCTGGAATAGTAGTTTTTATTTATACGACGCGACATGTGCAAAGTGCTCTGATCAACAGTAAAATGACAAGTGTCTGCTCCAAGTCACTTACAATGTATTTCTCAAACATCAGTCAAGTAGTGATAATAAACCAGGGAGTAGAGGGGAATGGATAAGGGAAAGTGATGGAAAAGACAAGGTTTACAATATAAAAACAAAGATAAAGGAAGACGGTTGAGAGAAATTACATAATAGGAATGAAATTTACAAAGTGTTCCTCTGAGATTTGAAATGATTTGGAGAGTGGATGTGTCAAAGGAATACATAAAGTAATTCAGTAATAAAAATCATGGTTTGGCTCTCTACTTTCATGTTTCAAATATCCACAGTGAGCTGCTCAAGAACATTCCACAGGCCGGGAGCTTTTTGAATAACAAAAACATCTGAGATGAGGCCAGGTTACTTAGTTATCATAGGTGCATGTCACAGCCAAGGACGTTTCTAGACAGAGGAACAAAGCAAGAGCGAGGAAGTCACCCAGCAAATTGTATTGCCTTTGTATTACGCCACTCCACCTGGTAAAGTGACCATATACTGGAATATCTAAAGAGAGAAAATCAATCATGGACTTTTACAGCCCTCCAGTTTCTATCATCAGTTATCTTGGCAACCTAAATTCATCTTGTTGTCATTAAATTGTAGTACTTAAAGGTCCAAACAGAGAGAAAGTTGCGTGTTTATCTACTGCTTCTTGACGTAATCATAATAATAAATAAATACCTATCTCTCCTACAACGTAATGGATCTCAAGGATTACTATCACCTAGAATGACCTCTTAGATATCATAGACCATTAATTTTCATGGATATATTCCAGTATTAAAAGCTACAACTCATGCTTGACAATTTGCAGTTGGCTGTAGGCCGATAAAAAATGTCTAATTTTGATGAAGACATAAGGAGATTAAGAATTCACCACATTAGCTTGTTCTAGTGGGTAATCATTTTCTATGTCTCATTCTTCACTTGAATTTGGCTTAATAGTCCCTCCACTCAGTCCTCAGTACAACTTAGTCTGCTCAGAGCCCTTTCCTGCTAGTATTTTATGCCTCCAACAGTACCAATTCATTAATCAAGCCATAAATCAAGTCATCTCCTTTTCAGTAAGTCAGACAGGTTGAGCACTGAAAGGTTTCTACAATAAAGCATTTTCTTTAGATCTTGAATAATTACCAAGCTCCCTTTGCACCTTCCCCAGCTTTTCAGCAACCTTTGAAAATAAATATCCTGCATACACTTAGTCTAATGAGTGCCACAAAGGGCAGAACAGCAACACGGTACTGGTATTCGCTGTTCCCATGTTTATGCATTCAAGGATTAATTTCATTCTTTTTGCCATAGTATCTCACTGGAGTGAAGCTGCTCCATACTCTGATGATCCTGGTGCTTTTCAGAGTGCTGTTTTTTCCAGGGTAGGGTTTCTGATTACACATCTCCTAATCTCCTATCTGGTTCCCACATGCATAATTTTGCATTTGGCTGTAGTAAAAGGCTTTTTCTTGAACATGAAGGTGATCCAGCCTGGCCTATATAAATGCTTTCCCCTCATCATTGCCATTCCACCAGGCTTCCCAATACCTGCATATTTTATCAGCAGTGAGATTCTATTTACTTCTAGGGCAATGATGGAAATACTGAATAGCACTGAATCTAAAATGCATCCTAATATTTCTTCCATGGCTTTTGCAAAGCACAGGTGGCATGGCTTTATTTTTTCCTGTGTCCAGCCGACGAACTTGGCTGGACTGTTTTCCTTATGCTACAACCATCCTGTGGACTCTGTATTTCTCAGAGAATGAGAGTCATCCAGGTGTAAATGTCCAGTGTTGTTCCTGATCCTGATTCAATGACAAAACAATTTAAGAAATAAAATCAAGCAGGATTTGCAACTCATACACTTATTCAGTCTTGTCCAGTCAGGACTTTCTGTTGGTTACCATGTTATGTCTTCATAGAACCACAGAAGGTAGGGCCAGAAAGAATTTTGAGAGCATCTCTAGCCATCTTCTTGCTCATGGCAAAGGTGCTTAAATTATTCTTGGGGGTTTTTTTTTGGTTTTTTGGTTTTTTTTTTAAATTTAGTTTTTATCAAGAGTATTGTGATGATGGAAAATACATCCCTAGATTTTCTTATTCTTTTTCAAAGAATTCACTATCAGTAAATATTTTTTCCCACGAACTGCTGTTAGCCTTGCTAGTGTACATCTATTGTGATTATTGACTTTGCCTTTTTTTTTTTAATTTTGCCATAGAACAGACACTCCTTTAGTATTCTGCTATTTCCTTGCTGTTAGAGGATTTGTGAAATATTACTATCAGCAGGCTAGAGATCAGTTAAATAAGCTTTATTAGTATTCCCATGTAAGCCATCTAGACCTGCTGATTTAAAAATATTTACCTCCAGTACATACTTTACATTCCTCCTGATCACTGACAGAGTGGAAAATTTTCCATCAGCCCATATGATATAAGTGCATCATCTTTCTTCTTTTCAAATGCAGAACAGAAATATGTCTGGAATATTTGCCTTTTCTGCTACTTTATCATTTCCTCATCTGCATAAAGCAGCAGCATGTACCCTTGTTAAGACTTCTGTTGTTCTTAATATACTCTTAACTCATTTTATTGTCTTAAGGCCTGCCAGCCAATGATTTTCCTCTGTTGTCTTTTTATTTTGTCTATTTTTATATTATGTAACTTCCAATTTATATTGATTGCTAAATATTTCCCATTTTATCCATTTGCTTTGTAGGCTTATTATTTTCTAACTATGCCTTCACTTTATACATTGATCCAGGATGGCATTTTAGACAATATTTTTCTCTATTATGCTTATGAAATTGGGACTTTTTTAAAATCCAGTGACTCTCAAACAGCTTTCAGTTATCTGCCATATTTTTCTGTCTGAGTTTTTCTTCCTCAGCTTTAATGTGTTTTGTCCTATTCTCTAATCTGAATCAGGGGTCTCTGAGAGACTCTTCTTCTACAATGGTATGTTTTGTTTTGTTATTATTTAGTGCATTAAGCCATTATGCATTAAAGTACCTGTGGGTCTGAGTTACTAATAATTCCAAAATACTGGGAGATTGTACCTAAGAGAGAGCACACCCTTTTTTTGCACTCTCCTCATACTCATTTTTTATTCACTTTTTCATTGGAGACAAACTAAACCAAGAAATTTTACTATGTAAATTATTGCAGCAGTTTTCAGAATGCTGGTTCAATTCATTTTCTTCTTAGAAGTGAATACAGGAGTGATTTTCTTAAGAATTAACATAAATTAATATTATTCTTAACAATGAATATATGAGTTATACAACAGTTTCACCAGCAAAAGAGTCCTTTTGCAGTCTTCACTGAATACATTAGCTGATATTTCACTGTTATCTTATTTTTGTTATGTCACTTTCAGAATGTATTACATAGGAATATTTTTCCCATTCAGCCGGATAGCCTCAGGCCTGGAGAAGTTTGAAGTTCATCACACAGGACTGAAGAATATCCAGAAGCCTGGACAAGCAGCCACCTAATCTTGTCATCTATTTCGTCTGCCGTATACATGCATATGAAGAACACATTTAAGTGAGGCACAGGGAGGTTACTGCACTATTTTAAAAAGTAGCTCTTTCCTTTCCTTCTTCTGTTTTCAGATCTTGTTTCTGTCCTGGTAGCAGTCCCACAGTAAACACCTGAGCCCAACAAATGTCAGTGGCTCAGGTGGAGTAAGAGCTAAATGGTCCCAAATCATTTTGATGACTAAGAAGAGTCAGATGAAAAAGACTGTCTCTCTACAGATACGCTAAATAACTAACTACTTCATCAAATATTCATCTATATCTTATACAGCAAAGCTCCCCATCAATAGGTATTGCCCCAGCTTAGACTATGTAGGGATGACCATAATATTGTCTAAAGAGTAAATCTTCATTTTGGAAAGTTATTAAAAGGATTTTTCATGAAGAATTTAATGAGATTAAGTAAATACATAATCCTAAAGAATGTTTAGTTCATGATATGTCCAAAAGAAATTAGATTTTCTGTCATATTGTAACTTACTATTATCAAATATTTTACACCGACTATGAATGCCTACTTAACAATATTCAGTCCAGAGATCTATAGAAATTTCTGTTCCAGAAGAGACCAGAAATTATGTTCCAGATACCAAATAATCCCAGTCATCCTGCAAAGCTCTCAGTTATAATTAGTGTAACTGATGCTGGTCATGAGAAATCAACCTCAGAAATATAAGTACAGAACCAGATCAAGTGAGCTCAATGTGAGCAAAGGTCCTGCTGCCCCTCTGAGGTCAGCTGTAGAAGTCATCTGCACAACTGGTTGTGACTCTTCGTCTATGGACTGATCCAGTTCTTAACAGTATGGCTGCAATTCGCTGCTTATTCAGTCGTGAGAACTGGACACTTCTGCATGATGATGCACTCCATCCTAAGGAGATTAATCAAGTTTTCCTGTCCTCAGTGATGATAGATGGAGCCAGATAAGTAGTTCAGGCTCATTTCTTGACTCCTGGGTAGCTGAAGTCAGGCAAAATATTCCCCGACTGATGGTCAAACTAGGTACATTCTGTTTCATAACATCCTGACTAACTACATGAGACAGATCCTGAACTGGTCAAATGAGAGTCAGAAAGAAGCCCAGATTAGGCTCTGATTCATAAGTAAATCTCACTTTCATAATTTGACCTCTATCACACCTGTGACACCAAATGCTTTCAAAAATTTTTTTCATAGTTGTCTTTGCAAATGGGAACTAAATGGCCTCTTCTAAATCCTTCCAAAGGAAAAATACAAGCTAATAGAAGGGGTATTTGAGAGTAAAAGTGTCAGGACTGAATTTCACTTCTCCAGAAAAAAAAAATTCCATAGTTGCTTTTTGGTTCAAAGCCATTTTAAATTTTGCTGTAACATTGGACATGCTATTAAGGAGAAATATTCTATTATACTTTAACACAGCCAAAGATGATATCAGTTTATAAAATCCATTTGGAGTCAGCTACGTTTTCAGTAGGCTTTTTTCTTAAGGGATGTCTATCCTAATACAAGCAATTAAGGGTTCTTTATTAGCCCGTCTCAGAGGTACAGACTTCACCATCAACTGATGTTCTTCTCAACCCCCCTAATAACACCAGAGGACAAAGAAATAGTACATCTTCCCCAAGCTGTTTCTCTAGCGTAATCCCATGCATGAGCCAACACTACTAAATATATTGCACTGACTATAAAACACTTATGTGCTCATAATTCTGTGAACATTTAGCTGTTACTTACTTGCAAACATCGCTGCGCCACAAGTAAAACTTGGATAAACTAGGAAGTCACAAGCCCCACTTCCATAGTCAGACTGTGGTGTTCCTTTCTTTTCCCTTACAACAGGTCTGTACAATGTTTCCCCCAATTTTTACAGTTCCTGTGTTCTCACTGCCCTTGCCTCATGATCAGGATAAGGAAAAAAGACCAAAGCTCATTACCAGGTTGGCATCTCAGCAGTCAAATTAACACTTTCTGGCAGAGCAACTTCACTAGATTTGGGCTGATTATCTTTTTTTAGGGCATTTTTGGCATAGCAGAACAATGTCTTCTGGAATTCCCAAGAAGCTGTGTTTAGAGTTAACCTTAGAAATGTCTAAAACTGGTGTGCACGCAACCAGTGAAAGATGCAGGTAGACAAGTCAATGTCCAAGCTCCCCCCACCTGCTGACAGCAGGCTTGTAACCCCAGCTGGTAAGCCCAAGGTGCAGCAGGCACTGCTGGGTTTCCTGTGTCCCTTTGTTGTGACCCATGAATATGGACACTGTGACATCCAATTCCTTTCTTTCCAAGAGAATAAAAAATGGCGCTGTCGTGTTCCCTGAGGCTGGTGGATAGTTGTGTGAAAATTAGAGCAACTGGATATGCCCTGCGTTGTGCACAGGGAACAATATACCCAGTAACCCCCTATTTCACGGTTTGTGTTGATCTCCTCCCACCTGCTGGATGACAGAAGGAGAGAAAATTATATGCAGAAATGTTTTTTAAAGTGTCTGAGCAGTTCTCTGTGGTTCTTGTCCATGCTGATATCTGGGTATCCAAAGGTAATAATTAAAAAAAGTACATGTTACCAGCCTGAGTAACAAATACAAACTCTGTCACTGACAGGAACTAATACAGATTTCTCCATGACACTTAATAATTTCCAACAATCTTATCTGGAAGCAACCTCCACCAACTAGCCTTTATTCAGACTCCATAGCTGGCTAAGCACGTGGTCTTTTAGCACTGTCATCTGAGGAAAACATAATAGTTCTGCAGAGCTGTCTGCGTCCCCATGGAGCAGGAGATCAAGGGACTACTGATGTATGCTTCATAGGGGCACCTATTGATTTCAAAAAACCAAAATACTCTGGAATTACCTCAACAAATTTCAGTCCCTGACTCCAGGCCTTTATGGGATCTGAAAAATGAAGCTTTGCTGGATATTATATTACAGGACCAAGCCCAATCCAATTTACAGTGACTCAGACCCACAGCCTTAGGTTTGTCTCAACAAAGCTTTTTGAGGAAAGTTTTTTTCCAGGTTGCTTTATACTTACCTGCAGATGTTGGAGTGTGCCATATGATAGCAGAGTTTTTCCTTTAAATAGGCACCAAAGCCATTTCAAGAAGAGGTTCTTTTGTTCACTTTAAAAGATAAAAAGACTTCTTTTAAAGAATGTGAACACATGGGTTGCACGACTTCGCAATGTACAGAAAATGACAGAATTCTATATAACCACAACATATTAGAATTCAAAGCAAATAGACCTATTTAGGGTTATCATACAGTCTTCATTATTGTGAATAATGTTATCATTGAGAGTAAGTTTGTGAGATGGAAAATAGGTCAAAATTTCAAGGATAGTAAGTGAAACAGATTGTAACAAGCTTTCTTGAAAGGCTGAAAAAAAACCCAACTTTGCCTTGTCATTCTGCATATCCTGAGATGGCTCCAGGAAAGAGAGTTGAATCCAGGGATGGCGCTGTAAGGGGAGGAAAGTATTTCTAATAGCATAAAAAAGGGCCAGGTGCAAACCCACATGTTTGAATGATCATCATTAGCCATTGGCATTTATGGTGGGCACAGCTGCATGTGTCATCTGGTATATTTTTTATTCTAGGGAGGTACATGGGTCTTGATGCTTTCTGCAAGTGATTCTCCAGGCTATGTTTGGTTTAATTTCAATGTAACTTTTACTCGTATGGAGTGGCTCAGGGTTAACATACAGGGTTACTTTCCATTAAAAAAAAAAAAAATCCACAGAAAGAGTCTTGAACTGCATTGGGCTTGATATGAAATGCTCTCCTCTTCTGTAGCCCCAGAATAGAAGGAGCTTGGCATTCTGAGAGTGGCACAAAGTGGTATTGTTTAGCAGTAGCTAATTAGGGTGGGATTTCACGTTGCTAAGAGCTAAGTCTTTGGTATGCAACAGAGCCAAACAGCAAGGGCAAAGTGTAACTATTTAAGGCTGAAGTTTGCTATTTAACGGGAGGTGTTCATCGTTGCCCAAATGTTTGTTGCAGTCAGGAAAGTGTTTCTGTTCTAGTAACGAGATGATGGGCTGTCACGATCCCACCCAGTCAGACCAGATCAAATGTGCTCAGGATATAAACCGAGAGATTATATTTTTCCAGCCTGCCAGCATCAAAAGCACCATCTGTGATCGATTTTGTGATAATGGTGTAAGCAGCTACTGGAAATTCAGGACACTTCCCAGAGATTTTAGTCTCTGGGAGGACCAAATATGAGCTTGCAGGAGTAACAGAGCTGCTGCTATCCAAAACCTGCTGTCTCTTCTGCAGAGGTGGTAAGATATGACCCAGTCACAAATCCATGTGAGCATAACCTCTTGCAAGCAGGGGTACGTTGCCTGAACCTGCGCAGGAAAATTGGTGGACGATGTCCTGAATCCTCTCTTCTTTTATGCCTACATGGCTACTATTCACAGAATACTTTTTATAGCAGCAGGCTTACCTTAAACATAAATCTAAGCTCAGACAGAACACTGTGGGCACTGATTTCAGACAAGACTATAGAAATCTGGAGTCAGTACCCTGCATTTCCATATGGCTGCACACTGCTTTGCAGAGGGAATGCAAAGCCAGCAGTTCAGGCTCTGAAGCTCTCCTAGATTTAAAAGCAAAAGCAACCCCTCCTTGCAGTAATGCTGGCATTACTTTTGCTCATTAGAAGCATGACACTATAATTTTGATTCAGCACAATAATATTTTGTTAAAATTCTTAATTTATGAAAGGTTTAATATATGGCTTTTTATTTCTGTGATGTCTTCAGAGAAGCTAAATAATCGTTGGGAAAATATAAATGGTAATGACTCATGTCAATTTGCCCTTATGAGAAAAAAATTGAGGCTGAGAGGAGACAAGTGGTTTCTACAGAAACATCAGGCTTGAATTTTGACCTGTTTTAAGAGTGGAAGTGGGTCCAACTTTAATTAGTAATAGGGCAAAAAAGTCTTAAGTGTTTTGCGGATTTGGACCAAAGAGAAAATAATTCTTTGAACTAATGGCTGAACTGAACATAGCTAATGTATGCATTCATTGACTTAGGAACACTTTTTGCTACTCCCCTACACAGTCCCATATGTTTATCTGTCAAAACAATCCAATGCTTACATGCTTTTTAGGAATAATTACCCAAGTGCCTGCTGAGTCAGGGTTGTATGCTAGCATGTGCATCCAATGTTCCAGAGACATGGTTTGGGCTAAGTCTTAGCACCCCTCCAACAGGAGTCCATAACAAATTATGGCCGTTCATACTCTCTTTCTCCACAGAGCTGTACCCCCATAATGGTCCTTAGAAACGGCCTGGGTGTTTGTCTGATCCAAGGTTTCTATTTATTCCAGATGAAGAAAGACCTCTATCATTTTAATTAGCAGAGGTTGTGTTTATGTCTGTCAGAGGGTGATGCCTGACTTTCCCGCTGGGAATTTCGTTTCCCTGGTAAGGCGGAAACCAGCCAAAAGCGTCGCCCACTCTCAGGACACTCGTTTTTGGGGGGTCCCCTCGGTAGACCAAAGCCTGGGATCGAACGTGCCGGGCGGAGCGCCGCCGCCGCGCCGCCTCCCGCCACCAGGCGGCGCCGGAGCACAGCGGCAGCGGCGCGGGGCCGAGCGGGACCCGTGTGCCGTGACCGACCGGCCGTGTGCGCTCACGCAGGCAGCAGGGACGCGTGTGCATGCTGGGCACCTTACTGCACGGAAATGCAAACACAGATAGAGAGTATTATCAGTATATTTTATAATAACTACAAATGGAAACACACTTCTGACCAAAAGAAAACCCCTAAAGGGAAAGGTTGAATTGAACACCCAACACAACCACCCCCACCCCCACCCCCCCAATTTAGATACCTAGACCAAGCCCTTGTATGTGGGACAGGGGTGCCCATGCCTGCCTCGGGAGGCACCTCCTGTGCAGCCAGGAAGGTGTGCCAAGGTCTCTGGTGCAGAGGAGGTCCAAGGTGCCCATTACGCCTCTTGGTGGCTCTCTGGATGAACTTCCTATACTTCTTGTTCTCTTCCTCCTTCTGGTTCAGAAAAAAATTCCCAGAGTTTAATTCATCGCTGTAAATGAAACTGACACTGTGACACCAAATGAGAATCCCTCTCCTTCTCCTGCTCCTTGACTGGAGTTTCTAGAATGGCTGGAGAACTCGGACTTCACAGCCAACTGAGCATTTGCAGGCAGAGTTCTGACCTCCTACAGTGTGCAATTAACACTAATTAAACAAATAAGTAAAAATTACTCATGACATCCTTTGCAGAAGGCCCTAACTCAGTTTTGTGCTGGAGCTGCTGGAGCTGTTTTAATTGGCTGTCTGTCTAGTGCTGTATCCTGGCATGGACTTCTGAGGGAGCAAGGAGACACAGAACACCTCTACACCAGGACTGAGGTTACACCTCTACACCGAGACTGAGGTTACAGGGCTGCCCCAGAGCAGGGGAGGCAATCACGGGCAGAGGGAGAGGCTGGGCAGTGACCTTGGCTTCTGAAGCTCCCTTGTGAACTCACAGGACTCTGGATGAGGGAGTGCAGCATGAGGAAATGGGTGGGAGTCTCTTATATTGCAGCAGTCAGCACAATGAAAGCCAAGCACCATCTAAATCTACAGCTAAGATGCCATTTCTCTTACAAGGATTCCTGCCTCAGGCAGTGCATAGAGTGAAAGACAAGTTCTAGATCAATCTCTCAGCCTCCCAGGGGGAGCTCATTGATAGGAAATTACAAAATGAAAAAAAATCTAAAACTTAAGATAACATTTTCAAAATTGGCACCTTTTCCAGGTCACCCTGTTGCAGGTACCCTGGGGCTGGTTTTCAGAGAAACCCAACCCTTGAGTTTCCCAGCACCTTTGAAACCAAGCCAAGAACATTTTGCCCAGAGGTGGAGGCACACAAAATTAGGTTTCCTTTTTAAGATGCATGCTGGCTGTGTTTGAAAGCCATATTATCCTTTATAATTTTTACCCCTCCCCTCCTCCAGAATTTTCTGGAAATCTTAAGCTGCATCACGAAAACGATGCAGATCAGAAAACCACCCATTCACCCATTCCCTCCATGTTCTTTCATCGTGGCAGCTGAGCTGTTTGGCAATTGCTGCATGCAAAGGGGTAGGTGGGTATCAGGCAGGCAGGCACCTCCAGACTGTGTGGGGAAGAGTGTGCTCGGTAACACTTACCACTTCTGTAATGAAGAAGAGGGCAGAGACCTTGAAAGCAGAGGGTGAAGTCTTGGTGGCATGGTACTGTGGTGGTAAGACTGAGTTTGTTCCTTGCCCATGAATAGTTTTCATCTATGACCAAGGATAAAAGTTTGAGATTTTGTCCATGTGCTTTCAGACACAGCAGGAGAGAGGGCAGAGTGCAGGTTTTCTCTTCAGATTGACAGGTATGGCATACCTGTGTATGTGCTTGCATGCTGGGCCATGTTATGATACATCCTGGGCTCCTCATCAGCGCTTCCCACCAATCCCAAGCAGTCAAAATACTATCAGACACTGCTTGCTTTGGCTGCCTGCTGACATCACTTGCCAGTGTTGTCCATAAAAAACAATTTGCAATATCATTTGAACCTGCTCATGGCAGCANGTGTTTGGCTCTTGATTTGAAGACCAAGAAAAGGCATCAGTAGCATCTACAAGTGGGAACTACTGCTTTGAGCCCTTTGGGGAAGGGTACAGAAATGCTTTCCTTGCCAACTCAGGAAGGGAGGGGGCGAGCCCCAGGACTGACCCTAGAACTCAGTTGACAATATAAAAGTGGGGTTGTTACCCCCTCCCCAGGCACATACACTATCATGTTGTATTATTTGCCTTCCCAAAGAGATCTGTGCTGGTTTTGTGGATCACCGTGGAAACTGCCAGAAACAGAGTCATGCTAGGGAAGCTCAACAACCACTGTTCTGAGAGTGCATTGTCTGGGGATCTCATTTGTGTAGAGATGGAGCCCTCTCCAAGGCTGCTCACCTGGAGATGACCCCTCCTGAGAGAAGCAGGCAGAGGGATCTCCGCAGGGGCTCTGGGCATTTCCACCCTCCATGTGGAAGTGAAATAATTCCTCCCTTTACACAATGGCTTGACAAGTCTGAAAGATCCCAGAGCAAAGATCACAAACATCTGGGAACTGTGTTCCTGGCTCTGGTGTGAAACCAGGAACAGAGCCAAAAACCTCTGCAGCCAACCCCTCCTGCACTCATGGAGGACAGCCTGCACACTGGTTTCAGCAACAAAAGCTCTGCAAGTAGGACTCCTATGACAGGGAACCGTGTTCTTCTCCACACCCCATCCTGACATCTGGCAGCTGTAGGCATAACTTCAGTGCAATACCGGGAAGGCAGCCAAAACCCTTCCCGCAGACCAGGCCCATCTCTTACTAGTGTCTTCTCTCCCCCACTCCCAGCCAGTACAGGGGGCCCTACTGGTTGTGGAAGGGCAGGGATTCTCCATCAGAGGCTGTCTGGTGCAGCCTCTCCTTCTCTGACCACAGAGCTGCCCCAGGTGCCCATGCCAAAGTTCTTAGATCAGCACCCAAACAGAGGGCAAGCTGGGACCTACTTTGCTCTTTACTAGAAGCAGTGATGTAACAAGTCTGGAAATAGTATTTTCCCCCAACTCTGCCATGGACAAGGACATCACCTTCTCCTAGCCTACCCTAAACCTCTCCTGTCCAGCAACTGTTTTGACAAGTCTAGTGAGGATCAGACATGAGTTCCCATGATCTCTTGTGGTCTGAGTTTTTATGCTGAGAAGCTATTTTCAGTGATGGGTGGATGCAGAACTGTAATGAACAACAGCAGTAATAGAGGTCTATACTCCATGGAGCTCCTCTGGTGACCTGCAGCACACACTACTGCCTCCTCAGCACTTGCCCCTAATAAACATGCCCCTCAGATAGACAATATTTAAGAACGGGACTGAGATGACCAGTCTGTCCATACAGCTGTCACTGCTACTGCTGCTGCTTGTCAAAGGGCAGCTGACCAGTGGGTATTTCTTTTACTTGGCTTGAATTCAAACCAGTAATCTATAATTGAATTGGTTCCCTGCTTCCCACATTGTTTGGATATCTTTCTCTGGTGCAGCTTTTTGCATTGAGCTTCCAGAGAGAACTCTGTAAATAGGTATTCTCCTGGCATTTCACAGGGTACCTGGGGAAGAAAAATTACCATAGGCTATTGCCTACTTTGCCTGAGCTTCCCTCCCCCTGGGACAAAAGACCTGTTCCTGCTGTCCAGGGAAGGTCTGGGGGACATGGACTGTCCCTTGCAGCAGCAGACGTGGCCCCCTCTCACAGCGCTGGGGCTGCCAGAGCAGCAGGTCCAACTCTCTAGGACTCTTCCTGATTCCTTCCAGTACTTTGTTACAGCTCCACCACCCTCTTTCTATATCTCCTTCTCCTTGGCAGGAGCAGCCAGGTCTCTCATCCTAAGGGCAGCAAAATTTGGTTTTGCAAGTGCTGTTGAGCCAGCTCTGTCTGCGAACTTGCAGCATCTGGCTTGACACAATTTACCTGTGACATGCATCATGTGCAGAGCCCCTTGCACAGCAGTTACAGCTATAGCCTGTGGACTCAGAAACTGATCAACGTGCTGTGGTATGTGGGAACCTTATGGGCTTATTGGCCATACCAGCCAATGCCAGACACAAAAAGACCACACAAAACAAATACACTTGCAAGGACTGTTTTCCTTGTCCTCAGCTTGAAAACTCCCACATACAATCCTCCTTTCTTCCCTGCTCTGAAATGGGAGTTGAACAGGCACAGTTGAACAGCATGCTGATAAAGATCCCAAATGAACTTTTTAAGTTCCAGTTGTCTAATCTATGATCTAGATAAACCTATGGGAATACAAGCATCAGAAAATACTAATTACTGTGAGAGATCTTGTATCTGTGTATTTTTATAGAAGAGAAAGTTAAGTGTTTTATCACTGGCTACTTTAATGATAGTTGATGACTTCTTAATCTATTGGAAAAAGACAGTGAAATCTGGTACTTAGAAGCTGAAACTGGAGAAATCCAGAGATGAAACAAGGCGAGAGCTATTAATGCTGAGAATAACACTTGAGTTGCCCCGGGATGACTCCCTAAGGAAAATGGGAATTCTCCATTGTTTTGCTCTGTGCCAGTCAAGACTGTATATATAAAACATATGTTCTTGCTCAAGTTCTGGCTTGAATAGTGTCTGTGTGTGAAGTGTGACGAGATGACCACAACACAATCAAAACCAGCTGACAAAGTACTGGAGGGCAATGATTTCCTGGCCCTCCCACTGGGTCCACCCACAAGCAACTGGTTTATGCAGCAAGGTGATCCACAGCTGCCAGTTTCTTATTTTAATGTTATATGAACTTGTCACTGCTGATTAGAAGAGAAGAAAGGCAGGGGATTGCAACTCTGTGTTGTGTCTGTCAGCACACTCCAAACCCAGGAGAAAGAGAGTAGGCACAAAGGCCATTTTCAACATTTTAAAGCCTCTGACACAGGTGGAATTTATAGAACGACAATATGAAGCCTAAGCTGCTTGTGGAGAGCAACAAGTACCTCAAACAGGTGTTTCAAGGTACTGTTTTGGTTTTGTGCAAGTTTTTTCCCACATAGGATTGAGCCTTCAGTGGGGCTCTGACACATGGACTTTTGGTCTGGCTGGTGTCCTTGTCCCTTTGGTAAGTTTTCAGAAGCACTGTGTCTGGAACACAGTGCTCTCTCCCACCTGCAGGACTATGACAACTTTGCTTACAAAGAGAAAGAGTTTATTCTGTTCTCATCTTCTGGATGAGACACCTCATTTATCTCTTTGTCCTTCTATTTAGTTATCTTGGATATGGTCCTCTTAACAAAGCAAGGCTGTGCTTGCGTTGTGATAATGATAGTCTAACAGTTTAGTCCAGCAGTGCCAAGCTAGTTCTCTTGGATCAGCCAGAGAGTTTGTTTTGTCAATAAGATATTTGCCGTTTATAGTAAATTTTACTTTTTGCTGAATGATTTGTCTGCAAATTGGAAAGACCTGACATACAGTGCTTGAGCAGCCATATTAAAGACAACTGCCAAGGGAAATAATTTGGGAACAATTAGATATTACTGGTTGTTCTTACAATCTTCTCCTTCTGAAGTCAAAACTATTTTTCTATTTGTATCATTTAATGGAAATCATGATTTTTTTAAAAATAATAGTAATTTTGTTAAGTACTTTAACAGAAGTGACAGAAGTAATAAGGAGGCACAGCTTTGAAGAATAATTGCATTAAATACATGGCAGAACATTGTTATGTGACTGCTGATGTGGTTCTGGGCCTCCAGGGGTTAAAGCAAGGTGTGCACAAGCAATTCTTAGGGAGGTACTTTGTATAAAGTTCAGTGGCTGAGGAATGTCCTGGCAGTCAAGCTTCGTTTCCTGGGAAAAACAGAAGGCCTGATACTGACACGTCAGTGAGATATGATCTGGTTGGCTTTGGTGGTGCAAATGAGAGAACTTGACCAGTGCCTTTAAGGGAAGATTAAAAATACCTTATAAAATTCAGATTAAGAAATATTTTGCTTGCATGCTGTGGTTGAAAGGAGCAAGAATAGGATGGGAGCATGAAGGGAATAGCTCCTTTTCTCATTTTGTCTTTGGCCAGCCTCAGTTCAGGAGTAGACTCTGTAAAGCATGAAGCTACATTCTGCCCTCTGAAATACCTATAGGGAGGCACAAATTGTGCTGTTTCTGGTTATTTATTACAATTCCTTGGTCACTGGGCATAATGATTAATACAGACTCTCACACAACATACAGACTGTAGTCAACTGGAGTCCCTTTCACTGGGAATTGCTGGAGAAATCTCTTTGGGTGATACTGTCCCAACAGCCAGTTTGTCCCTGCTCAGCTGTCCAAATGGGAGAGCCCCTCACCAGATGCCCGTTTCTTTTTAGTTCTTTGCCTATCTCCACTTGGCTCTCCAGCCACCCCTGTGCAGTGCTATCCTGCTCTCTGCCTGAACCATCTCTGTAATACACGCTTTGTCTCTTAGCTAGGAACAGGCAGCTTCATTCAACCAAATTCCCATGGAACCGGAAACAGATGAGAAATCTGAAGAGAAACCATCTTTAGGGAACTGCAGGGTCCTCAGAGTCTTTGGAAATCTGACTACTTATTTGGATAATGAGGTGTAGATTTCAGAGTCTGCCTTTATTCACTCCAGTGTCCAAATCTTGACCTTATGCTTTTAGTTATATTTTTATATTTTAACCACTTAATCACATCAGTCTTTTCATTTTTGCATAGTAAGTGATTTGGCACCCAATGTCTCTCTACCGAGATATCAGTGAAAGCACACTGTCAATGTGAGGAAAGAGTTTACAATGAAAGCTTAATAAACAGCAGATCTCGAACCAGGCAGTATCTGTGAGCCAGATAACAACTCTTAAGATCTTGTTGAACCATGTCTAGCGAATAGGGTTGCTTATCGTACTAGGAGATAATTTTGTTCAGTTCTCCTGAGTGCTTCCTTCATAGATTGTTGAAGCCTGCTTATTTCAGACTGCCCTGTTTTGCGTGAGTAGTCTCAACAGGTGCAAAAGTACAGTTTCAGAGCATTCATGGATTTCTCATAATCACTCAAGATATCATTCTGGTGCAGCCCTTCCCCAACAAGGCAGACTCATTTTCTCAAGATGAGACCAACTTTCATGGCAGCAAAGCAAGCCATGTGAAAGGTCCGCGGAAAATAGCTGGAAAAATACAGGTCAGCGTGACTGTTGTTATCTCCACAGAGGGGAGCCTCACACAGACATTTTAAAAGTACCTCTGATGGAAGTAATGTGCCTGATAATGGAATAAGTAACAAACAGTTGCTAAACCTGAACCAGAACAAAGGGCCTTTTGCTTTGAAACATACTGGTCTGAAGTTCAAATCTCTAGGAGCATTTCATCCTGCCGCCCTCACTTGTCTCCAGTCCCTTTCACTTCCATTTGCACGGCCTGGCCTGCTCAACGCAAAGGGAGAGAGGGTGGGTTTGGCCAGCCTGGGGTGTCAGGGAGTGGCCAGGGCAGAGGGCAGCAGCCAGCAGCACATGATGTGTGCACACTCGCTGCCAGTGCCCAGCCTCCCGAGGTGGTGAGATATCACCAGCTCTTGGTATAACACAAGCAATATATTCCTATAGGTCACCTTTATATTCATATAAGATATTGCTGCATGTAAAGTAGCTCAGTAAGTGATGGCCTGGTGCCTGAATAATGTATTTTGTGTGCTGGCAGCTATCATTAGAAATGCTTGAGGCCCCGGATCTGTTTGTTTAAGCCATTTTATGCGAGAAATGGCCAAAGTACATGGTGCAGGTTGCTGTCCTCTGGTCAGGAGACCATTACACTAGTTTGGTTTTCATCTCTGTCCTGGCACCAACCTCGTGCCCTGGGGCTGCCTACAGCCAGCGAAGGGTGCTCCATCTGGAGCCTCGGACGAAGCACCAGCGCCTCAGGGCTGCAGTGGCTCTAAGGGCACCCTGCTTCTGTGGCTACTAACTTCTTGTCCGGCTGCTCCACGGAAAACGCCGCTGCCCTGGTGGTCTGGGGATGGTTTGGGTAACATCAGCTCTGAAGGCTGGGAGATGACTGCAAGGGAGATCTCAGCAAACTCGGTGGCAGTCCCTGAGGGTGCAGGGTGGGCGGAGAGGGGGATGTCCCCGCCCGGGGCAGAGCGCGGCTGCCACTCTTGTGC
>VZTH01008178.1:91284-190483 GCA_013397815.1 Aleadryas rufinucha | reverse complement strand
GGCGGGAGCGTTCCGGGGGTGATGTTGTGTCATCTCTGTTAACTGAGGTTTGCTTTCGGGTCTGGGACTTTGGCCCTGAAGGGGCATGGAAGAAGTGGGGGGAGGAATGGCCACACGAAGGGGAAAATGCAGCCCAGTAAATAAATGTGTGTAAGCTCTGCGGTATCTTCTGTCTTACTCGTAAGCCTCGGTGTGCGGGGCAAGACCTCCGCAGGTAGAACGGCACAATTGGGAACCCTTCTTCCTGCCTCCAGGCACTTTTACTAGCTAAGCCACCTGCACTGATGTAGAGGGGAAATTATTCCTCGCTCCCTCCCACCCCAGGCCCGCGACAAGCCTTTTCCTTGCCCTTTCCACAACTTTCTGTGTTATTTTCTCCCCCCACGCCCCTCCCCGCCCATGCTCTGCACATCTCAGGCCTCACTCCTGAACGGGAAATGACTGTGTGGCTGAACAATTCCAATGGCCTCAGAGCTAAAAAGCTGGGGGGTGAGACGATTATGAAGTGGAAAGTGGGGTGTTGATTAATATTTCCCCACTGAGTTCTGCCCATCGCCTGTACTGCTGACCCCCTTGATGCTGATTCAGTGACGTGTGAAGCAATCTCTCCTCTTTCATATGTTACATTTATCACTTTTCTACTGATTCGTTTTGTAGTAGGATAGTAGCTGAAAGTTAGACCAGTATTCATCTCCGGTGTTCAGAAAGGGTCTGGTGCTTTTTACGGGCAGGTGTTAAGAACTGCAGTCCTCCTGTGCTGTGAATCCCTACGACAGCCTGCATAAACCTATTGCTGAGCTGAGCAGACACTCACATCTGAAATATGGAAATCGTGCTTCACTTATCTTCATTGTTTGCACTGCATGAATAAAGCTGCAAACACTTTACTTGCATTTGTATCTGCACCTGAAAGTCTTCACGTTGATTGATTGTTTTGGCTTTTCAGGTGGAAGTGTACAAAGTCTCTGAAGTGTTTTGAATTCTAGTTCTGGATCCACCTACATCTGCAACATCAGCTGATTGTAGCCTAAAAACACAAAGAAAAACCCCCAAACACATGACAACTTGATTTAAATTTCAGCTTCATCAGAATTACAACTGGATATGGGCATTCCAAGTAAATATTATCATCTTTATTTTGGATATGGCATTTACGGTCAGAACTGTCTCTGACATTGGTCAAAACTTACAGACATAAGCACGAGATTTCTAATTTTGACTGCCTTTAGCAGGTGGTTCAGTCATTTTTTCTCCCACTGAGTTTTAAGGACTTTTTATCTGCCATTATTGTCACTGACAGTTGTTGGATACTTAACACTGAAAATCAAGCTGCTCTTTAAGAAGTGGCTGTATGCATTTAAGAATGAAGTTTTGAAAATCTCAGCTTGTTTGAACAGAGTGGCTGTCTCCTATGTTCCAAGTCCCTAAAATAAAAATATGGCCTCTGAAAATATCTGGCTCCCAACTTCTTCATATCTGTAAGGGAAAAAAAGAGCCAGTTTTATATAAACGTATCCATACAAATTCTTTATCTGATAGGAAAAGGAGCAATATCTGGGAGTGGAAGGGGAATCAAAGAATGTGGTGAAAAAAGATGGTTAAAACTTATGAAAAAGGGCATGTGAAATTGCAGATCCAATAGAAGGGATTTAAACTCTGTCAAAATGAAGTTGATATTGTAATTCACAGAGTATAGATTACGTTCAGGAGAACATAAGCATTTTAACAGTAAATGAAAATGCAGAATAAATTTTGTAAATAAAGTTGTAATCTAGAGGTAAATATTACACATTGTGATACAATATCTTTCTCTGAAAAAGTGTAAGGTTTTTGCTAGGGGGAAAAGCTATAATTCTAATCTCTAGACTTCAGAAATCATTTGGTATGATGACACATGGGGAAGTTATTAGCTTAAGTGGAGGAGATGGGGATTATTAGAAGAATGGTAAGATAGACAAATTACAAAAGAGAATGTGACAGCACAGTGCTGAAGAGGGGGCTGTTAGACGGTAGGTATTTTACTGGTAGAATTGACTACTGACACAGGGGATTAATCTAAGGACACAAAACAAAATCGCACATTAGAAGTAATAATAAAGTGGACACAAAACCTGGAAGAGTGCTCTTTAAAATCAGCAGAGGAGGAAAAGATTCTGTTGCAGAAACAGTAAGACTTCCAGATACCCAAAACCAAACTGTGCCTTTTAAATATTAGTGATCCATAAAAATACTGCCTATAATTAAAAATATGACATATGGTTATACTAATCAATCACAGGGTAATGATGGGCATGTTGAATTTTGCAATCACAGAGTGGGTCAGGTTGGAAGGGACCATGCTGGGTCACCTGATCCAACATCTGTATTCAAACAGGACCATCCTAGAGCACATTGCACAGGTTTGCATCCAGATGGTTTTTGAATATCTCCGGTGAGGAGACTCCACAGCCTCTCTGGGCAGTCTGTTCCAGTGCTCAGTCACCTGCACAATAAAAAAGTTCTTCCTTATGTTCAAGTGAAACTTCCTGTGCATCAGTTTCTGCCTGTTGCCTCTTATTGTGTGGTACCACAATGGCCTGTAGTACAGAGAATCTTGATCTTTCAGAGATCTGGCACAGGCCTGAAGTTTATTAATCTGTTGCAGTCCATTTGTAATTAGCCTCCTGCTCTCCCACATCTGCCATTTACAAAGGGAAAGTCAGCTGAGAGTCCTCTGCTCCAGCTGTGTCAGTTTGTCTGTGGATGTCGGCCACCAGTGCAATATGGCTGTAAAAAAGGCAAACAAAATCAGATGAAGCATTCCCTAGGAGAGGGGAAAGTGCTACATGCCTTTACATAAGGCTTTGCTGTGGGTGCATGCTGCCTTTCAGATGCAGTTGTGGTCACCCATGGCTATGAAGGGGAGTGAGAAGAGAAGAACCAGCTCTTTTGTATTATGTGCACAGAAGCTGGAACAGGTGCAGAGGGAGAGCAGGGAGCTTTTTCTTATGAGACTAAAGGAGCCCCTTATCTCTAGCCTTGCAAAATGAGGCCTTCAAGGAGAAGCTTTTAATATCTATAATTATATTGAGGGATAAATATGAGGGAGGAAAAAAACCTAGCTAAACTGAAGGGCAATAATCTACAAGAATTACCAGATACAAGCTGGTTATGATTATATTTATGCTGGTAATTGGAAGGCAGCTCATTAGAGATATGAGGTTCTAGAATAATAGGAATAGTGGGAGCAAAACTGCCAGCATGGTTCTAGGGAATGGCAATATTCATTTATGAAAGGGATTATAAAATGCAGTTGTCTGTAGTGATAAAGAATAAGATGTAATGATTCAGGACACCTATCCCATCCTAGACTCCCTATTCAGAACAAGGGTATTTTAATTCAACCAGAAGTTATGGTCTGTGTGGGAAAATTACTTTTTCTTTGGCATAAGTTGTTTGGTACATCAGTTTCATTTTGCTTTGTGTCATTATCCCATTCCATTCATCTGTGTGTCCTCTTTGGACTTAAACTTTATGAATAAAGACTAAAAGCTCCTTATGCTTGTATGAAAGAGAACAGAATTTCATTTGAGAGCTGAATTATTATTTATGTCCAAAACAGAGTTCGCTGTAAATAAACTTAACAGTGTTGTAGGATCCTTCTTTGACTTGGTGCATTCTTTTGGCTTGGGAAGGACTGAGAGCACTACCTTACAGGGAAACACTGCAGTATTGAGAAGTGTACAAAAGGTAACCTGGTTAAATGCCTGGCAAGGAGTTAGGGCTAGAGATTAGATCAGTGTGCTGGATGGGCTGTGGAAAAGGATGGCCTCTATTTCTGTAAAGCTCTAAGTGTGCTGGTTGTAGACCAGTGGTCTTCTTTCCTACTGTGGAGTGTTTTCAGTGCTGCAGTACTGCTCATGAGCGTACCTTTGCTTTGTTTTACTTAAACCTGCTTCCTGGAATAGTATTTCACAACTCATTGGAAAAGTAGGCAACTTGCTGTCTGGGAAACTTTCTGTTACTGAACAAAGCAACCTGAACATAAAATAACTCACAGGTAATGTTTGTAGCCAAAGGGTATAAAATGTTGGTCCTTAACTCGGAACATCAGACATATAGCTGGATAGAGTGGCTTGTTGTGTTATGTATACTCACACTATTATGTATACTCATGGTAATTTGAATCTCAAGTCTTACATGCAAAACATGAACCAGGTATCATGACAAGTGGGTACAACTGGAGGGACATCTTAAACTTCCCCTCTCTGCAGAGAAGGGCAGGTGTAAGGGCAATGAGGCTGAGTGACTTTGTTGCTCTCTCTCAAGTCCTGGACTGTTCCTTGGTCTGTCATTGTTTGGGACTTGAGAGTTTGCCTGTGAGCTGGTGAGAAGTTCCTTTAACAAGTAAGGATTTAGTTGTTCTAATGAAGCTGAGCTAGTAGCTGTTCTGGCTTTGTAAACATTTGTTATTGTTTGATAATACAGCTGGCTGCTGGACTACACACACTGAGTTGACCTCTTTGTTCACAAATACCTGAATTTGGTTAAGAACACTTATTACCTAGATTTTTCATGTCTTTTACAATAAACACAAATGAGTGTCTAAACAGTTACTGAGTAGGAAAATAAAAGATCTTCAAAAACTACAGCTTTTTCCAGTTTCTGGAGTTGTGTATATCTCTTGATGTCTACAAGGACTTCAGTAGAGCAGCATGTTTTGTCTTTAGCCCTAACTTATTCCTGGATGGATTCTCTTTGTTTTAACAGAGCAATCGTTTAGATACTGGGGCACTTCCACTCTTATTGTCGACTGATTGTGTCAAGTAGTTAGGGATTGGGCACAGTTGCTTAATACATCGCATCACCTTAACACAGTCTTTATGAGATATGGCACTGGTGACCCAAGTTGAAAATATGTATGTGATACCTGAGGCAGGAGGTTTTAGTGACTTGAGAGTTTACAGCCATACTGGAACAAAGGAGGCAGGGGTAAAAAATACTCCTGATCTCTGGGTAGAGGCTGAGCAAGACTGTAAGGGTGGCAGTAAGGTTGTTTCTGGAATATACAGTATAATGCATTAGCAAATTATTTACTTATCCTAAAGGTAAATGTTTATCCATTAAGAGCAACGTCTGGCAGAGGGCAATATCAGTGACTCAGGGTAGTACCACTTAATCTTCTGCTTGGGGATGAAATGGCCTTCGTTACTAGTTCTGTAAGATGGACCAAGAAAACTGGTCACAGGGGTGGTAAGTTTGTCCTTCTAAAATATATACTTTTCTTTTTCTTTCGATGCTGTAGGATTTTTAGAGCACCTCAGACGACATCCTAAATGGGTGATTAACTTCACAATGGCAGAACTCACAGTGGAGAATGGCAGCTGTATGGACTGGCAAAAGCGATGCCTTGTGTTGGAGTCGCAGCTCTTCAAATTCCGCTTGCAGGCAAGCAAGATCCGAGAGCTGTTAGCTGAGAAGGTGAGGCAGTGGTGACTTCTTCTACTTTGCAATGAGTTATGACACAAATGCAAAAAAATCTGTAAATACTGAGCTATCCAATAAATCTGTTACTTGAAGTGAGGCTTTCTTCTTTGATTACAGTACATCTTTGCTCTCTGCTTATCAGTTGAGATGCAGAGATGTGCCTGTCACAGTGGTGTAAAGTGGCGTAATGAGAATTAGCCTTGTTCACTGCAAAATCACCAAGTATTTGGACTCTAGTGGAAAACAGTGTACCAGCAAGATTCTGGATATCTAAAGTGACTGAGACTACTGCAGAGCAAAGATGGATGTTTTGGATAAGAACAGCAAGATCAGGATGTGGCTGGCAACAGAAAAGCTTACAGGAGTGCAAATTATGCTGTAATGTTAAAAGCCTAGGCAGGGATAGGTGTATTGCCATAGTGTTAGAATAACACTTCATATCCAATCAAAACATTCTGGGGATACTGAAGAGCAAGGCCAGATATTTTGAGATCTGGATGTTAGAAACTTGCATGGCATCTGTGGTTTTAGAGACATCTCCTACTAATCTCTTTCAAGTGCCCTCAGTGAATTTGTTTGCATCCTAGAGGAGAGGACTGGCAAAGATCTGAGGATTTTATTGGAGTTTTAGTTTTTTGCTTGTTTTTTTCATGGTGTGAATTTTTTGTGGTTTTTCTTTACCTTAAATGGTGTTGTTTTTCAATTTTGCTTTTTCACTAAATTTGTATAAAGTCCAAGTTTGTAGGTTGCTGTGGGGTTCCTTCTTTTTTTCAAAATGTGGCTTACATTATCACACTCCAGTCCAAGATTGCTCAGATATTCAACTACTATAGGAAAGTGAGAACAATTTCTTTCTGTCACAGTTTTACTAATGAAGTTGAAATCTGTACAGCTGACTGCAGTTTACTATACCTGATGACAGATATGTTCTAAACTCACTTTTGCTCCATTTTGTATTACGTAACTTCTATGTGTATATTCTTGTTTGTTGGTTTTGGATGTAAAAACATCCAGATGACAGCTTCTTGAGAGTGGAGTAATTTTCATCCTTCCTTTCACCGTAATTGCATTTTCATTATTGCCATATAATGCATGAGACATTTTTTTCCACTCTTCATATTTTAAGGAATTGTGCAATTCTAAGCAGCTTCTTCATCTCTTCAAATTAGCTTCTGAGATGGACCTTAGTGATTACTTACGTTGAAAAACATTGAAAGTGGTTGTAAAGTCCATTTAGATAAAGGCACATTAAAAAAATAATATATAGATGTGGAACAGGTCTGGTAAAGACAACCAGTACTCATATGCAATACTTTTAAGTTTGCTGCATTATGAAATGTGTGTCTTTGTGCTTTATTAATTTCTGCTTTGAGAAACTTCCTGACTACCCACACACGAGACAAACTCGCCTACCAGACTTCCTTGTTGGAGAACAGACTTGCCAGATATATTTTGACTATCTCTTTAGGGAATTTTGTGGATCATGGCAGAGAATTAAATTTTCGTCTGCTTCAGGGACCTGGCTGCCATTTATCCAGCCTTTTAGTCAAAGCGATGTTCCCTTTGTTAAGATTAAGGAGTAGCTTGGTTCAGTGATCAGGTTATACTGTAACTACTTGTACAGTGTTGTTGTAGCTTTACTTGAAGGGTCAAAGAGTTAACAGGCTTGCAATTCCCAACTCCAGATGTCATGTGGGAAGGGGAGAGCCTCAGCGGGGACTGTGGGGCAGCTCCGGCAGGCTCTCCTGCTGCTGGTGGACTCAGACACACAGTGCTCATGCTGAACACTCCTCTTGGGAAGTGTCCTGGGCCTCAGGTTCCCAACTGGTCTGTAACGACTTGCTCAGAGACCCTCCTTCCCTCCTCCTCAGTCACTACAGGACACCCCAGTGGTCACAGCAACAGGGGCTCCTGCTTGGGCTGCATCCTTCTCACCCTCAGGTGGGTAGTGATGCAGAACTGAAGGAGGTGCTTGGTTTATGTCTACTGATGGCAACTTCAGGGATTTTTGTCATAGATTTTATAGCAACTGTGATTTTTAAGTTTTTTTCCTCATTATGAGAATGAAGAGATTCAGACTTACTGGAGAGTCCTGTAGTTCAAAAAAGGTTTTTTGGGGCAGTGAGGGGAGATGACCTTGGAAAAATGTGTAGTCTGCACAGTTTGAAGCTGTGTGCCAACCTGTGTTAAGCATTGTCCTGAGATACCCCCAGTATGGTTTGCAGCAACAGGAAAATTATTTTTTTAAAAAGTGGTTTTAGATGGTGAAAGTGAAGAACGGTGTTAACAGGGGTGTGATACTTGCTCACCAGCTAGGTTGTCTTAGGTCTGAAGGTGACTGATTGAAAGGCTTGAAAACCTGATCCCCCACATCTTAAATTCTTCTTTATAACTAATTTTATGATTTCAAGACAGTTTTTACTATTTTAACTTGCAAAAAACCTAACCACTCATGCCTGGCATTGGTAGTACAATGTGCTCTAACAGTTTAAATACTTGCGATTTTTTAAATCCGCTTAGATTGAATATTCTAGATCTCTGTTCAGAACATGAGGAATTTAAAACCCAGTGGTTTAACTGCCAATGCCCTAGTTCACACGGTGTGAACTTCCACGTTGATAGCCTGGTCTCAGCTGTCGAACAGAGCTGCCCAAGCTGCACAGAGCATGGCTGGGGGTTGGCATGGCACAAGAGCCTTAGCCCCTGGTCTCCCAGACAAAGATCTGCCATCCTGCTGGACCCCACAGGGCACGAGACCCCTGAGTCCTACCTTGTGGACGTTAGCAGTGACAGCTTTGGAAACAGGCAGTTGTTTTCACCCTGACTTTCTCGTACACACACAAGGAAAAGGGATACTCCTCTGTTGGTGAGCGGCATAGCAGGCCGTTGCCTCGGCAGCAAGTCGACCTGGTTAGGAGTGAGATCTGGAACAGAACAGCAGGAGGAAAATGAAGCTGAGAGGTGTAGCAACTTTTTTTCACTCAATTTTATGTAGCCTCTTCTGAGCCATCAGGAGAGGGAAAGCCTGAGTGAATGGTTGATGGGAGGATCTTTTGCAGCTTTTAGGAGGGCCATCTGGATAACTTAACCCACTTCTGTCTTACTTCAGTAAACAATGAACGTTTGGAAAAAGGCTCTTTTGTCTCATGCAAGCATGGCTATTCAACTAGTCCTGTTTCTCCCATACAAGCTGTCTGGGCTAGTATTTGAAAGAAGAGTTCCGTGCATTTGGCTTGGTTACTAAGTTTTTTATGTGACCCGGGTCACATTGCTTAGTAGCATTTGTCAAATTATAAAGCATTTTGAATGAAAGGACCCATGTAAATACCAAGCATTATTATTAATTCATTGCGGGATTTGAAAGAGCCTTACAAGCATGTATGTATTAAATCTGAATGTGCTCAAGTGAGTGCTGACGCTGGGGATGAGTGAAATAATGATTTCATGTACATGAGGAGCACAGCAGTTATTTAACAGTTCATAGTAGGACAGCCCAACAACGTAGTACAGGAAATTAAGAAAAGTACAAGTTCATTTAAGGCTGCAGAGCGAATTAGGGTGACAAAAGTAATTGATTTGTCTGGAACTTAGCCATGTCACCCTTCTTGCACAAGTTTCATAATTTTTTAGTGGTCAGGAATGGTCCCAACGTAGATTCTCTGTCCTGATCAAGATCCATAACTGCTAGCAATGCAAAGCAACTGCTGGGACAACAAGGAGGTTTTCAGTCAGAACAGTGCTGTCTTCTTGAAATAACCTGAGTGCTTCGTGGAGATTGCCCACCTTGTGGAGGATTGAATTATTGGTTTAAGAGGTTAGCTTGGTAAAAAGGCCCAGAATTTCATCTGTGCTGTGAATGTAGACCCTGTCAATTAGTCAGAAAACTAGGAGAGACCATTGATTCTGAAGCTACTGTCTTAAACAGTCTTTGTTTCACAAAGCATATTATGTCTCCACAATAATTATGTTTAACATCTCTCTTTTGCCAATATGTTTTGCTGCTACCTGTCTGGGGTGATGACTGCCCAGAGACTAATAGATAAATGCATGGGTACATCGCTGTTCTGGAGGGACACATACTCATGTAACACGGACCACTGCTGTTCACACTACATTGCTGTGAGCTCAGTGTCCTCTAATACTCTTTGGTCAGAGCAGCTTTGGCTGCAGTCTTCTGTGGCATCTCTCTGTTCCTCTGCCAAAGAAGCATCCTTGATTTGGATATTAAGTTACAGAGACTGATGTATTTGATTGTTCCACTGAAAAAGCAAACCTGAGAGGTATCATGCTAAATGTAGCGGATTTTGCTCTTCATGGTTTTAATTTATGTCATTGCTTTTTTAGTTACGTGACTACTGAGGTGTCTACATGTATGTACCTTCTGATATGTTTGTTGATAGGGGTCAGTCTGCTGTTGTATCAGTGAGTATGTATGGAAAGAAGAGTTGTCTTGTTGCCATATGAAGGAAGGCAGATGGAAACTGGAGAATGCTGCCACGTCCATTCTGGGTGATCAGCCCGAGAGGAAGAAGTCCCATTTTCAGAAATACGGGTTTGGTCCTGTTAGTGACCAACCTGAATACTTGGCTCCAGTGCTTTATCAAGAATCACAAAATGCTTTGGGGAGAAAAGGAGCTCAGTTCCCTTCATAGTTTTTCTTCTTTAAGCATGATTCTTTTAATCTTCTGAAGATTCTTCTATGTCATTCTTTCCATAGTAAAACATAAGTGAGTGCTGGAAACTCCATGAAGCATTCTGCAAATTTTGCAACTTGGTGGGCGAAAGTTAGTGTTACTGACTTTGTATTATTAGATTTAAATCTGAGACCCATTGAAACAGGCCAGGTGGAAGATGACCTTGGCAAACATCAAATGAGATACTATGTTGTTATTTAAAGAAAAATTAAAACCAAAACCAAACAAAAAACACTGAAACCCCCCCCCCCCCCACCCAACCACCTTCCCCCCAAAAAATGGGCTCTAATGGTAAATTATTAGAAGAACCCAGATACCTCTGCATTTTGTGAGAATGAAGTGACTTATAAACATTTAGGATAAAATTCTATTCAGTGTTCTTTGACTTCAGTAGCAGCAATGCTCAGTTGTCGAATCACAGAACTGTCAGTTTGCAAAGCTCTTCAAAATGAAAAGAAACATAGGAAAATTAGAATCATTGTTAATCTTGTCAGTTATGAGTCTGTGATACTTTTGAAGCCAAAGCAAAGTATTCACTGTTTATAATGTGGCATCATAGAGAACCTGCTGTAAGCTTTCCAAGATATATTCATTTTTATTTACCATTGTGAATGAATCCTAGCTGCAATAAGATTGGGGAAGAATGGTGCACTGTGGACAGGCTCCTTGCAGGGACAGCCCATGGTATGTAAATTGTAGAGATGAGGTCAAGACTTTGGCACTGTTCCTTTGACCCATGTAATGAATGATGGAGCTCACTAATGAGAAAATGGTTCCGGTATATTCAAAGTAGGGCAGAAGACTGCAGAAGGTCAAAGGCTTTTTTTTTTTTCTGGTCAAAGCTGTCCAGTTAACTCAAAATATGCCAAAGATTTGTAGGCTTGCACAAGTCTTGAGTAAAACATGTGAATTTCCAGGTGATGTTAATTTGTTTTCTTTCTTTTTCCCTCTTCTTTCTTTTCTATCTCTGAAGATGCAGGAATTGGAACAGAGAGTGATAGAAGCAGAGCAAAGAGCTGAGGATGCAGAGAAACAGGTAAGAGATTCTTTTATGGTGGCTCTGGTACAAGTCTAGCAGGTAACTCACTCTAAATTCCCTCCAGTCTAGCATACAGACAGCAATCTGCAGTGCTATGCCCTGCTAGGGAAACACTGATTTGCAGTGGTGGATGGATTTTCTCATCTACTTCCCAGCCTTTGAGCCTTAGCTGTGAGCAGGTGCCTGAATATGTTGAACCCTAAGTGAAAACCAGCACCTTCCTGTCACCTTCAGAGCCTTTACCCTCTCATCCGTGATAGGCATGCTTTGTTGTGGAAAAGGAAGGGGATGTTGTACCTCAGGATTAAATCACAAAGATAGGGCTGATTGGCAGGTCCTCAGGAAACAAGTACTTAAGAGTACTGGTGAGGATTTGTCTACAAGTAGAGAAGGTTCTGTGAAAGAAGCAGGTTTTTCAGACACATCCTTATCACTTGTTTTGGACTTCTTAGTAATTACTGCTCTGGCTCAGGAGCCCATGGACAAAAACAGTAAGAGCGGGATTCATTGTCTATTACTGTAATCATCTAAAATTTAGGCATATTGTCTAAACTAGTCCTTCTGTGCTTCTTGAATAATGGAGAAGGGGAGAGAAGCAGACTTCAGCTTGTGATCAGGCTATAGAAAATAATGTACCTTTGGGAAGTAGACATTCTGCACTCTAAGGAGTATTATAGAAACAAAAGAGCCAAGAAGGGCCAGGTGGTCTGAGCTCTTGCATCACTGCAGATCACTGGTGAAGGGAAGGCTTGAAGGGAACCAGCTCCCTCAAGCTGGACAAGAGCTGCAGGACTGAGCACTAAGTCAGGAGTTGAAGGGCAGAAACAAAAGCCACACAGCCAAGAATGACTGTCAAAGATGATTTCAGAAGTGAAGGACTGAATAGGCAGTGTTATAAGCACTGTGAGACATATCACCTGGGAATCAAGAACTTGGAGTACCTGGAAAGGTATTCTGTCTGCAGAACTTATTATTCCATGCCAGTTTGATATTGATATCAAGATTTTTTACTGACCAGCTTAATACTAGGAAAGCATCTGTGTCTTGACACCGTGCTGTTGGTTTCTATGCTAGACCAGCAACTACCAGTGAAGAACAAGAGTTGTTCTTGGGAGTGGTATCAGTAAGTCCATACCCACCCAAGACAGGCAAAGGTAACACAATACAGGCAAAAGTGACAGCTGTGACAGCACCAGCAGGAAATACAGTTATTGCCAATGGCCAGTGAAGAAGGTTTCATACTAGCAGACACCTCAATGACAGGAGCAGAGTGCCCAGCATAGGGTAAGATGCAATGACAGCAAGGGACAAGATGGAGAACAAGTCAAATCCAGGTCCAAGAATGGGCAAGAAAGGGAGAACTTGGCTGGGAAGGTGTAGCAGAAATTAGGGTTGCCTTCACTCACCTGCCACCAGCAGAAATTAGGGTTGCCTTCACTCATCTGCCACCAGCAGTTGTGTAGCCATATGTTGGCAGGTTCTAAAGACTAGCAACCCTCAATGTTTGCCCTTCCAGCAGCCTTATCCACATCCAGAGATAAGTGTTCCTAGAGAAATGCTACATTGCTGCCTGACAGCCTGAAGAAGTGACAGCATAAGAGTAGGACCATTCCCTTCCACTAATGGGTACATTCACCATGAATGAGGGGCAGCCAACAAATGAGAGGGCTCCACATCAAGTACAAAATCCCTTGTTATCTTTCTCTCCAGGAGTCTGGGGAGTTGGATTTGTTAATTCAATGGACTCCCTGTAGCTGCCAACCTCAATTAAGGAAATCACATGTTTGCAGTCCCCTCGCTGAGCCTCTAGTACAGAGTCAGCATTTGGGCATCAGACAGAAAGGAGGGGCCATTTCTTTTTACTATAATCACCCTAAACTCTAATGAAAACACATCCGACTCAGCAGGCTTAGTTTTCTGGCTCGGATGTTGGGCGCTTACCTTTCTGATTCAGTATGAGGAAGAGGCAATTTGCTTCTCTGCCTAATACAGGCAGACAGCAGGACAAAACACAGCTTCTGCAAGTATGAAGTGTAGGCTGCTCAACAGAGCATGACTAACAGTCTTGCACAGACTTTGTGAAGTGCTCAGATTGCTGCCTGCATTCTGTCTTTCTGGTTCTAAATTCATGCTAAATTTATGGTATTTGGAGTTGGTTTCTTTGCAGATTTAGCTGCTTTGAGATGTGCTGGAACCAGAGATTTTCCCATCTTCAAATGCTACAATTAGTACATTTGAGTTAAATTGAGGGGATTCCATTCATCTTTAGAAATGAAGTCTTATAATCCATTATAATAGAATGAGGTAATGGTAAAACGGAGTGGCATTACTGTGAGACAAAGGTTTTGAAGAAAGCAAAGAGGTTTTAAAAATTTGCTAAAACCCTGAAATGCTTCAGTAGCTGCTAGATTTTAGTGCATTGAAACTTTGTCTGTAGTGAAGGAGCACTACAGTGATCTTTCTCTTGCTGAGATGAAGTGTTGGCACTGGCAGGAGCTCAAAGACAGGCAAATCTTCTGAAATATCTAACATTGTAACTCCTTAGCAGGTCTGGAGAAAAGACTTGGCAGAAAGACAGGAGTTGCCAAAACACTGTCTTGAGCTGGGGTAGGAGGAAGAAGGACCTCCATAGTACGTTTTGCTATAGAAATCTTAATCTGAAGCAAAAACCCCACCGGGGTTTGTGGTGTATACCTTGTGGTGTAGTGAATGAGGTAAAAAACTGGCCATGATATTGCAAAGGAGGAAGGTGTGATGTACCTTGTCCATATATATATGGAGACTATGGTGCTTGTATGGCCTCTTTGATTAGTAATTTGATTGTAATATCTCACAATTCATAATGTGTTTATCTGTTCATGGTTCAGTTTGCATCTGTTACTGCTTCAGCATTACAAATGAATGGACAATGTTCCTTTCACAAATGTGGATATAAACTAAGTGTGACCCAAAGGATGCTGCGGTTTTTGATGTTTTATTTTTCCTTTCCTGACTTGAAAAATAAGAAACCCACAAATATTCTTATTTATTTTTATTCTCTTACCACTACACAAGCAGGTCCTTAATTTGCATTGGTTTGTTTTGTTGTGTTTTGGGATTTTTTTCAATTTCCTTCTGATTACCGTTACAGGTCAGAATTATGGAAGAGAAGATAAAACTAGCCAATGTGAAGACTGGTGAATCTGACAGCACCCTGCACAGGAAATACCAGGAGCTGATGTGCACAATGCAAGGAAAGGAGGATCTGATCAACAAATTGGAGACACAGCTAGCAAAACAGGTAGGGATGTTTTCTACAGGGAAGCCTGTAGGTTTCACGAGTCAGATGAATTCTGTAATGTATAGTTCAAAGATCCAGATTATGTCTCATTACATGTTAGTCTCTCAGTTGCCTTCAGATCAGCTGTAAGATGATGCCCAGCTCAGTACAAGATCCTCTCTTTCCTTTTCAGACAAAGCATTCACTCAGCTTTGACAGCCCACATCTCTTCATTATTGGAGATCAGTCAGTGAGCTTAAAGGGCTTCCTTATGTTAGTGCTGAGACCCTACATTGTGGTGCTGCAGTCTGGTCATGGTCTTTCTCTGGCTTTTTGACATATAGATTGCTTTGCAAAACCATTGTGTAGCCCATCTCTGACTCAGTTCATGCTGCTTCTTGGGAAGGGTCTTTTCCCAGTCTTCAGCAGTCCTTTAGCATAGTTCATCACTTGACGGATGTCATTATAAAAGGGCAGCTGTTTCCCAGCATGGATAGTTCTTAGTCTCTTGCATTTTCACTTGGTGGAAGGAAGATGTTACATCTACAGCAGGGCTTGTATTTCAGTTCTAGTAAAGGCCTTGCCCTGTGGTTTTTATAACATGAGGAATGAGGTATTCTTATGTGTTGCTAAGTAAATAACTTTTAAACAGAAGTAGAATTTTGCAAAAAAAAAATTCTCAGCCATTTGAATTACACTGAACTAATTGTCACCTATTTCAAGGACTGTTAGTAGAAATCTTGTTCCAGCAACGGGAGGCAAAATGAGTTTCTAGAAATGAAAGCCAAAACTTGGCAATTCCAGACAAGAAACGCTCATTATCAGAGTCATTGGTTTAGTTTCAGAATGGGATGAGATGATAGCAGAGCTAGAAGGTTACTAAGGGTCCCTGTAAGGCATCCTGTTTGTTTTCACTGGGATGGGAAGAGCCATGGAGTTCAGAGCATTATTAAGAGAACACTGAGGTCGTGTCCAGACCACACAATAGTGTGGGACACAAAGAATCTCTAATTGCTTTTGGATCTTAAAGCACAATAACTGCATCTATGGCCTGAGTGAATTGGTTCTGCTTAGAGGCAGGGCTTACTAAGCTTGGTGACAATGCTGTCATCGTGTCACTATTCTTCTGTAGAACCCTAAATAAAATCTTGGCATTGCACTTCACCATATGGTGTAGTAATCTGAATCTTTTACATCTTGAACCCTGTTCCAAGACAAGTCCAGGTCATTAGGGATTCAAAGCCAATTCCCGTCTGATGGATATTCAGAGCTGGTAGATCTACTATGTGTGTCAGATCATTTCAGACCTGTAGGCACATCTAGAATTCTAACTCCTGCAAAGGTTGAGACCTGATGATTAGGAAAACACACAGTCATATAAAAGGAAAAAAAAAGCTACATAATTATTCTTCTTAAAGCGTCTGATTTGATTGCTGTTATTTCATTATGCTCATCTACAAATGTTCCTGCTGCCTGTAATGTTACTAGGGTCTATTTTAAAGTCAGCAAACATACTTGAGTAAGAGCCTTTAAATGTGCAGTTGTCGTGATAAATAGCATGTGGTGATTAAAAGTGATGTGAAAATGGGGGGAGTTTTGTGCAGTGTACTGTGCATTTATATGGTATTCATCAGTGTGAAAAATTATAGTGGGGGAAAGGACTGACATTTTTATTATCATAATTACTTGTATTTGTTTACTTCAGAAAAAACAATATTACAGGGAAACCACCAACTACTACCAGAAGGTATTATCTTTGCCCCTTAATTGGAGAAACCAGGGCTGATGTGCCATGGAACATATATTCCTCCTCTCTCCCTTCCCTCCCTTGCTCCTGGAACTGATTTCTTCTTGCAGTTGTTTAAATTATTATGTAGATAGGAGAGTTTTCAGTGATGTTGCTTCTGATGAAGCCACAGAAGACAAACAGAAGATAAAACAGAAGATAAAACACACAGAAGATAAAACAGAAAGCTTTGGGTGATCATAGTGTTAATTCAGCATCTTTCAAAGGAAATTTCCAGAAAAGTTAAAAATGCAGCTGAGAAAACACAGCTGCAAAAATGCTGTAGCCATATTACCCAAGCAGATACTTGGGGAACAATGGTCGTTGTGTAAATCAGCAATATTGCCATAACACCTTTGTGCGGACTAGAACCTGTTCTAATGGATATGTAAACATACAACTGCTTATAGCATCTGAAATCCTCCTAGCAGGTCTTAGTGTCTTTCAAGGTGAAATTGTGGTGCTTTTTTTTAAAATTTACTTTCTCAGTGAAATTATTGTGTGTGTGTGTGTGTGTGTTAAATACGTTGTTGGTATTTGCATCTTGTGCACCTTGAAAGTGTTTGCCCTACACTTGTGCTTACAGCAACTGAATCCCTTTTGTTTGGAATGATTGATGTTTTATGAATCAGTTGTAGGCACTGCTTAATTCTTATTACCTTCAGCCAATGATGTGTATGTAGGCTGGGGGAACACTGCAGATGCTCAACAGCAAACAGCAGCATTGCAAAACCACATGAAACAGAAAAAGTTGTAGACTGTACTCAAATTGTGGTAGGTGGCCAATTGTTACCTGGCCTGGATTTTGCTATTCCACAACAAACTCTTGAAACAAGCCTCTGAATTTAACTCTAGGGACCATGTAAGGCAACTTAAAGCTTGATTTTTTTCAGAGGCCAGCTGAATAATAATGTCCAAGTAGCAGTCTTAAATCTTATGTCTGGAATGGGAGGTTCAGTGTTTCAGTCACTCCTGCTGCAGTAACTCACTGAGAACTGTTAGTTGTGCTCTCCTAATGCGTCTGATGTTGGGTTTGGTTTTTTGGCACAGAAACAGCTGAGGACTGAGGAAGCCAAAATTGTTCAAGAGAAAGCTGCCAAGATCAAAGAGTGGGTAACATTTAAGCTCAGGGAGGTAAGTCTCTAGCTTGCTGCCAGGTTTCAAGGCCTGGGGGTAAGTACAGTGGTTGCACTGCCAGGGGGTTCCTATGTAGGACAACAGTCTGGAGACAGTCAATCTGCCACAGAGGCTCTCTGCTTGTTTGGCCCTGCACATACTCACTTGTAGGGCTGGAGTCATCAGTCTTACGAAGGGCTGTTTACTTTATTGGGCAAACTGTAAATGACTGTGAAGTCACCAGTGCCCAAAGGCAGTTTCTGAACATTGACTAGTCACAAGTAGCTTTCACCTAGCTTTGTTTTACTTCTCCCTCTTTTCTCTGGGTGCAGTTTCTGTTCCTTTCTGACAGAGCACCTGTTACACAAACATGTCCTTTTCTCTTCTATAATTTATCTTCTCTGACTAATGCTGTTTTCCTATTGACCACTATTTTCTTGTCTCTGACCTCTCTGTTCTTTCCATCCTGTGGATTTGTGCCTCTATCTGCACCTACCCTCTAGAAAAACAAAGATAGGAGCAGGTCAGCATGGAGTTTTAAAGATGCTGTAGAAGTTTTCAGCTGGGAGCGGGCTGTCTGGTCTTTTATTCCAAGTTAAAGACATTTGAGAAGTGCCAGTAGTTCATACAGAGGCTGTTTGAGAAAGCACAAAAAATATTTTAAGTGGGTTTTCTAGTGATGCTGCTGTTTAGAAGGATTTCGAGGTGACTGGTAGACTCACCTGCCTTCTTTTTTCTTTGTTAAGATATTTGAAAATAATAAAGATGAAGGCATGTTCTGTGTAGTGGATCGCATGTACACCAGTTTTGCATTATTTTTCAGTTTTTATTATTCTTGTTCCATAGCTTGAGCTAGAAAATTACCACTTGAAAAACTGTAATCAGAGACTGATGGAGCAAATTGAAGCCCTTCAGGATACATTGCAAGGTAAATGTGTTCAACTGGCACTGTAGCCTAGTAACCACCACAAGAGTGGAAGTCGGCATTCCTGGGTTGGCATTATCTTCTCAACTTTGTCAGAAATTAAAACTTGTGACAGCAAGTTTTGCTGAGTTGCTCTGTTGCTCTGTTCCTTAGTGGGTCCATTTTTTAAGATGGGAATAACATGCTTACCTGCCTTAACTCGTAATTGTTTTCCCACCAACAATTGAGTATAGACGCCTTTTTTTAGAATCTGCATTTGCCATTAAAATAAGCCACTGAGCTCCTGAGTTAGAGGCATTCATTGAAATACACGGTAGAACTCTCCTTTCACTTCAATGCTGCAGGGGAGAAGTCCCTGACATATTTCAGTGTACCTCCACACGTGAAGTATTCTCATTCCCACAGAACCTCTGCTGGCATGTGAGCTGAGTAACTGAATGAACCAAGGCAGCAGCTGTTTGGTCTGCCTTGAGGAGCTGGGCTCCTCTGTGCTATCAGGTTGGGTTGGAGAAAGCTGCTTATGGTGCTTTGGGTTTTTGCAGTTCTTTGGTGGCTGGATGGGAAACTTTGGTCTCCAGGCTTGAATTCAGCACTTTTCATTGTAACATACTTTGAAGAGGAAATTCTCTCTTTTTTTGTTATTTTTATTTTTTAATAAGCTTGGTTTGGTCACAGTAACATGAGCTACTTTCCAGAATTTCACTGGGCATGTGGGCAGGGGACATTTCTTCCCTGCAGAAGTCTTTCTGGCATTCCTATTACTCCACAACGAGGGAATAGGGCAAAATTCCTTCTAAATCCCACCACATTTCTAGGGAAATGCTTTATGACTGGGTTTTTCTCATCCCCCCTGGCTCTGACTGTTCACAAAAAGAGAATGCCTGGTAAGCTGCGTTAATAATCTGGTATTAAGTGTTCCCTGGATCCCAGCTCTCTGGGCAGTAAACAGCACTGCCCTCTCCTCTTGTCCCTCACTAGTCTCACTGTGCCAGGCTGAAGTCAGAGCTCTCTGCAGAGAGACAAATCTTTTCTTGCTTGCTATGCTAATAGTAACAGCTTCTTCTTCTTAATCTCCTGTCACATCTAGGAAGCTACAAAAATACAATTAGTATTTAAAATTATTGGCCTCTTTTCAGTCTACACTAATGATTTACCTTAGGGTCAGGGGAAAATATGTGCCAGGATTTGTGTTGTGCCAGTGTTATGTGTTAGCTTTGCTAACATTCAGTTCCTTGTGACTCAAATGCCAAGGTCATGCTCTCATGATTGTCTTTTTCTCAGCTGTTTCCAAGAGCAGGTTTCATCCTCTCCACTGTCAGCAGTAATTTATTCTGCTGTTTGCTCTTCCATCTGTAACTTTGTGTCTTCAGTTTGTTTCTATTTCCTTGTAAATCCCATGGGTGGTTAAGCGATACCCATAGAGTTTGATGTTCGGGCAGCATTTTCAGCATTAGCTGTGCAGTCACGCTAACCCATAATTTGCAATTTCCAAAGCATCTGATGATTTGATTCTTTTTCAATCAGGCTGAAATAAATATAAATTCCAAGGTCAGTCAAACATCCTCTGCCATTCTAAGTTTTACCCCCAACTTTCTCATATTCTAAAGCTGCTATTTGGTGGAAATTGTAGAACTGGGATAATCTTTAATAATTATGGAAAGGAAGAAAGTATAATAATTATGAAGTGTAAGTACTAAGTAGACAAAGGGCAATGGAAGCAATGTAGGATGTATCTTTTATGTCATCCTCTAACATAGCAACTGAAAGGGCAGGGAAAGAACTGAAAAAAGGAAGATTTACCAGCAAAACCTGATAAGTAACTATTATAAAGCTTTGTGACATAAAGCACTGTGTGGGTCTTATAGCACAAAAGGATAGCAAAAAGCTCTAGGGAAATTCTTGAAAAGCGAGTAAACTCACTGATTGCTGTGATGGTTAAGAAGGTCTCCATACCTTTGCTGGAAGCCTCATCTAGCCCCTGGGAATGGATGGAATCATACCAGCTTATTTGATGACTTAATCACTGTAGGTCTGCTAAAGCCGAAAGCCATGCTAAGCAGTGTTCTGGCCACTTGGATGTATCTGACAAAGTGTCGTGTGGATAGGTGCACTTCCTTCTCATGTTTTAAGAGAGGAGGCATAATTTTATAGGTAAGAGTAAAAACTCCTATATTGCATTAGACTGAAAGCTTGCCTAGGCCAGTATCCCATCTCCTGGTTGGCTGCTCATGTTCCGGGGAAGACCATATGAAATATTGCAAGTAAAGCTGTCCTTCTCTCTGTATACCCTTTCAGCTTCTGCTCTCAGTAGTTTTGGAAGTTCCTAGGCCAGAACTCCTGTACTACTGATACATTACTTTTTCTGGCCTGTCTGCAGCATTCTGTTTCCTTTTTTGTCTGGGAAAAAACCTTCGTTCTGTAAATTTCAAATGCGCTGCCTAATTTCATTAGGCACCCTTTAATTTAACTTTTGTCAGAAACGACAATTAATCATTTCTTATTCATCTCTTCTGTGCTGTTCCCAGTTATAAATGTATAGCACTTTAGTTATAACTGTGCCCAGCCATCTTCTTTCTGTTCTGTATAGTCCTAAACAGGCCAGGGTGCTATTGAAATACAACTGAATGTACACTAGGAAGCAACATTGAAGACATTAAAGTATTTGAATGCCTTAACCATATGTTCTCCTTCCTTGTAGATATGACCAGCATTCCTCCCTTTGAATCTCTTTGGAGCTGTGATTCCCTGAAGCCCCGAGCATCGCAGGCCTCTTTTGCTGAGAAGATAGACCAGAAACCTGTGCTCCTTGCACCTGGTTTCAGAGAGGTGTGTCAGACAGGACCTAGCAAACATCTCCTCTCTTCAGCAAACCTTGCCAATGACACCTTTACTGAGAACGGAGAGGATAAATCTCTGCTTTCCCAGAGCATGCTGAAGCTCATTTCTGACCCATCAAGCTGGCATCTCTCCACAGAGAAAAATGTATTTCCAACCATAAGTTCAGAACAGGGTTTAGGGTGCTCTGATCCCATATCACTGGACCCTCCAGCTGAGACCACAAGAATTCTTGAGGCTTTGACCTTCCAATCATCTTTGGAAGGAAACTGTAGTGCTGTGAGCACCTTGCAACAAGTGGGTTTCGATGGCGCCCGCTTCTCTGATGATCTGAGTGCCAGATTCCACTCCCACCGTCTGGACTCCTCTTCCTCAGGAGAAATAATGAGCATGCTTGAGAGCCGTCTCCAAACTGCTGAGCCACCTCTGGTTGTGTCAACGTCAGCTGTTACAGCACATTCCTTCTGTCCAGGGAGGGAATGCAGCCTTGGGAGTAGTATGACCTTTCCAAAAATACGAACACCCAATACACCAAGAGACAGTATCCAACTAGCCAAGAGACATCGCAGCCAACCACAGTCAGGGGCTAATTCTTTCCAGCGTGTAATGCACTTACAGACTACCACTTTCCAGCCCATAACAGACCCTCCAGTCAGCTGTGGGCACGTGGAGGAGACAGACATTGATGATGATGGAGTGATGGAGAAGATGGAGACAGAATGTGGTCTGCTGAGAGGAGAAGTTGGAATGTGTGAGGGAATGTACCACTTACCTGCAGAGCAAAGAGAAGCTGTGAGTTCTGAGGCTGGCGCACTTGACCCGGGAGGTAAACCTCCCACACCACCACTGCACCGATTCCCATCATGGGTAAGAAGCGCAAGGACAACAGTGTGAGAAGTGCTGCTTATCTTTGTCCCCAGTAGTTAGGCTACAACACTTCTTGGTCACAAGGAATTGTTACCTGTGGGCATCACAGGTTACATTCCTGAGCCACCAAGTCAGACAGTTCCAGATCATGGGGCATGCTGGTTCCGTTGACAATTTTTTTTCTTTTTTTTTCTCTTTATAAGGGGAAAAAAAATCCATTGAAAAAAACAGTACTCAAGAACCATAGGAATAAAAATGAAAGGCAAAATATGCTGCATTGTGGTTTATCATTATATGGGCCATCAAAAGTTAATCCTTACTTCTGTTGTCACGTGGTTAAGATAGAAAAATGGGTCATAAATGCAGTGGACCAGACCAGATAGCTTCACAGTGAGAAAAAGCTGTGGATACTAGAATAGATACATGGATTAGATCTCAGCATTCCTATCTCATGGTATGCTCCTGCTACTGGGAGAATTTTGTGAAAACCTTTGGTTAAGTGAATATTCATATCCTGTTGTTTTTTCTTACAGTTACTTGTGAGGTCAGATAGATGAATTGTTTGTTAGTCCTAGAATTGTTTAGGTTGGAAAAAGCAGCCTTCTTCTCATCACTGAGAATGTAGACAGGTCACTTATCACAGAAAGAGATCAGGTTGGTCAAGCAGGACCTGCCTTTCACAAACCCATGCTGTCTGGGCCTGATCCCCTGGTTGTCCCACATGCATTGTGTGATGGCACTCAGGGTGGTCTGCTCCATGACCTTCCCCAGCACCAAGGTCAGGGTGACAGGCCTGTAGCTGCCCAGATCCTCCTCTGGCCCTTGTAGATGGTGTCGCATTTGCCAGGTTCCCGTCACGTGGGACCTGCCCGGCTGACCAGGGCTGCAGGTAACTGATGGGCAGTGGCTCAGTGAGCTCTTCTGACAGCTCCCTCAGCACCCTCGGGGGGATCCCACCTGGCCCCGCAGACCTGTGTGTGTCTGAGTAGCAAAGCAGGTCACTGGGCATTTCCCTTTGGGTTATGGGGGCTTCATTCTGCTCCCCCTCCATGTCTTCCAGCTCAGAGGGCTGGGTACTCAGAGAATAACTAGTTTTACCATCAAAGACTGAGGCAAAGAAGGCATTGAGTACCTCTGCCTTTTCCTCAGCCTTTGTCACTGTTTCTCAGTCATATCCAATGGAGGATGGAGATTCTCTCTTTGTTTCTCATGTATTTATAGAAGTATTCTATTGTCTTCTACTGCAGTAGCCAGGCAAAGGTCTAGTTGGGCTTTGGTCCTCCTAATTTTTTCCCTGCATAACTTCATGGTGTGTTTGTAGTCCTCCTGAGTCACCTGTCCCTTCTTCCAAAGGTCATAAACTTTGAGTTCAGCCAAAGCTCTCTGATGAGACAGGCTGGTCTTCCTCACTGTCTCATCTTTCAACACATGGGGGTGACCTGCTCCTGCACCTTAAAGATTTCCTTCTTGAAGTATGTTCAGTCTTGCTGGATTCTTTGTCCATCAGGACTGACTCCCAAGGGACTCCATCAACCAGGTTCCTAAACAGGCAAAACTAACAAACCTGGTGGAAATCAATGTAGTATCAAAAGAGACAATTCTGTTTTCATTTGCTTTTTTAAAGGCAGGGGCAAACAAGTGATATATTCAAACCGCAAAGTCAAGCACTCATTGTTAATTCTTATGTCTTATGAATTTTTTGGTGTACTTGACTTTGCAATCTTAGGTACTTTCATGCGTATGTATTATGTGTGTTATTTCATAGTGAGTTTTGGTTGTATGCTTTAAGGAGCACAAAGAGGTTTCCTAGCTTGGGGGTTTATCTATTTCACACTGGTTGATGTCTTAGTCATAACTCTGCATCTAGATACAGAGTTGGGTTCCCCCTCTGGAATTTTTATCAATTCATGAAGCACTTGGAGATCCTTTGAACTGAAAGCTCTGTGTGTTGTTGTAACTGAGACACAGGCTTACTGAGATCATTCCAAGCATTTCTTTCATTCCCTTATTACAGAATGGCCATCCTTTGCAGCTGATGACTCAATGAATTGTCCTGGTTTAGGGCTGTTCTTGGTTCATTTTAATGCATTGTTTATAATTTGGAAAAAAAACCATCTTTTTCCAAGCTGTGATATAGTAATTTATTGACAATTGCATGTAGCTGTTCCAGTGTGTGGATGTCACCTCTGTAGCTGGGAATTTGCACAGAGTAACACACTTCCATTAGTGGTCATTCACACACCATATGGTGGAATTCAGCTATATTTCTTAGAGAGTCCCTTCTTCCTGCCCAAAGGTGTGACTGTGGTGTGATTCTGCAACATGGGCATTTCTGTCTGTAAGAACTACATTTTTGCCTGATCATTGTTGTTCTTGGTATTATTGTTTCAGGAGAGCCGAATCTATGCTGTGGCCAAGTCTGGCATGAGGCTGTCTGAAGTGGCCATGGTGAATGATACTTCCAGCTGCTGTAAGTTCTAGACTAGATCTATCCTTAGAGGGAGTTCATGGTGACAGTGTGGGACCTGAGCTTCTGGCTGTTCACATTGCTTCATTTCCTTGCCTATTTTCAAAGTACATTTGACCTCATAGATAGCCTCGATAAAGGAAGGGAGGAGAATATATCTGATTTTGGGGGTGGTTGGTGCTAGGCTGTTTGTGCCTTTACATTCAGGGACATCTTCAGGGATTCCATCATCTCGTCCATCAGTTTTGCAGCCAGTCTTCTGCCTCTGCATGTCTGTGGACTGTTTTTAGTCTTCTGATTCACCATCACCTTTGCCTGTTAGGGCTTTTATCTGTTTGGATAGGGTACACTGGTTTGCCATTGTACCATGGGGAGCACAGGGTTGGTAAGGTGTCTTACAGGCTAAATGGAGGGGACATTGCAGCTCTCTCTGGGAATTGTATGCAATTAGTAACACATCTTCTGGCCTTTCTGAACCCAGACTGTCCAGGATGGCAGTCCTCCATGTGCTTCTCCATTAAAACCTCCTCTTTTTCACCAGTTTGTATTATTTGCTCTCTTGCTTTCTCTCTGAATTTTCCCAGTTTCCAATTTCTCGTGTTCAACTTCTGGGCCATTTACCTATCTCATCTACAGAAATGTCACAGTGCCAGTCTACACTACGCTGAAGGGGGTAAGGAGTTACCTCACTTTTCCTATTGTGGAAAGCATGGTCCAGAGCTGCTAGTAATTTGAGACAGAGCAGGATGGAACTGTGCAGTGAAGGAAAGAAAACTAGAGAATGTCAGGAAGTACTGGACATCAAAACAATGCAGAAAGAGTAGCAAATGATAAATATATTTAAGAACACAGAACACTGAAATAAGTTTTGGTCCAGGAAGTTGCAGTGTGCACTATGAAGCCTAGAGGTGACAGTGGGTGTAGCCTAAGGAATGAAATGGAGCATAAGGCTTGTGGAAGAGTAGGAGGGTGTAACCAGAGGAAACCCAAACAAATCAGACTAGAGAGTCCATCTTGGGAGTTCTCAGACTAGCAGGGGAGGAACTGAGGAACCTTGGGGCAGAAGTGGGCAAGGTGGTGTGAAAATGAAGGGCATGGGTTTCTCTGTCTTGTGATTGAGGAGGGATTGTCGTGGAGAAACTCTTCTCTCATACGCTAACCATACAGGTCTGTTTTCCAGAAAGCCACACAGATCAGCAATGTGCCTTTCTTAGATGAGTCTTCAGGCTCTGATGATGACTGTGGCTCCCATGCCAGCTTCAGGACTTCTACTGCTGGATCTGAGAACAGGAAAGCTAGCATGCCAGGCAGCCCTCGTGCCGTGAAGAGAGGTAAAGTGGGAGTATTGCTATTGAGCAGGATGAGCTCTGTAATCAGAGGCAAGATGCCCTGAACAGCATCATTGGTGATAGGCAAATGCGCAGCCAGAGTGATGCTAACAAGAAGTTCTCCTTGAATGTGTGCAGACATCAGCAGTAGAAATAGTAGAAACCTGTTCTCTTAGATGTTTTTTACTGCTGATAGATTTCCATTCAGGTGATTGCTAAACTAAGATTGTGGGAAGGATTGCCCTCCCAAATTCATCACATATCCGGTCATCCATACCTTTTCTGTGACTTCTGTTTGGAAGCAAGCTAGTACTGACACAGTAAAGAAAATGCTTTTTTGTCTTTGTCATTGGCTGGTAATTTCTTGACCGGTAAGCACGTCTCTCCTATCTTTGAGAGACATCGGGTGGTTTGAGTCCTGACTAGGACTATTTTTCTTGCCTGCTGGGAGGGCTAAACTGGTTCCTTGAATGGAATTTTCATTACAGTTGGTAGTCTCTAAAATAGAATCATATTTCATGTAGTCTTAAGTTTTATTGTGATGCATTGGCAGATGTGCCTGTGCATTGCCATGTGCCAGTGGTGGAAGATTCACAGAAAGCAAAGCTCCATTGCTGGTGAAGAAGCCTTTTCCTTAGCTGGAATCACAGAGGCTTGAGACTTTATAATGGATGTTCCCAGATGAAAACAAGCTGTCTCTCCTTCAGATAACAAGTCTGTTGATTTTTATTTTTTTTTAATATATATATATATCTATCTATATCTGTTTTCATTCAGCAATAAATTTATTTCACTGTCAGTACCAAAACTCACTTTTCATTACTTGTCTTCCTAGGGAAATAAAGAGAGGCCTCAGAAGTCACGTTAGTGGGGTTTGAGTTTCCAAAGTCTGATTTGATTTGTCCTTCTTGAACCAAAAATAAGCCTTAATGGTGAATGCAGAAACCTTTCTGGAGTGTACAGTATTCAGTGCATGCTTCTGTCTAGCCATGACTCTCATTCCTCCCTTTATTTTGAACAGGTGTATCTATGTCCTCACTGAGCTCTGAGAGTGACTATGCCATCCCTCCTGATGCCTACTCCTTGGATGGGGACTATTCAGAGCCAGAACATAAGCTACAGCGAACGTCTTCCTATTCCACTGATGGTGGAGTCTGCACTGTAAGTCTTGCACTGTAACTGCTATGTTACACTTGCAAAGGGATGCAAACAGAGCCTTGGCCTGAAAAGAAACAAGTGTAACTACAGTATATTGAGTAATCCTCCTGCAAAGTGATGCTCTAACAGACTGGGCTATTGGTCCAGCTGATTGGTACCAAAAGACACTATCTGGTGCTTCAGAAGAAGGTGCAATTTCTGTTATGTGGTTAGATAAAAGTGTAAGCATCAAGGGCTGTATTCTTTCCTGATGACCTATATTGTTTTCCTGGAGTTGTGTTCTACTTTAATGACGGCCTAACACTTTTGGGACAAAATAAATCTGGAAATTCAGAGGAAGGAAGGAGAAAGGAAAGAAACCTCAAAATGAGCAGCAATAAAGTCTGTACTCTTCAATGTAAGAGACCAAACAGACAAGGAACAGGAGTCTAATCATGGCGTAGAGACAGCCTTCACTTTTATTTGGAAAACCAGTGCTTTGGTAGGAAGAGAAATAAGTTTACAGTGCATCAAACAATCAGTGAAATGATCTTTGATGGCTACTGCTAAACAAAGCAGAAAATTATGGGAGATGCAGCAAATGTCTGGGCTTGATTTCAGCACACTTTCATTTGTATTTTGAGAGGTGCAAGATAACCTCCTCTCCCCTTTGCTCTGTCCTCCAGGAACCCCTGGAGAAATCGGGCTACTTGCTGAAAATGGGCAGCCAGGTAAAGACGTGGAAAAGACGATGGTTTGTTCTGAGAAACAGACAAATCATGTACTACAAGTCCCCGGTAAGTCAGTGGGATACATTTCCTCCTCTTTAGAGGCACAGAGAAATATACTGAAAAGACACTTTTGGTTAGACGTGTCACTGTTTTGAAAAGCATTACGAACATTAGAAAGATTCACTGTATGCATCAGATGAAGATCAAAGTTATTATTAATAAACTTGTCACTTAACAAGTGTCTAGCCGAATCTTGAAAACTTCCAAAGGTGGAAATTCAGCCACCGTGTTGGTAGCTATTGTGTGTTGTATTGCCTTCCCAGTTAGAAAGGATCTGGTTTATTGTTGTTTGTTTGGGTTTGGTTTGGTTTTATTAATCAAAATGACCAATCTGAACTCCATAAGACAGCATCTGTTATCACTGCTATTGTTGTATTGTCTGCCACTATTGAGGAGACTTTTGCAATGGGGTCATGCTGTCTCATATTTCACCTGGCAACCTTAGGCTGTCCTTTCCAGCTAATGAATGCAGACTCCAACCTGCACATGCATATTATGCTGTATTTAAGTAATCTAAGACCCATCTGAGGTTTCCTACTGAAAAAATTGTTTGCTTTTCTTTCCTCAGAGTGATGTTATCCGCAAACCACAAGGGCAGCTGGAGCTGAATTCCTTATGCCAAATCGTCAGAGGTGAAGGGTCCCAAACATTCCAGGTAGGTGTTGCTTTTTTATACTGCAGATAGCCATACACTCAGTGGTTGGGTGAGGGAGCACTTAATTCAGACTGAATGGTACTGTGTGTTTCAATTGATATGAGCTGACTTTATCTGGTCTCTGTGTTTCCTGGCCCAAAACAGGCAGTTAGTCTAATTAATAATGTGGAAACAGCTAAATTGTAACCCAAATACACCCTTTTGAAATTGGAAGAAATTCGTATTTTTGTCCTGTTTTACACCATAACACTTCCCTTTTTTTGCAGGAGTTAGAGCTTGAAATCTGTGGGGAAAAATGATTCTTGCAACAATTAAAACCAGCTAGTACCTAGGATCTTTCTGAGAGACTTCTCTCACAAGATCTCAAGCCTGACTTTACATGCCTGGAGGATCTAAAGAAACATCTGAATAGTTTGATTCCTTTTAGAATTTGACTTCTAAAGTACTAGAAGTTAGCCCATCACTGGGTTCACTTTTAAGTCATTATTGACTTAATTAGAAAGGCAGCATTAAAGATTCTTTCATACTTTGAAAGGTACATGGCCTGGCTTGTGAGCTACCTTCTGCCCTCATGGAACCGAAATTGCTAAGGCCTAATACTATTAAATTTATAGCATCTTTCCTCTCAGAGTTACAAGGTAATGAAGGCAAAATGCAATACAAAGTGAAGGCAGCAAAACCCCACATTTATGTAGTCACCATTAAAATTAAAAACTAGCAGCAGCACTGAGAAACAAGAAAGGATGAAAGAGGACACAAAGCCACAGTATAACAGAAACAGCAAGAGAGCTTATGAGAATTTGATTCATCTGAGTTTCATTTCTTTCACTTGGGCTTTGAGGATTAGCACCTTTTTTCTTACCCTCAAAAAAATCTCTCCTGAATGACCAAAAAAAACCTGTATGGGATAAAGAAACTCAGCAACTGAAGAAAAGATTTGTAGGTGTGCAGATTTATACTTTCTCACTCCTCTTCCTTCCAGCTTGTGACAGAAAAGAGAACCTACTTCCTGACAGCAGACTCTCCCAACATCCTGGAGGAATGGATTCATGTCCTACAGAGTATCCTGAGAGTACAAGTGAGCGGTCCTGTTGGTGTTCCTCATAGTGATGCTAAACCTACTGTGAAAGGCTGGCTCACCAAGGTAAAATAATATTTCATACTTTATTCAGTTTAGCTCAGAATTCACACTGTACCAGCTTCTTGGTTTGCACAGTAAATGTGAGCAAGAAATTAGTATTTTAATACTCTTTGTAAGAGTAGGGAAAGAAGGAAAAGTGGCTGTAGATTTCTGTATTTCAGAGTGAAACATTTATATAAATGATAAGGAATGGGACAAACAAGGATACTGAAAGGTACTGACTGTCAAGTAGTAAATAATAACAAATATCTAGTTTATGTGTGATTTTCTTCAGCAGAATTCATAGCATGTCATAGTAAAAAAACCAACACTGTTGAATGTCACGTTTAAGTGATCTTTAACTTGGGGACTTAGGAGAGTTTCAAAAAAATGACTTTTATGGTTCCAGGTTAGCATTTATTTCTGTCATAACAAACTGCAGGTACATTAATACAAAGTACAGGCTGAAAATTCTTATTCTTTGTATCATTTCCATAGATTAGTTTAACATTGCAAGTTACTGTCAATATTTTAATATAATTCTGGTCAGATTCTAAGATGGCTAAAGACAACCTGCATCTGAAGGTTATTCATCTGCAATAGGAAACAGCTACCTAGACTATAGGTTGACTGGTCTTTTCTTGCTGAGATGAACTGATTTGTTTCTATAATCTTTAAAAGGTTATCCTTAATATTATATTTCAGTATACAGAAGTTATAAGTTGTTATGAATGAGTAAAACACTTCACAAAATCTTAGACCCATTCCCATAAGCACCCATGTCCTATGTACTTGGGTGGGAGGTACTTGCCTGTTTTTGGAAGTGGTGCCCTGTATGTTTTGAGAGGAGCTTATGTTAGCATAAAACAATATATGCAAAGTTTTAAGGGAGAGTTGAATTGGAAATTGAAATCCTAGAAAGTCATTCCGGCAATACTGCTGATATTAAAAGCATGGATGTGTTTGTCCACCTTACAGGTCAAGCATGGTCACTCTAAGCTGGTCTGGTGTGCACTGATTGGAAAAACTTTCTACTACTATCGAAATCATGAAGATAAGGTAATTCCTTTTTCTCCTTTCATTCCTGGACCCTCCTTTCCCATTTCTTATGAAGTTTTCTTTACTGTTACTGCTTCTGTGTCTCATGTCTCTTTCTTGGTTGTACTTCTCTTCTAACAGCACCTGTTCCACAAAGAGAATCAATGTTTTCCCTAATTTTATTTTTTTAAGCTTAAATGACAGCAGACTTAAAAGGCAAGTGATTGCTCTTTCTCAAATCACTCTATATCTTGTTCCTCACTTTCTCTATTTGGTCTTGTGTAGCCTTCTGAGCAGACTTTTGTGCAGCAGCTGATAGATTCCGCATATCGTCATGAAAACGGATAGCAACAACATTCTGGGAAGAGGGAGGTAATCGGTGTAATGTGCTGCCATTTCTGGACACTTGGCCCAATAGTCCATTACTTTGTTTTGGTGATGTCAAACCCCAAGTTTTAGAATGTCAAGAAATACTGTGACTTATATTTGGGATTGACCTTGAGAGTTAATACAGCAGATACCCTCTCTTGTCTGAATCTAACTACTTATGAAATTTTAAAAATATTTCTTTTCCAGTAGCAAGCAGAAAGTCTAACCAGGGTCAGAAAACTGTGGCTCAAGATACTAAGCAACTGACCCTCAAGTGTAATGGGAAGAAAGCAGTATCTTATGGGAAAAAATATCTTTTTATTTGCATATTGTCATTCTAACCTGTAGATGCTCTCCCAAGAAAAATAGAAGTAGTGACACACTTTGTAAGAACTTTATGAAAGAAGAGATTCTCTAGAGGTGCAAGGTTACATGGGCTAAGCATTTAATTTTTTATTCCTTACATTTTACAGAACTGTCAACATTTTTACTTGGCTTTTCTTTCCCAGTGTTCCCTGTCCATACTCGGAGATGAGTTGCATTTCTCTGACATGCATCTGTTCCTCATAGTGTCCTTTAGGGCATCTGCCTCTGCGTGAGTCCAAGGTGGGAGAAGTAGACCGTTCCTGTGACTCTGATGAAGATTATGAAACCACTGGTGGAGGACTTTTCTCATCTCACTGTACATTGGTGATTCACCCACAGGATCAGAGTCCCACGTATTTACTTATCCGCACCAAACAGGAGAAGGTATAAAAAGCAGTCTTTTTTTGGAGATCAGGAGTCTTTTGGTAACAATGAACAAATGGGTCATACAGGCTTAACCTGTTTATAGAAAACAGGTCTGAATTGACCCATACTGTTCTCATCCTTATGCCTAGAACACCTGGCTGTACCATCTGACTGTTGCAGCTGGTAGCAGTAATGCCTCAGTGGGCACATCATATGAACAACTCATTGGAAAACTGTTGGATGCAGAGGGAGACCCTAGTAAGTAAGCACCACAAGCTCTTCCATGGTAGCAAAGCATAAGGAAGAATAATTTCAATTCCCAGTTTAATCCAGGCAAAGGTGAGGGAAGGGGATTCTCAGTAGTACATCATATGATATAGTGTCCTTCTCCCCTTGTTCTCAGACAAGTCCATCATGTTGTCACATCATTTATCAAAGCCTCTGAAATGTCTCTAACAGTAATTCAAATTAAAATAAAGAACTGGTGCTTTAATTTTTTCCTGTCTTTGTTGATCTTGATTTTCCTTTCCAGGAAATCTTGACCGTACAAATATGTGCTCTTTACTCTAAATACATTCAAACACACTTGCCCTTGCCCTCCCATCTGTTTCTCTGTCTGCATGTATAAACCCTTATACATGTGTCCATGCTTCTCTGTTCCTCCTCATCTTTGATACCTGCTCATGCATTTATGTTTATGCACCATGTTCTCAAATATGTATTAACATTTGCATTCATACTTAAAACTCTTTTCTTGCATTCTCACATATTCTGCACCCATATGTGAACCTTGCTTCCTGTTGAATAGTGACTTGCACTAACAAAGACCCCCAGTGCACACACCTTTGAACACACACCTGAGGAACTTCTCACCAGAATCCAGCTGATGAGAAGCTCTGATGCAACAGGACTGAGGATGCCAATACTTCTTTCTGCTGATGGCTAATGCTTCTGGTGACTCCTTATCCATGGTGGGCTTTGCTGAAATCAGTGAAGTATCACCAAAGATAATGTGGCCTAGTGCAGTGCTGCTTCCTCGGGTGCTTTGCCATCTCAGCAAGGCTCCTTGTCAACATGGACACTGTTCTCTCTCTCCTGTTTCTGACACTGCATGTTTTTGCCCATCTGCTACCTCAGATTCTCCTCTGTGGAAGCATCCTATGTTGTGCTACAGTAAAGATGGGTTGCATACATCCCTCACTACTCTGCCATCAGAGGCTCTACAGACTGAAGCTCTGAAACTTTTTAAGGTATTTAAAGGGACATTGCATAGTGTTCAGTTATTTTGCTCTGTTGCTGGGGCAATAACATTGTTTGGTCATGTGGTACAACATTTACTATCACTCTGGGTTGCTTTAGACAGGCCTGCTGGTTCATTTAGGTGTCATTCCTCCTCTGGAGATTTAATTTTCTTGTGCAGGATCTGGGTTTAGGAGTAATGCCCCCCACAGACTTTATGCTTCAAAGTTAGCTTTATCTTCCTCTTTCCTCTCCAATAGTTGGATTGAAGGAAACAGAAACAATTCACTGACAAACTCAGTTGTGTCAGTAAGACCAGTGGTGAAGCCACTGGAGATTGCATTTTTGCACTCTCCAGGTGTAAGATCAGCAATGAGCCTGGACAGTGTGAACAAGGTAAAACACAGGCATGAAAGGCAGGAAGCACATTTTCCTCTCAATTCTCTTGCTGACTTGCCTTAGACTGGGGAAGGTTGAGTAAATTTTCTAGTTGCCATAACTAAGGAAGGAGGAATAGGAATTAAGTATTGAGTCTCCTCCCTCCTCTCAAGGTTATTTATTAACTGTCTGTAAGTTAATAAATACATCTGGGGAACCTGGCCTGGAAAGTACCAGAGAAGAGTTGCTGTATTCGTGGCATTGACTAACTTCTACCCTTTCACAGTCCTGTCAGCTGTTCATCAACGTTCCTGTGGAGGCATCCTCTATTGATTACCATGTGTCACTTGCCCAGACAGCACTGCAGGTGTGCTTGACACATACCGAGCTGCAGAATGAAATTTACTGTCAGCTTGTTAAACAGACCAGCTGCCGACAGCCCCAGAACCACTCAGTCATTCAGGTCAGTTCTTCTTTAGTCACTGCCACTCTGCAAATACTTTCCATTTAGTCCCATGTCTTTAATAATTAGCTATGGGACTGGTTCTCATAAAATAGTGCTTATGCTAAAGGTGTGCTGGGGGAAAGAGAATCTCAGCACTGATGTGCAAAGAAAAACACTAAGAATATAGCTACTTGAAAAATAGATTTTTGTTTAAATGTAACTGTTTACCAGTTGCAAATGGTCTATTCAGACCATATTCAGAATCAAGTTCACAGCATGTGTTGTCTTGCTGTAACTGTTACATGGTATTAATTTTGTTTTGCATTTTAGATAATCAACAGCATACAAGGCATGAATATTACTATTAAGCACGAAATCTGAATCTTGCACTCTAATTGTTGGGTAAATAAAATTAATAAGTTACAGCATGAATGTACACACGCGATTACAATATTCCCAGCTCAAATGAGACATTGAAATAAGGTTGGATAATAATGGATCTAATTTGAAATAAAATTCCCCTGTGCTTTTTTGGTTATGATTTTCAGTTCCATAGTATTAATTTAAGTCTTAACTGTTGACTCAGTTGTGGTTACACTAGTCAAAATTTTCAGAAGTAGCCAATCATTTAGAACTCTTCTCAGAGTCCAGGTTGAGATACTGAAGAGCAGTCTGTCTGACTATCACTTCCCTCTGAAACATCTTGAACTACACACCCAGAAAGGGTCACTCCAAAAAGCAGTAGTCGCCATCCATCATTTTGACTGTAGTATTCTATGAAAGACAGCAGGTATGAAGTACAGAACAAGAGTGATGTCCAGTTTTCTGTTCACAGTGCTGGCAACTCCTGGCTTTATGTGCTCCTCTATTCCTGCCTCAACATCACTTCCTCTGGTACATCAAACAGCACTTGCAGCGACATGCAGACCCCAGGTAAGGACTGCAACAGCATTTCGTTCTGCTCAGCTGACTGCCTCTTGCACCCACTACAGATAAAGAGGGAAGTAGTTTTGGAACGCACACCTACAGATATATATTGAGAGGGAGGACAGAAGGTTCCCAGTAGTATAAAGCTGTGCCCCTTCAACCATTCACATTAATTTGTCACTTAGATGAAGCTAGTTCACAAAACTGAGTAACCTATACTAGCAAAAGAACTTTTTGTAGAAATAACTGGAACTACATAGGGAAGTTTCTTGCTTACGCAGCTACGTTCTTTTATTGACAGACAGACCAAAGTAATTACTTGGAATGAATTATTCAAATTTTAGGTGATTACGTTCTGCTGTCAGGTCAGCAAGCAAAGTGACAGAACAAAAGTGAGGCAGAAAACATCTCAGGGAACCATAAAAAGTTAAGAAAAACTAACAAACCTGAAATATGTGCTAGTCCTGTTTTCTCTTACCTCTTTGGTGTGTGACTATGGTAATAGCAAGAAGTTGTTCTCCATTGTTCGTGCTGTGCTTTTTGTTTGTTTCCATGGTGATCTGGTTTTCAGCATATCTCACTGTGTCCTTAGCAGGGAGGTCACAGCTAGAGTTGTCTAGTTGTCTGTTGTTAAGACGAAAGAGTAGTTTCCTTTCAAACAAATATTCATATTCAGTTAATAAGCCTAAATCTGCCATGGAACTCAAGCTAAAAGTCTCCTGGCACTGCAAAGGAAATGTGTACTGCTGTCAAGTATTTTAAATGCTTAAATGCTGCCTCACATTTGCTATTTCTTCTCAAAAGCAAAAATACAGATATTGGGCACTCTTCAATGTTCAGGTTCTCTCTCTATTTGCTAAGACAACATGTTAAGGATCTTTTGGAGCCATCTCTTCAAACTTGTGCATTACCAGCTCCCGGACTGGCCCATTCAGCTCAGTAGTGGAGCTGCTCAACTGTTGGAGACTGTTGAATTTCAGAAGGATTTGCTGGGCCCTGTAAAACTGATTTATTACATCAGCTTCAAGCTCTACTATGCTGATGGTCGGCCCAAAAGTGCCTTTGTGAACAAATAAAAAGCTCTTAGCCCAAGAGTACCTTTACGAACAAATGCACTCCAGGCAGAAACAAGGAGGAAGTTTATTTGTACGATCCAACTATAAAACAATTATTAAGGCTAGAAAAAAAACCCAGAAATTACATGAAAATGTGCCTATGCTCACCTGTACTTGATCTTAGATTTGGAGCAGTTCCTAAATGGGATTTAGCTTGGTTCCTTCTCCCTAGCTCTAGGAATACTTACCTCTCTTTGGATGGAGAAGATACAGCTGTTTCTTCACCAGTTAAGTAGATCTACTTTCCCTGTTTCACACAGTAAGCAAGACACTAGAATGTTTACAGTGCATAATGCCTATGGTCTAGATCTATTCTAGATATTAGAAGATCTTAATTAGAAGAATTACAGATCTTAATTCTAGGTATTGTTTTTCGTGAAAGGGGATCTCGGCGTGCATATCCAGTCTCTAAAAGAGGAATAAAAGTGAGAAGTCACAGGGCTCAGGAGCATTTGGAAACCAAATGTAACAGCTTCTTGATGCAGCAGGATTATCTATCTATTTGAATATTGTCCAAGCTCTTTACTGGGGAGGTGAACAATACATTGCTACAGTGAAAAGCCAGAACTCCTGACTTCCATGTTGCTTGTAGAGACTTAACTGGAGTTTTAGTCATGTACTGAGCTCCTGAAGGCGTCTTGAATGGAATTATTTTCCCCTGCAAAGTGATAGCATAGTTACAAATGCATATGAATCCTTCCATTTCAGACCTTATTCAGTATATACATTCTTAACATTTTTGTGCAAGGTGCAGTTGACTGTTCCTGCTTGGCTTTAGAAACACATCTTTTCGGTGCTGTTCAATGAAGCACTCTCTTCAGTAGACAGTAAATTGATCACCTTGGTAACTATTCCTATCCTATATTAAACTGTCAACAAATCTAAGCTTGCCTGGAATCTCTGTTGAGTCTCTTGGTTGGCAGATAGGTTTAATGGAAACTTACAGTTTGTACAGCCATGTAAATTGATAAACACAGCTTGTAATGCATTAGTCTCAGAGGATTATACAACACAATATTTACCAGGACTTGACATGACAGTAACTAAATTTTACTGGCATGACAGCAAGTTTGAGGGTGAATTGATCTTGACAGATACTATGATGGCAGCAGGGCCCAGAAGAGAATATGTGTCCAGTCCACCTAGAAGCAGGGAATACTCTTGTGTTTCCTAGAGAGTCCATTTCCTGCCTTAGTTTTACAGGTCCTTGGAGCTCAGGTTTGTGTTGTAGCTTTGCACTTGAGCTGTTAGTCTGTTGAGATGAACAGCGTATCTGCATAGAGGTATGTCTTTGCTTGAGCAAAAGCCTGAGGGAGGAATGCATTGTCATGGCATGGGAAATTGAAGAGGACATGGCACTTGGAGCATGTTTGTGGTTCTCTCCCCCTCTGCCTAGGACTGAGATAGGCAAGTATGCCATCTACTGCCAGAGATCAGTGGACCGCACTGTGCAGGCTGGAGAGCGGGAAGCCAAGCCCTCCCGGATGGAGATCGTGTCCATCCTGCTGAGAAATCCCTACCACCACTCACTCCCCTTCAGCATCCCAGTGCACTTCATGGATGGAACATACCAGGTGAGCCACCACAGCTGCCTTTCTTCTGGGCACTAGAGGACTGCACCATAACCTGCCTCCTTCATGTGGGTGGGTGGCACCATGGTATTTATACATATCGGGTGTTGGGAGATAAACACTGTTTCTTCTCCTTGCTGTTTTAGCTGATTTTCCAAGAAAGTGAAAGGAATTCATCCCTAGCTCTACAGATCTTAGGAAGAAAAGGTAGCTGAGAAAAAGGGAGAGATGCTGGAAGTGTCTCAGTATGGGAAAGAATGTGATGTGGAGGGAGACAATACACAAGTGTTGTCACTGGAGCTGGCAGTTAATCCTGAGACGCTAATCTGTAGGAAACCACCTTCATTAGCTGTGATACCCGTCAATGGTCACAGTTCTTGTATCCTCAGTTAAGTCCCCTTTCATTGCAGGTTGTAGGTTTTGATGGTTCCTCAACAGTTGATGAATTCATCCAGAGACTGAACCAGGAAACGGGAATGAGGAAACCATCCCATATGGGATTTTCGCTGTTCACAGATGATCCTTCTGGCAGGAATTTGGAACATTGTTTGCCAGGCAACATGAAGGTATTTATTTTTCCTCTCTGCTACCTTTAGTATACATCTTTGAAGAACTGCCAAATGGTTAATAAATCTTTATCTTAATGAATTAAGATCAAATAAGCTTGGAGATTGTCTATCCAGATTAGTATTCACAGATGAGATATTAATTCCTGCACTTGGGTCACAACAACCCCATGCAACCCTACAGGCTGGGGGAAGAGTGGCTGGAAAGCTGCTCAGAGGAAAAGGATCTGAGGGTCTTGGTCGACAGCTGCCTGAACGTGATCCAGCAGTGTGCCCAGGTGGCCAAGAAGGCCAGTGACATCCTGGCGTGTATCAGCAATAACGTGGGCAGCAGGGCCAAGGAAGTGACTGTCCCCCTGTACTCAGCACTGGTTTTGGGCCCCTCACTACAAGAAAGACATTGAGGTGCTGAACTGGGTCCAAAGAAGGGCAAGGAAGCTGGTAGAGGGTCTGGAGCATAAGTCTGATGAGGAGCAGCTGAAGGAACTGAGGTTCTTTAGCTGGGAGAAAAGGAGGCTCAGGGGGACTTTATCACTCTCTACAACTGCCTGAAAGAAGGGTGTAGCCAGGTGGGGGTCGGTTTCTTCTCCCAAATAACAAATGACACGACAAGAGGAAGCAGCCCAGAGTTGCTCCAGATTACCTATTAGGCAAAATTTCTTCACTGAAAGAGTTTCTCAAGTATTGGAACAGGCTGCCCAGGGAAGTGATGGAGTCACCATCCCTGGAGGTATTTAGAAGAGCTGTAGATGTGGCATTTGGGGTCATGGTTTAGTGGTAGACTTGGCAATGCTGGGTTAATGGTTAGGCTTGCTGATCTTAAAGGTCTTTTTCAACTTGAATGATTCTATGATTCTGTAATTAGCTAGCCTAATCTGATATAGCTCTTAATAGAAAGATCTATTTTAGGGTGATAAAGTGGTCAATTTTAAAAAAGTCTAACCCAGATTTTAGCACATATTAAAGTTTAATTTGTCTTGACTACAAATTTGAAACATGACTGAGCTAGCCAGCATGATCAGATGTCACAACTGACATCAAATGTGACACTCCTAATTGAGACAAATTTATGTTAGGCTGTGAGTCTTTTGGCATGTCTATATAAATTCCATTTATTTGATTATGAATTATCTCCTTGCTATCTCCAGATAACTTAGGCTTTCATTGTTTGTAAGCTTTCTTAGAGGAGAAAGCTCTACTGAGTATGGCTTCACTTTAAGAAAGAGTGCAGTGCCTCAGATCAAGGGAAAAAGAAAGCAGATAAAGTATTAGCATGTGTCTTTCATATGCAGATTTTTAGCCATGCTGCAGCTGTATGACAACCTTAATTGAGCAGGCTGGCTGCCGTGAACGAGACACATCAGATTTTGGTACAAATCTGTGAGAATAATTTGTCATACAGCATTAATGGAGGAATAATTGTAGTGGCAACTTTGAAAAGGTCGTGATACCTGTAGGGGGCTTAAAACAATCAATTTTACACAGTGTAAAATTTCACATTAAGCAATAGAGGGAGAAGATACCAATAACTTTGAAATAGTTGGTTTGAAAGGAAACTACCACAGACAGTGCCAAATTATATAGTGTGTTTTCATGGCCTGATATAGATCAGGTAATCTGGAGCTTTGGTAATTGGGCCACCATCTGGAGAGATGAGGTATCAGAGTAAACAAAGGAGCTTGAGACAATCAAAGGCATCACTTTGCCTTGGCAAGTAAATAATAACCAGTAAATCTCAGTAGCTTAAGAGAGGTTTAGAGATCTGATTATGTATTTCATGTGGCTTCTTATGTTCACTTTCCTTTCATTGAGATGCCATCAAAAGAGAACTAGGGGCCTTCATTAGACCACTTGTAAAGGGAAGGACTAGAATAACCAGGAGGAGCTGAATGGAACTGAAAAAAATAACCATGTCATTATGAAAAACACACCTCAGTTACAAAGTTGGAATCTAGGACCAAACATTCCCAAAGTTTGGACATTCACATTCAAGGGTTTGGTATAGCCATGCATTTTCCGCTCTGTTCAGAGGATATGTTAGTGCTTTAGTTTGGCTCAGGAGGGCACTTTTGAAGTAAACCTACCAATCATTCCTATTAACCATGTTTTGACTCACATTAAGGAGTAACCTCAGAGCATGAAATTGATTATTTTTACATGAAACATGAACTGGAAGATGTCATCAAACATAGTAGTGGGCTTTCAGGTCACTTGGTCAGACTACTAGTGTGGGCATGGAGACTTAGGAATGGCTGTTTCTCTGTGCAGATCTGTTCCTCCTGAGCTTTGCTACTTGCTAATGTAGACATAGCCACGAGTTACTACCAGACCAGAATTCATGTGTCCCCCTGCAGGTTAGACCTGGAGTTTTCAGTTGGAATGCTTTAATTTTTACATACTGTGCAATAGAAAAAGGAAGTGTTTTGTCACTTTGAGCTGTGCTTATGCTGATCCAGTCTGTTTCTTTATCTTCTGTGTTTCACAATATTTTATTCACTTACCTTCCCCTCAAGCCTTGGCTATATATTTCACCTCAGTTTGTGTCTCCTTTCTCCTTGATATTTTTTAAAGATCTGTGATGTCATTTCTAAATGGGAACAAGCCTTAAAAGAATTGCATCCTGGGAAATATGACGGTGGCACAAGAATTGTAAAGTTGACCTATAAGAACAGGTACTGTCCTTTGTTGGGTGGCCTCACCACTGCTGTTAATTAAACATTCTAAACTGCATATATCTCTGTAGATGACCAGTAATTTATAGTACCATTGGTACCAAAACTATTTTAGCTAAGATTCATTTAAATCCTACAGGAGATGTGATGGCTTTTGTCTGTTACATACACAAAAGCATATGGCCTAGGAGTAAAACCCATACCACTTTGCAGTAGCAGAATTGACTTCAAATGAGTTAACAACTAGCTGTAGCACATAAAGGCATACTTGGCACAATTTCATTTGCCTAGATACTAAAATATAATTGAAGAATGCATGTTAGGTGAGAGGAAGAGAGACCTAGAGGAAAAATCACCAGCGAAAACAAGTGTGCCGAAACTTGCAATTAAGTGAACAATCACAAAGATGAAAAAGATACAAGAACAATGTTCTAAATCATATGAGCTGTAGAAGAGACATGTAGTAGCAGTGCCCAAACTTTATAAAGAAAGAAACGTTAAAAGTTAGATGATGAAAGATGATAAAGAAGGAAAGTACAAGACAAAGATCTAAATCAAAAACTGGAACAAGTTCATCACTTATTATACAGATAGGAATTCTGAATTACAGTAAATCAACAGCTGTATGAGAACAAGGAGTGAATCCTCTTTGCAGGCGAAACAAAGGCCACCCCAAAACTGAACAGAGAGTTCAATATGGAATATATGAATATTTTGTTGATTGTAGTGATATAGAAATAAATTTCTGTCAGCTTTGTTAGTTGGTGTAATAGAGGTGAAAGCAGAAATTATGGTTCTGACCCAGAAGGCAGTATTTGTTTCAGGAGTGAAACTTTGCAGTATTATTTTGTTGGGCTGGAATGTGCATAAGCTAGACAGCAAGGATGTTTTGATAAGGTCTTTCCAAGGCTGGACTGTTCTAATATCAAGGACTCTGATAAGACATTTGTAAGGTCAATATGATCCTAATAGTGTTGTTAATCTCGAAGTGACATAAAAATAAACAAACTGATCCACTGGAATGAATATCTCATGTAGTGGAATTGTGGAATATATAGCCATAGATGCAGCTTGAAATTAATATGTGAATTAGTTGCTATGAACTGTGTATGAGGAATGGTTCTGGGAAGCATTCCCCAAGCTGGTGTCTTCAACCCCAACTAGTAATCTTGCTGTACCACATAAAAACATACCAAGTATGAATGGAATAAAAAACAGTAGGATGCTTTGATTTACAAGCATGTTTCCTTAAACAAAGTCTGCTAATTGGGTCTCTTATTTCCTGCTGAAGCAAATGGAAGAATTTTTTAATAAGTCTTCAGTGTAAGTGGTCAAATTCAAGCTAGCAGGTCTACAAGGCTGCCTTGTAGAAGCTTATACACATAGAGCAGAGGTAGTTCTCTTTTCTGTGATAAGCAGAGAAGGCCATAACTTAAATATTGCCTATCTGTGCTTGATGGGGATGAATGGACACTGATTTAGCTGTGTTTAATATGGGTTCACTGTGTAGAAGTGGTTGGCTTACAGAATTCAAATAGCTTCCAAAGCTAGAAAGCATGTTTTGAGCCTCCTTGCTCAAATCTTGTTCGTAAGGGAAGCACCTCAGCTTCCAAGTCTCTGTCCAGTACCCCCTCAATGAAAAAAAAAAACAAAACAAAACACACTTTTATTTTGCCTCACCTTGATCCAAGTTCCCAGCTGTACTTTCAGTTCGCAGTATCTTTTTACCTTCACAATCCTCTCTACTTTTTAGACTGTATTTTCGGAGCCAGGCCAAAGGTGAGACAGACCGTGAGCGGTTGCTACTTGCCTTCCAAGTGAGCAATGAAATAGCCAATGGAAGGTTTCCTGTTAATAAGGAATTAGCTCTGGAAATGGTGGCTCTAATGGCTCAGGTGAGTATGGCAGAAATCCTCTCTTTTGTCCTCCTTCAGCTGTACACTGACTATGTTTGACTAAGCAGCTCCCTTTTACATCAAAAGTGCATCAAACAAACATACAGTGTGATGTATCAAACAAACACACAGTCANTTAGTTGCTATGAACTGTGTATGAGGAATGGTTCTGGGAAGCATTCCCCAAGCTGGTGTCTTCAACCCCAACTAGTAATCTTGCTGTACCACATAAAAACATACCAAGTATGAATGGAATAAAAAACAGTAGGATGCTTTGATTTACAAGCATGTTTCCTTAAACAAAGTCTGCTAATTGGGTCTCTTATTTCCTGCTGAAGCAAATGGAAGAATTTTTTAATAAGTCTTCAGTGTAAGTGGTCAAATTCAAGCTAGCAGGTCTACAAGGCTGCCTTGTAGAAGCTTATACACATAGAGCAGAGGTAGTTCTCTTTTCTGTGATAAGCAGAGAAGGCCATAACTTAAATATTGCCTATCTGTGCTTGATGGGGATGAATGGACACTGATTTAGCTGTGTTTAATATGGGTTCACTGTGTAGAAGTGGTTGGCTTACAGAATTCAAATAGCTTCCAAAGCTAGAAAGCATGTTTTGAGCCTCCTTGCTCAAATCTTGTTCATAAGGGAAGCACCTCAGCTTCCAAGTCTCTGTCCAGTACCCCCTCAATGAAAAAAAAAAACAAAACAAAACACACTTTTATTTTGCCTCACCTTGATCCAAGTTCCCAGCTGTACTTTCAGTTCGCAGTATCTTTTTACCTTCACAATCCTCTCTACTTTTTAGACTGTATTTTCGGAGCCAGGCCAAAGGTGAGACAGACCGTGAGCGGTTGCTACTTGCCTTCCAAGTGAGCAATGAAATAGCCAATGGAAGGTTTCCTGTTAATAAGGAATTAGCTCTGGAAATGGTGGCTCTAATGGCTCAGGTGAGTATGGCAGAAATCCTCTCTTTTGTCCTCCTTCAGCTGTACACTGACTATGTTTGACTAAGCAGCTCCCTTTTACATCAAAAGTGCATCAAACAAACATACAGTGTGATGTATCAAACAAACACACAGTCAGATGTACCATGACAAATACATGACACTAGCATACATGTGTTAGAACACCTTTTGCTGTAGGAAAATTTGCTCTAGCTGTGCCTCTCCTTTCATTCTCAAAAAAAAACACTGGAAGAAACAGAGTGAGGCTGGTCTATCACCAGACCTGCCCCAATTAGTACCTGAGTAGAGATATGGAAATAGTACCACCACTAGAATTCCATTAATAGTAAAAACTTCCCCTGTTGCACTGCCAATACCCTGTTACTCAGGAAGAGCATCTTCTACAATCCTCCATTAGGTCTCCAGGCTTGCATTTAGTATTTTACCACATAATACACACATTGTGGGTTGTGGTCACGATAAGCAATGTAATAGATTTTTACTGACCTGAAACTGAGCGTTGTATTTGTAAAAGCAGCATAAACTGAGATGAAGAAGCTGGGGACATGGTCCAAACTATTTACAAGTATGCTGTTGTTTTAATTGGCCAATTGAAAATAAATCCGCAAAGCCTGGCAGTTTATACAGGTGTGTCTCCTTACAACAAATATCTGGCTGAAATCACATTCCACTCTCTTAGATCAGTAGATAATTCTTTGGGCAACTGTGTCCTCAATGGTTGCTTTTTTGTATATATTTACTGTGGTAAATGCTGCAGACAACATTCCCCAGCCTGTGTCTTTTTGCATGACTAATAAACACACTAGTTATCAGAATGGGAATTCATGGAATGTTCTACTGCATTAGAAACCCCATAGTTCTGTTGCACTATAAACTATAATGTTGTCTTAGGTGGAATATGGGGATTTGGATCGACCAGGATGTTCAAGTCCTGGGGGAACATCACAATTGAAAATGCGGCATCTTCTCCACCAGGTTTTAGATAAATTCTACCCCAAACACTACAAGCAAAACATTACTCCTGAACAGCTCAGGTAAATTGTTGGTTCTTCAATACTTGGCACTGAAATCAGCTTTTACTTGCCAAATTGTCTTTACATTTAAGAAGTTTCAAGGAGCCCTGTCAAGATTATTTGATGTAAAAACTCAAACAAAACAAAAGTGTCAGGAAAAGGGTCCCTTAAAAGAAAAGACTATATAAGAAGAGCCAAATCACCAACTAATTTTGCCATAGACAAGAAGTTTAAGCCTTTTACTTCCAAATTAGGCATCTCAGTTTCAACAAACTAACCCAAGCCTAAGATGAATTCTCTTTCTAAGTTTTTGTTTTACACTTCCCCCAAGTGTCAGTTGAATCCAGATGCCTAACATTTGCAATGACTCATAAAGCCAGCTCATAAAGCCTGAGTTGCTTCAGGCCATGCAGTCATTCTGATAGGACATATTTTGGCAGGGTTTTTTGATGTTCTGACTTGGAAATTCTCACACACAATGCAGAGAGCTCAAGTACAAAATTCACATGTTGCCAGAGATTCAGATCTATCTGATTTAAAGTGAGAGAATGGTCTTCCTACAGATCCTAAGCTGCTTAGGGATGCAGTGGTGGAACTAACACAGTTACCTCCTTTTGGAAGCAAATTCCATCTGCATGTAGCAAGGTAGCTGCCAAACATCCCTAGTGAGCCAAATCAAGAGTGAGTTAATATATATTGCCACTCCATGTAGAGCATACTACAGGCAAGGTATGAGGAAGGTGAGAAAGTCTGTGGAAGTAGAGAAAAGCTAAAATAAACTCAGGTTGTACAACTGATAATGCTAACAGCCCTGTCCATAAGTGCTGTGTAGAACAGCCCTTTTGGAGTGAAGAGGTACATTTATTAACTGTTCTGATCTTACACATCTTTCCTTGGAAGACATTAGTAAATAATACTGTCTTGTGTCTTGGATTCCTAAGGCAACTGACAGACAGGCTGGCGACAAAGTGGATGGTGCTGCAGGGATGCTCTCCACCAGAATGCATTCGAATTTTTTTGACGGTGGCCCGGAAATGGCCTCTCTTTGGAACCAAAATATTTGCTGCTAAGGTAACTGGAGCACACTTTTTTCTGTTGCCAAGAGTGACTTATCTGAACAGAGACATACCTAGAGTATCTGATAACACAGGTTGAAAATGCTTCTACTTCAGAAAGGGAAAAAACTGAACAATACTCTGTTCTGAACAAACAGCACTGGTACCATATGGGTCGAAAAAGAAGGAAGACAAGTATTTTCTAACCACTAGGGGCTGCTAGTGTTCAGTAAAGAAATACTGAAGGTTCCCTGGCTGCATCAATTGATCATGATACAGAGTTCTACCTGTCCTTACAAGCCTTGCCAAAACTTTCTCAGGCAGGAATTTCCCTGGGCATCAAGGCTGCAATGATAGTTTAAAAAATAAGATTTACGTACTGCAGTGGGGGAGGAAGGGAAGAGTCCCCCCCCCACCCCAAGTCACACCTGGCAGCTGATGCCAGCTATAAGGAGAATGGGTACTGCAGTCCTGTTCTCTGCTTGACACAGAGCTAGATGCTTTCCTTGCCACATGAGAGAGGCAAGCACTGCTAATGTCCTGTTGCAGAAACAAAAACAAAAGTACACATTGGGTTAAGCTGCCAGCCCACAGGCATCAGTGGGAGAGCAAAGAACAGCTGGAGGAAGTGGTTCTCCCAATAGCTTGTACCATCCCTCACCCCATTCCAGGCTTGAGCGCTGTACCTGTTGCCCGTGTCTGAACTAATGTCTTAGCACACAGTGGCTGTCTGAGAAATCTTGTTTTGGCATTAACCATCTTCCCCATCCCAGCAGACATTTCTGCTGTTGAAAGCTTGAGGGAGGTTTTCTTCATGGTTACATGTCTCTTGCTTTGAAGTCAAAGCTGCTCTGGTTACAGAAGAAAAGTCTAATGATGAAAGGGACCTCTTGAGTAAATACACAAGAAGTTGTCGAAAGACAGTTATTTCCACTGTCAGGACTAAAAGAGGTTACTGTCAGAAGAAGTTACTGACACTGAAGAATCAGAATATAGAATAGGTCCATCCACAGGTGAAATGATGTTGATATTTCTGATTATTAATATATTTTATAACTTTTCAGCAGTTAAACAGCAAAGCCTATGGCATTAGCCATGTAACAGCAGATTCCCAGGGAAGGTTTTATGTCATTAGCCATAACAAGTAATCTTCAACAGACAATTAATGCACATTTGTCCTAAGATTCTGTAAGAAACAAAATGACATTGATGTGATGGTACTGGGTGCACTGGTGTAGAAACCAGCAGGTTTCACTGCCTTCCTGACTGATAGGAGCAGTATGAACACGTGCTGAGCAGAGCTGCCATGTTGTTGCTCTGTCCTAGCATTTCCTTCAGTTTTAACCACACTGATGGAATCTAATTGATTTCAAAGCCTTTGTTATCCTTGTATCTCTTGTGCCACTACTCCAAACAGTGTATGTAAATCTGAAAATGTTATTCCAAATTTTGGGAAAAGCTCTCTTAAAAATCAAACCAGGTCACACCAGTAAGCCTTTAGGATTTTTTCTCATCTTCACTTTATCCTTAAATCTCAACATTTATATCAAAAACATCATTCTGTGGTGGTCAGGAAATACCTGAATTAATAATTTTCTTTCTCTCTAGACTATTTTACCTTCCTCATTGGAAGACTGTCCAGTCTGGATAGCTGTGAATGAAGATGGTATCAGCATACTGGATTATAACACAATGGTATGTTGAGGAACACTGTTTAAGGGAAGTACCTTACCTACCACAGAAAGACATTCCCCTGAGTCCACTGAAAGTCACTAACAGTTTGTCTTTAACAGCAAATGGATCCAGAAGTTAGTTTGTAAAAGTCAGAGATGAGGGAAGTCAGTGTTATGTTTGAACACTCCATAGACAAAGAAAAATTACAGCTGCAGTGTAAGGTAGGGCAGCAAACGTGTTCATACATCTTGCAAAATCGCAGTGGTCTGTGCTTTTATACCACCATCTGAGATATAACTAAATCTGTAGTATGAAGTAGTGAGGCATCGAGCAAACCAGGAGAAAACTAGAAATGCAATTCTCACTTGACTTTTCTCTGCCAGCTGTTACCTATAGAGCCATCTACTGCCCTTCACTGCTGGAGACCTGGTGTTCTTGCAGGAAGCAGCAATATAAGCTAATATATTAGTTTAAGGTGGACATTTGGAGTTTTTTACCAAACTATGACTTTTTCAAACTCTCTGTCTGCAGCATTTGAAGGTCTCTTATTCATACTCCTCTGTGCTGACCTTTGGAGGCTGTCAAGATGACTTCATGATTGTAGTCAGTCAAATGAAAGAAAGAAGTTCCGGAAAAAATAGCACTGAAAAACTCCTCTTCACAATGGCAATTCCAAAGGTAATTACAAATGAGAAGTGAGTTTCTTTGCAGCTAGCAGCATCAGGGCTAGGTGTTTTGTACAAGCCCTGGGGACTGGTACTTGTGGCTGCTGTACTAGCTATATACATTCAACAAATCCTTTTTAAGCTGGAACCTTTGAACAAGAGACTTACTCTACCTAACTCTTAAAGACAGAGCTTCATTTTAAAATGGAGCAATTCCATGGGAAAAGCCATTTACAAAAGCTATGTGGTCAATAGATTCTAGAAATCAAAGGGCATTCTTACCTCTAATTGGCCTACGGTTAATCATTTTCTTTTTTCCCCAGATTGTTGAAGCAACACTTCTGATTGCCAGCTACATTAACTACCATTCGACTCCTTCACTGCTGTCTTCCACACAGCCCTCACGAAGCAAAACACCTGCTAAGAAGCCCTGGGAGACTGAAAATCGGTGTTTTTTTCCTTCCGTGCCCCGAAGCACTAAGGGCCCCACCCTGCTCTGAGGGCTTGTTCCAAATGAGCTGATTTTGTTGGTTGTATACCACATATTAATGCAGGCTCTGATTCTTTTTCCATAATAATAGACAAAGTTCCTTAGAGGTAGAGGCAGTGTACTTTCTCTTAAAAAAAAAAGTTGATTTGAGGGACTGTGCAGGAGTTTCCTTTCTATGACACATTCCATCCAAAATACCATTCCTCAGGTCATTTGCCTGCACAGTGCTCCAGTCATTACATCTGCTCTCATTCTTCCATCTCCTACTGTACTGCCTTGCTTTACAAGCACATACATTTTCTTCGATCCCTCCCATTTTCAGCTTTCAAAAGACAGAAACTTTCATGTCCTTGCTCAGACATGAAAGAAAGACATTGCTGAGAAGGAAGAGGAATTAAACTCACAAGAATAATTCTGATGCAAGTCAAGGGTGATTTCTGACCTGAAATAGTGAGTATAGAATTAGAGTTCAGCGGTACTTAAGAGCATTTTCAACTTTAAATAAAGGTGGAAACCTAGGGTCTTTGCATGTTGTGTACTCAGAACAACTGGGACTGGAACAGTGTCAGAGGATGCCCTGGCTCCTGCAGGACTGACGCATTTCAGAAACTGACGCTGTTCTATGCAGTAGATGAACTCTAGATTGCTGCTGCAGGGCAGGGCTCAGTGTGTCACATGCTCCACTCTCAGACAAGCACTTTCAAAAACTTTCTGATAACCACTGCTGCAGATGTGTTTGGAACTGCACATTATCTCAGACAAAGGAAGACAAGGCAAGCAAATTTTGTGCTTTTTCTATCTTTCAGCAACTAGGACAGATCTTCCCAGACTAGCTCTGCCATTCTGACTTGACAGAAGCTGCTTCTTTTAAACTCCTGCTTCCTTTCTGTACCATAAGCAAGGAGGAGGTTGTCAGCAAATGTGTACTCATGTTCTTCTGACTTTCCTAAACAATGTTGGTAGGTTTGATTTTTTTTATATGTTTCAAAGGGACTTCATTATGAGGTTATTGAATTTTAAACAAATAAAAGAAAAATAGCAATTCTTCATAAAAAATCTAAATCTACTTAGTTTAAGTCCAGCTGTTTTGATAAGCATTCTAAAAAAGCTAAGAAAGAATAACTGCACTTTGAAAAGTACCACGTCCAACTTGGTAATAATTATGCATTCATGGGCAACTTTCCCAAATTAAAAGAGTGTGAATCCAACCACTAGACAGGAGTCAGTAATAGCAAACCAAAGTCATTTGCAAATAAACATACCAACCATGCCAGTGTTTTTACTCTCTAGTACCTGCCACCAACCTTGACACATCCAGCTAATGCACATGGGGGAGCTGATACATCAAGAAGTTTTTGTTTCATGCTTATGGTTGGTGCAAAACCACAAACTAAAAGAGAAGAGCAGGGGACAGACAAAAATTGTTCTAAGCAATCCCTCATCAGCATCTTTGTAATATAAAACAAAAAAACCCAAATAAACCCAACCCACCCCATGGTGAGTTATAGAAATAGTATGGCAGACCTAAGACAGGAAAAGATTGTATGAACAGTGGCCTGATTTGCACATACTGTAATGTACCCACTTGTTATGAATTTAAGGACCATCCCTTGAAGGTACAGAAAAGGGTAGAAGCTTGCTGAGCCAAAAATAACTTTTAAAAGGTATTTAGTCATTTTTGTTTTCCCTTAGGTACTTTCCAGTGACTGTATATCCCGATAGTAGTTTGTATTTCCTCTCTCTCTCTCTCTCACCATTACCTTAGTATAGCTGTGTCAGTTTGAATACACAAAGTGTTATGCCTCCTCACTGTATCACCTGTGCCTAACAATTTCTCCAGTATCTGAAGGTCTGTTTGACCCTTTGCTTCTGGTATCCCACCAGTAACAAAGCTACTTCAGAATAGGCTGGAGCTGTCATCAGTGCTGGGGATGCTCAAGGCATAGAAGTCTCCAGTTCACAGGCTATACTTCCTTACAGTGCTAACACTCATCTCCTCAGAGACTTGAGGAGACTTGTACCAGGGCAAACAGGAAGCAGAGGTGTTTAAGAAACAGGAGGTCTCCTGAAGCTCATTATTTTCTGCCACAATTGCACTTTAAATTGAGAAGCATGATACACAGAACTTTCTTTCTTCCTTGTTTCTTAAAAATATTCACCAGTACTTGAGTGTTTCAGGGACCACCCCACTCTGATGGATGCACATACCCCTCCTATTTATACCTTACCTGTCTTCAAACACTCCACCCTGTGTAGATACCTACTTTGTATGATTCTTTTGTAGAGAAAATAATTTTTTATTTTAATCAATACTTTTGGCAATGACTGTTAATGCAGCATGGAATGAGATGACAAAAGCCTTTGTGTTCCTAACTGCTGTGTGTATGTAAAAGGCTGTCTGGAATATACTGTGAGATTTCTTTTTATTCTTAATAAAATGCAGCTTGTGAATTAATAACCATGAATTAAATGTGTATTATTCTCAGAATGAAAGAAACTATTTTTAAAGCCAAAATATTCTTGATGTAAACAAAAATGAACATAGACTGTGTTTGGTATCCAGGCACAAACCTGCCCTAGACTGATTCCTTGTCTCTCCTGCTGATCTTTTCTCAGCTTAAGTGGATGACTACACCATGGGCATAGGATGTTCACTCCTTCAAAAGATTGCTATAACAATCTTTCAGACTTCCTATTGTGACATAGCTTCTTGGTAATTTCTTCAGTGCACATTCTGAGGACTTCATGGGATTTTTACAGCATAGTCAGCATTCCCAGCACATTCTTGAGCCCACGACTCTGTCCACTCTGCAGAGACATCTTTTCTTTTCTGACACAAAAGGCAGTGACACATCCCCAAGCTGCTGCCTTTCACTTGGACAACAAGAATACCTCCTGTGACATGAGCTAACCTCTGTATTTCAAACTTTGTGGCACCGTGGAAAAAAACCCACAAATCCCCTTATCTCTACCTTATTGCATGATGGTATGGTGCCAAGTGTTCATTTACAGACTATGTGGACAATCACAGTACAGCACTCTATGCAAAATAAGCATGAATCCAGGTGCCTGCCAGCTTGTGGGTTTAGCTCTTGTTTTGACACTTCAATTGCCTCATTTATATTACTAAGGAGTCATGGAATATGAAGAGAGAAAAGTACCAGTTAAGTGTTACAGTAACTTTTAGCTTATCAACAAAGAAGAATTTCCCAGCCTTAAGTTGTTACCAATAGCACAGATCAATAACACTTTATTCACATTTTCATTACCATCATTTTCAACAACACATATGCCTCATATTCTCAGAGTAACCGATGCGGCCTTTTAAATGCCACATCTTTTCCATGTCCTGTGTCAACAGGCCCTGCCCCATTCAGCAATGGGTTCACATTTTCCCTGCATTCCTTTTGATGCTTAAGTACTTACTGAAACCATTCTTGTTGCCTTTGACATCCCTCAACGGATTTATCTCCAGCTGGGCTTTAGCTTTTCTAACTACATCTCAAATAGTGTTGCTGTACTCCTCCCAAGTGACCTGTCTCTAATTCCACCTTCTGTCTACTTCCTTTTTGTGTTCAAGTTTTGCCAGGAGCAGCTTGCTCATCCATGCAGGCTTCCTGGCATTTCTGCTTGACTTCCTGCTCACCGGGATGGACTGTTCTTGAGCTTAGAAGAAATGATCCTTGACTATCAGCGTTCTTGGACCCCTCTTCCCTCTAGGGCCCCATCCCATGGGACTCTTTCAAGCAGATCCCTGAAGAGGTCAGTCTTCAGATCTCTTATGTTTATTTCATTAAACATAACTGAATGCAACAGTTTAATTTTCTGGTTTTGTCCTTCTGAAATTCTCCTGTGATCAGGAAGTTACCACCTGAGCCTGCATATCAGCTTTGGTATTCATAGTGTGTTTTTCAAATAAAGGGTTAAATAAAAACCAAAGAATGCATACTTATGGCAGTCCAGCCAAGGTTATCTTATAATTTTAGCATAATTTTCAGATGCATGAAANAGACAATTAATGCACATTTGTCCTAAGATTCTGTAAGAAACAAAATGACATTGATGTGATGGTACTGGGTGCACTGGTGTAGAAACCAGCAGGTTTCACTGCCTTCCTGACTGATAGGAGCAGTATGAACACGTGCTGAGCAGAGCTGCCATGTTGTTGCTCTGTCCTAGCATTTCCTTCAGTTTTAACCACACTGATGGAATCTAATTGATTTCAAAGCCTTTGTTATCCTTGTATCTCTTGTGCCACTACTCCAAACAGTGTATGTAAATCTGAAAATGTTATTCCAAATTTTGGGAAAAGCTCTCTTAAAAATCAAACCAGGTCACACCAGTAAGCCTTTAGGATTTTTTCTCATCTTCACTTTATCCTTAAATCTCAACATTTATATCAAAAACATCATTCTGTGGTGGTCAGGAAATACCTGAATTAATAATTTTCTTTCTCTCTAGCCTATTTTACCTTCCTCATTGGAAGACTGTCCAGTCTGGATAGCTGTGAATGAAGATGGTATCAGCATACTGGATTATAACACAATGGTATGTTGAGGAACACTGTTTAAGGGAAGTACCTTACCTACCACAGAAAGACATTCCCCTGAGTCCACTGAAAGTCACTAACAGTTTGTCTTTAACAGCAAATGGATCCAGAAGTTAGTTTGTAAAAGTCAGAGATGAGGGAAGTCAGTGTTATGTTTGAACACTCCATAGACAAAGAAAAATTACAGCTGCAGTGTAAGGTAGGGCAGCAAACGTGTTCATACATCTTGCAAAATCGCAGTGGTCTGTGCTTTTATACCACCATCTGAGATATAACTAAATCTGTAGTATGAAGTAGTGAGGCATCGAGCAAACCAGGAGAAAACTAGAAATGCAATTCTCACTTGACTTTTCTCTGCCAGCTGTTACCTATAGAGCCATCTACTGCCCTTCACTGCTGGAGACCTGGTGTTCTTGCAGGAAGCAGCAATATAAGCTAATATATTAGTTTAAGGTGGACATTTGGAGTTTTTTACCAAACTATGACTTTTTCAAACTCTCTGTCTGCAGCATTTGAAGGTCTCTTATTCATACTCCTCTGTGCTGACCTTTGGAGGCTGTCAAGATGACTTCATGATTGTAGTCAGTCAAATGAAAGAAAGAAGTTCCGGAAAAAATAGCACTGAAAAACTCCTCTTCACAATGGCAATTCCAAAGGTAATTACAAATGAGAAGTGAGTTTCTTTGCAGCTAGCAGCATCAGGGCTAGGTGTTTTGTACAAGCCCTGGGGACTGGTACTTGTGGCTGCTGCACTAGCTATATACATTCAACAAATCCTTTGTAAGCTGGAACCTTTGAACAAGAGACTTACTCTACCTAACTCTTAAAGACAGAGCTTCATTTTAAAATGGAGCAATTCCATGGGAAAAGCCATTTACAAAAGCTATGTGGTCAATAGATTCTAGAAATCAAAGGGCATTCTTACCTCTAATTGGCCTACGGTTAATCATTTTCTTTTTTCCCCAGATTGTTGAAGCAACACTTCTGATTGCCAGCTACATTAACTACCATTCGACTCCTTCACTGCTGTCTTCCACACAGCCCTCACGAAGCAAAACACCTGCTAAGAAGCCCTGGGAGACTGAAAATCGGTGTTTTTTTCCTTCCGTGCCCCGAAGCACTAAGGGCCCCACCCTGCTCTGAGGGCTTGTTCCAAATGAGCTGATTTTGTTGGTTGTATACCACATATTAATGCAGGCTCTGATTCTTTTTCCATAATAATAGACAAAGTTCCTTAGAGGTAGAGGCAGTGTACTTTCTCTTAAAAAAAAAAGTTGATTTGAGGGACTGTGCAGGAGTTTCCTTTCTATGACACATTCCATCCAAAATACCATTCCTCAGGTCATTTGCCTGCACAGTGCTCCAGTCATTACATCTGCTCTCATTCTTCCATCTCCTACTGTACTGCCTTGCTTTACAAGCACATACATTTTCTTCGATCCCTCCCATTTTCAGCTTTCAAAAGACAGAAACTTTCATGTCCTTGCTCAGACATGAAAGAAAGACATTGCTGAGAAGGAAGAGGAATTAAACTCACAAGAATAATTCTGATGCAAGTCAAGGGTGATTTCTGACCTGAAATAGTGAGTATAGAATTAGAGTTCAGCGGTACTTAAGAGCATTTTCAACTTTAAATAAAGGTGGAAACCTAGGGTCTTTGCATGTTGTGTACTCAGAACAACTGGGACTGGAACAGTGTCAGAGGATGCCCTGGCTCCTGCAGGACTGACGCATTTCAGAAACTGACGCTGTTCTATGCAGTAGATGAACTCTAGATTGCTGCTGCAGGGCAGGGCTCAGTGTGTCACATGCTCCACTCTCAGACAAGCACTTTCAAAAACTTTCTGATAACCACTGCTGCAGATGTGTTTGGAACTGCACATTATCTCAGACAAAGGAAGACAAGGCAAGCAAATTTTGTGCTTTTTCTATCTTTCAGCAACTAGGACAGATCTTCCCAGACTAGCTCTGCCATTCTGACTTGACAGAAGCTGCTTCTTTTAAACTCCTGCTTCCTTTCTGTACTGTAAGCAAGGAGGAGGTTGTCAGCAAATGTGTACTCATGTTCTTCTGACTTTCCTAAACAATGTTGGTAGGTTTGATTTTTTTTATATGTTTCAAAGGGACTTCATTATGAGGTTATTGAATTTTAAACAAATAAAAGAAAAATAGCAATTCTTCATAAAAAATCTAAATCTACTTAGTTTAAGTCCAGCTGTTTTGATAAGCATTCTAAAAAAGCTAAGAAAGAATAACTGCACTTTGAAAAGTACCACGTCCAACTTGGTAATAATTATGCATTCATGGGCAACTTTCCCAAATTAAAAGAGTGTGAATCCAACCACTAGACAGGAGTCAGTAATAGCAAACCAAAGTCATTTGCAAATAAACATACCAACCATGCCAGTGTTTTTACTCTCTAGTACCTGCCACCAACCTTGACACATCCAGCTAATGCACATGGGGGAGCTGATACATCAAGAAGTTTTTGTTTCATGCTTATGGTTGGTGCAAAACCACAAACTAAAAGAGAAGAGCAGGGGACAGACAAAAATTGTTCTAAGCAATCCCTCATCAGCATCTTTGTAATATAAAACAAAAAAACCCAAATAAACCCAACCCACCCCATGGTGAGTTATAGAAATAGTATGGCAGACCTAAGACAGGAAAAGATTGTATGAACAGTGGCCTGATTTGCACATACTGTAATGTACCCACTTGTTATGAATTTAAGGACCATCCCTTGAAGGTACAGAAAAGGGTAGAAGCTTGCTGAGCCAAAAATAACTTTTAAAAGGTATTTAGTCATTTTTGTTTTCCCTTAGGTACTTTCCAGTGACTGTATATCCCGATAGTAGTTTGTATTTCCTCTCTCTCTCTCTCTCACCATTACCTTAGTATAGCTGTGTCAGTTTGAATACACAAAGTGTTATGCCTCCTCACTGTATCACCTGTGCCTAACAATTTCTCCAGTATCTGAAGGTCTGTTTGACCCTTTGCTTCTGGTATCCCACCAGTAACAAAGCTACTTCAGAATAGGCTGGAGCTGTCATCAGTGCTGGGGATGCTCAAGGCATAGAAGTCTCCAGTTCACAGGCTATACTTCCTTACAGTGCTAACACTCATCTCCTCAGAGACTTGAGGAGACTTGTACCAGGGCAAACAGGAAGCAGAGGTGTTTAAGAAACAGGAGGTCTCCTGAAGCTCATTATTTTCTGCCACAATTGCACTTTAAATTGAGAAGCATGATACACAGAACTTTCTTTCTTCCTTGTTTCTTAAAAATATTCACCAGTACTTGAGTGTTTCAGGGACCACCCCACTCTGATGGATGCACATACCCCTCCTATTTATACCTTACCTGTCTTCAAACACTCCACCCTGTGTAGATACCTACTTTGTATGATTCTTTTGTAGAGAAAATAATTTTTTATTTTAATCAATACTTTTGGCAATGACTGTTAATGCAGCATGGAATGAGATGACAAAAGCCTTTGTGTTCCTAACTGCTGTGTGTATGTAAAAGGCTGTCTGGAATATACTGTGAGATTTCTTTTTATTCTTAATAAAATGCAGCTTGTGAATTAATAACCATGAATTAAATGTGTATTATTCTCAGAATGAAAGAAACTATTTTTAAAGCCAAAATATTCTTGATGTAAACAAAAATGAACATAGACTGTGTTTGGTATCCAGGCACAAACCTGCCCTAGACTGATTCCTTGTCTCTCCTGCTGATCTTTTCTCAGCTTAAGTGGATGACTACACCATGGGCATAGGATGTTCACTCCTTCAAAAGATTGCTATAACAATCTTTCAGACTTCCTATTGTGACATAGCTTCTTGGTAATTTCTTCAGTGCACATTCTGAGGACTTCATGGGATTTTTACAGCATAGTCAGCATTCCCAGCACATTCTTGAGCCCACGACTCTGTCCACTCTGCAGAGACATCTTTTCTTTTCTGACACAAAAGGCAGTGACACATCCCCAAGCTGCTGCCTTTCACTTGGACAACAAGAATACCTCCTGTGACATGAGCTAACCTCTGTATTTCAAACTTTGTGGCACCGTGGAAAAAAACCCACAAATCCCCTTATCTCTACCTTATTGCATGATGGTATGGTGCCAAGTGTTCATTTACAGACTATGTGGACAATCACAGTACAGCACTCTATGCAAAATAAGCATGAATCCAGGTGCCTGCCAGCTTGTGGGTTTAGCTCTTGTTTTGACACTTCAATTGCCTCATTTATATTACTAAGGAGTCATGGAATATGAAGAGAGAAAAGTACCAGTTAAGTGTTACAGTAACTTTTAGCTTATCAACAAAGAAGAATTTCCCAGCCTTAAGTTGTTACCAATAGCACAGATCAATAACACTTTATTCACATTTTCATTACCATCATTTTCAACAACACATATGCCTCATATTCTCAGAGTAACCGATGCGGCCTTTTAAATGCCACATCTTTTCCATGTCCTGTGTCAACAGGCCCTGCCCCATTCAGCAATGGGTTCACATTTTCCCTGCATTCCTTTTGATGCTTAAGTACTTACTGAAACCATTCTTGTTGCCTTTGACATCCCTCAACGGATTTATCTCCAGCTGGGCTTTAGCTTTTCTAACTACATCTCAAATAGTGTTGCTGTACTCCTCCCAAGTGACCTGTCTCTAATTCCACCTTCTGTCTACTTCCTTTTTGTGTTCAAGTTTTGCCAGGAGCAGCTTGCTCATCCATGCAGGCTTCCTGGCATTTCTGCTTGACTTCCTGCTCACCGGGATGGACTGTTCTTGAGCTTAGAAGAAATGATCCTTGACTATCAGCGTTCTTGGACCCCTCTTCCCTCTAGGGCCCCATCCCATGGGACTCTTTCAAGCAGATCCCTGAAGAGGTCAGTCTTCAGATCTCTTATGTTTATTTCATTAAACATAACTGAATGCAACAGTTTAATTTTCTGGTTTTGTCCTTCTGAAATTCTCCTGTGATCAGGAAGTTACCACCTGAGCCTGCATATCAGCTTTGGTATTCATAGTGTGTTTTTCAAATAAAGGGTTAAATAAAAACCAAAGAATGCATACTTATGGCAGTCCAGCCAAGGTTATCTTATAATTTTAGCATAATTTTCAGATGCATGAAAGAGTAAAAAATTGATGCATTTTCTTGTCTCCCTTTGCCCTATTTCCCCACAATTCTTTTCTGGAGAGGCAAGAAAAAACCTTTTCTGTCTGAGCCTAAAAAGTTCCGCTCATGGGGCAGTTTTGCTTGCTTTTCCATGTGTCCCTCTGAGTCCTGCTGAAAGTTTGGTGCCTTTTTTTCAGCTATTTTATTCCACTTGATTGTGGAGCTGTCTTCCTCTGCTCCAGGATCTCTTGACAACTTTTGTACACTTCTACCAAGCAGTCCAGACGTGGCTTGGAGCTCTAGAAGGCAAACAGCAGAGAATCAGGCTCTGCGCTGGCTGTAAAAGAGGTGGAAAGCTTGTAATTTCCCACTAGTGAGACAGGCAGAGACAGGACTGGGGAGAGCTGACACAAAGCTATCAGGAACATGTATGTGTAAGGAATGCAGTAGCCGGATACCTGTAATTGATCAGCTTCCTCACATTAAGTCAATGGTGCTCATTCATTTAGAAATAATCCATCAAACTCCAGGTGTCCGATGTGAGCTGGTGATAGAGCAATGCAAAGCCATTCCATAAGCCATACCTGCTCTGCGATGAAAAAATGCCAGTCCCTAAAGCTGTCAGGTCAAGACATGCAGCACCATTCTGCAGCTAGCCTAAATCTCTTACCAACTCAGAAATGCTCCCCTTTCTCAGCTCAGTTCACAGGGACAGCCTGGAAGAACAGCCACACCTCCCCACCTATCACCCTATCTATTAGGCCATACTCCCTCTAGAGACTAAGGAACAGCAAATTTCCATACACTCATCTGCCATCCCAGAAGATCTCCACTCTGAAAAATCTACTTTCAGGACAGGGAATTTAGACACCTGACTCTTGGCCTCTGCTACTACTACCAACATGAGGTCAAGAGAAGGTTAACCGAAAACATCAATTAATTTTACCCAAACAGCAAACGGTGGTCAATGATTTTTCATCAATTCTAACCTTGGAGCAGATTAAAACCAGCAAGGAGGTGAAAGTTTCACAGTCCCACAGTCCCTATGATCCTTTAACTTTTGAGCTCCCAAAACAGCCTTAATGTGTAAAGTCCATCATATGCCTCCTTGCAAGAGTTGCTTAAGAGAACAAAAGGTCAGTTTCAGTGCAGAAGGGCTCCTGGGCTCAGTGATAGGGGAAATTGTATTTTTGAAGGTTGACATAACATAGAGGAACCCAGTGAAGGAGACACAATAAAGTTACTAATCATTGCTCCTTCAAAACTAAGTAACATACTAACTTGCATGTTAAAATAAGAATTACAGACAGGTACTGAATTTCAAAATGGAACAATTTCATACCTCCTTTGCTGGTGGAGTCAACTCTACTAGTACTAGGGTATTTTCATGAAAATAAAACTGTTCAAAGAGAAAAAAAAAAAGGAGAAGCAATACAGATGCCAGGCAGACCCCTTGAAGCTGGAAAGGAGCATATCTAACTAAAATCAGGTACTTGAATGCAGCTATCTGGAATTTATTAGTTGTTGTTTTCCAACAATCTACTTTCCCCCTTGTCTATATGAGAAATACCTAATTTATATTACTGTTACTAAACATCTTTACAATTGTGGGACTGAGTTAGCAGCGTATCAATGGAATAGCCTATTTATACTCCTAAGTGTTTAGCTGAAGACTGACTGTATCCAGTCACAAACTGTATGCAGATTACAAAATAGTCACCAGCAGCAGGTGAATTAAGGACAGAGAGGGCTATACAGCTCAGCAGCCTAAGAAGTGAGGTACCTCTGTTACCTCCCCTTACTGCTTACCACCCCTCAAGGATCAGGGCATTGTTGTGTTAGGCATGAACACACACAAAGCAAATCCATTCCAAAAACGGGATTATGAACAGTCAGAACATATTAGCAAGAGAAGAGAGAGGGGAGACGAGGTAACAGCAACACAAACAAGTTATTATACATTAAGCAAATTGGTCATGGCTTGTACTGTGATCTTTGTCAGCAGGTCAGGCAGGGGAAGCCATTCCAATGCCAAGGAGGTTTTATGAGAAGTTTTGGCACACAGAGCTGAGAGAAAAATCAACTGCAGCACAGTGCCAGAGTTATGGTGGTAACCCTAAGCACAGGACTGCACAGAAAGCTCTACAAGTCCTCAGTACCCTAGGGGAACCAAAGAGTTTTAGATCATGCAAACTCCTGGCTGGGTTCAGATTGACACAACTCCCTGTTCTTTGAGTAGAGAGTAAATGAAAAAAACCCATCCCTAGTATGTAGTTCTGTGAGACTTCAAATACCACCCACCCTGACAGCCCAGCCAGGGAAAGGCAACTGTCATCATCAGCTACCTGTAGTGGAATAAAGATAAGCTTAGACAACTGGTGCACACACAGAGACCACAATCTGGATTTCTCCACCATTCAGTCAAATTCACCTGAAAGAGTGGCACAACCTCAGATACTCCCTGAGGATCTTCAGGGTCCTGGAGGAGGATACACAGGTAGTAGATAACTTTTTGCTACAAGACAAACAGACAAAAATCATTGGAGTATAAAAATGCTACCAAACTGCCTGGAGTTAGCACAGGAACAGGATCTGTTTCAAATCACTGGACTGAAGGCAAATCCTGCCGGGTCACAGTCAAGTCTACAAACTTAAATCGATAGCTTTCACTCAATAAAGAAATAATTTTACCTTTTTTTATATTAAGTTTTTAACTTGAAAAGAGCACACACGTGCTGAAAGGGTAAGGTCTGCTTTTCTACAGGAGCTTTGCAGAAAACCCTGGCAACAGGAGAAATCACCATTTGTGTTGTCTTAGCTTTTCATCTCCATCTTGACTACATATGAGTTGGGCATCAGGATTTGTAAGAACAGCATAACACAAAGAACTAAACCCACTAGCTCAATGTCAGTGACATTACCTAAGGGATGGATTTGGCTTTTTCAGGTTGTTTGGTTTGAGTTCTCCTTTAAAGGAGAGAGATGAGAGAATACGGAGAAAAATCTGAAATAAAGCTCCTGATGTCAGTAAAGCTACGGATGGTGCTGTGTTTATTTGCTCTGATAAATCATGCTCATGAAAATACACTGGATGTGAGTGTGGCAACAGACACAGGAATATAGACTGTGTATGATTACCATATGGATGGCTTCATTGATAACCACATCCTTCACTTGACCCATCTCAATGAAGGTTGTGCTCTCTTTCCCTGAGGCATAGGACGAAGTCACCTGAATGCCGAGGGAGCCGATGACCAACAGGGATTCCTGGTCAATCTTCACGAAGTGTAGGTATATGATCAGGCCAATCAGTGTGATGAAGATGGCAGCAGAAAGCACCATGCTGTTCTGTAACACAAGCCAAGCAAAGGCAGAGCTCTGGTCTTACAATTACTTTAAGACAGCTTTAGAGAAAGTAAAATTGCATAGTGAATTGTACATTAAAGCTACAGTTGCAAAGCATTTTTACTTAGGTAGAGTCCTTTTATTCACCTGGCTGGCTGATATATATGTAATGAGATTTAAATCAGTCTTTGCAGTATGGACTAAAAGAATTGGGAGCTGAAACTGAAAACTGCAAGAAAATTCTGTTCCCTTCCAAGTTCAGTGCAGAAATCTCAACCCAAACAAACCAGTTATATCAATGACAGTGTATTATACCAACTTCTATAAAGATTATGTCACTGACAAAGAAGTGTTGTGAAATGTTTACTAGTACCAAGGGTGGATTCTCAGAGTGGAAGAACCCTCCCTCAGGATAAACACTGCCCTGGTGGTTTTCCTATTATGAACTGCCAGTCTAAACTTGTTCAAACCTCACCCTCTTCTTGCCTTAAATAGCAATCCAAAGAAAATTTGCTTTCTCCTGTACTTTGTCTAAGGACCAATGTATTTTGCATGCTGCAGTCTTGGGATTGCTCTGACATTTTAATATATAACTGATGAAACTGTAGTCACCAGTAAGTCATCTGAAGACCTGGTAATAAACTCTAAAGGTCCACAACCTACAACCTATTTCTGGGACATGTTTTAGAGAACTCCAGGCCACATACCCATGAATCAAAGTTATAACTGACACCTCCTAGAGAGCCAGAACTACATAGCCCTACCACTCAAGCCAGGCCTGAACCACCATGTGAGCTAAAGAAGCCATGGCTTCAGAAAGTATACAGGACTTCTCCAAAAGTTTGTTATCACAAAAAAAACCCCAGTCATGAAGCATAGACACCGAAATCCACACAAAGAGAGAGGCACTTTCAAACCTGATTTCCTGGCAAAAAAAAAGAACTGCAGGCACTTCCATGCAGGCTGCAAGAGGATGTGTAAAGGCAAGCAGGCGGGCAGTGGGTGGTAACCACTGGCTGGGGTGTATGCTTTCGTAAAAAATGAAACTCCAACATGAACCATCTTTTCCTATCTGACTCCTGACAACTGACTCATGTTGCAACCTCTACCTTCATTTCAAAGGAAAGATTACTGAAAAAATTGATGTGCAACAGTCAAAGCATGAGTCACAGTGACCAGCTTCTTCGGTCAGGCTACTGACTTCAGTCTGGACATAGCTGGTCTGGGTCCAGTTTTTGATAAATCCAAAAGCATTACTTTAGATATCAGCAGCTTTTGAAATTTGTACTGCAAACATTTTTCTGCCTCAGCTGTGAAATGTGATGACATTCATGGTGCAGTGCTCTCGGAGTCACTCAGAAAAATTCCTTTTGGGGATTGACAATCATTTACTTTCTTCAATTCCTCCGTTATTCCAGATTCTCACAACTCATCTCTCCAAGTGAGCACGTGTTATTTGGACTCACAAGCACGTGCCTGGCATCACTCAGCACCCAGACATACATCTACCGTATCTGTCAAGAGGCTACAAACCAAGAGAGGCACCCGAGAAGCCACCAGGGGCAAGCAAGTGGCAGCCCGCGGCCCTCAGGCTGGCACAGTTCTCCCTTTGCCACCACACACCCATCGGCTCGGCGTTCCCGGGGCGCGGGGGATGCCCCTGCGTGGCGCTGAACGCCTTCCCACGGGCTCCGGCCGCCCTCCATGCCCCGGGCGCCGCTAGCCAAGGCTGCTCCGGGGACACGCGCGGCCACCCAGCCCGCGGGACTCCCCCGAGCGCCCCGGTGCGACNAGGACGCGCTGTGCTGGCGGCGCCGCAGCGCGATCGGCGCCCCTGAGGCCGAGCGGAATCGCTGTTCCTCCGCCATGCCGGGCAGGCGGGGCCCATCCCGCCGGCCCCACCTCCCTCCCGGTCCCCCGCGGGAGGAGCCTGAGCCGTGGGGAGGCTCTGCAGGCCCTGCTCGCTCCCTCCTGGCAGCCTTCTGGGCGATGCCGGCGCCTGCTCTGTCCCCAGGGTGGTGCTGCTGCTCGGTTGTCTCCTTTGGTTATACCTCGCCGGGCAGGTTATACATCGCCTTTCCTTAATCCCGATGACATCAGCGGTTTCTGCGGTCTGCACATGTTGATAATTCATTGCTTGCTTCCTCTGTTTATGGAGTGTCAGTTTTAAAGGGCACAGGGTTTAGTGGTGCTGTGTGTGTCTCTTGCCATGATAAAGAGATAGGTTTTCATAGAATCATAGAACGTTGAGGGGTTGGAATGCCCCTTGAAGATCATCTAGTTCTAAACCACCTGCTGTGGACAGGGACACCTCACACTAGACCAGGTTGCTCAAGGCCTTATCCAACCTTGCTCTGAACACTGCCAGGGTTGGGGCATCCACAACCTCCCTGGGCAACCGGGTTCAGTATCTCATCACCCTCAAAGTACCTAAATTTCCCCTCTTTCCATTTTTCCTTGTCCTATTACTACAATTCCTGATGAAAAGTCCCTCTCTGGCTTCCCAGAAGGCCCCCTTCAGATACCGGTAGGTTGCTACGTGTTCTCCATGCAACCTGCTCTTCTCCAGAAGGTTCTCTTTCCCCTCTTTGTCTTTACCATTTGTGACTACATAAATATATTTTCTTGTCTGTACCATGCTTAGCTACAAGGTCTTTTGATTTCTTTTTTTCTCAAGGTTTAAAGCAGAGTTTTCTGGTCCCTTAACATCTAAGTACACGATAAATTGGAGACCTGGCTTTGCATACAGAGACTTAATGAGTCTTTGTATTGTGCTCTCTGTAACACATTTCAGTTATTACTTCATGTGACTTACCTGGCAGCAATATAAAACGACAGCTCTGTGACTTCCAAACTGCCATCCTGATTCCTTTGGCCTTTTTATTATTTCCCTTCTCCCACAGTTTTTGAGTGAGCGTTAGCTTTAATTGCAGGTGCCATCTTTCTAGCAATTTATTTCATTCATGGTATCTTCAGAGCTCTTGGGTGGATACTATATATATATAAACCTGTTAACTTGTTCTCACAGGGGCAGCAAAGGAGTCTTGAGGGAGATGAAAAACCAAGGGGCATTGGAGAATCACTGCCGAGGTCTTTGCTTTGCCTGGAGGAGTGGTGGATGGCTGCCATCCATGGGAAGTCTCGTGCAGTATGTCCAGGATCTCACTGTGACACAAGAGACCAGGTGGAGGGATGGGCTGGAGATCTGAAGAGGAAAGGTGAGCTGGCCTGGAGGAGAAAAAAATGATAGCCAACAATGAACTGCAGAAATGGAGACAAAAATACTGAAGTTCAAAAGAGTGTGAAAGAAGTTCAGAGATGGAGTGAAAGTGAGAAAAAAACCAATAAATTGAAAACAGTGTTACAGGTTTTTAAAAGAGGGAAGAAAGATTTGAAATGGCAGGTGAGAAGGACTGAAGTGAATAACCAGGAGTTATGACGGCTGGTATGACAGCTTCGGAGGTGGGGACAGGGAGAAGGGGAAAGAAAAATCAGAGTAGGGGGTAGAAGAGGTACAAGCAGTGTGAACAGCGACATCAGTAACAGGAGGGAAAAGAAACATGAGCTCCTGGAGGAGTGGTGACGATAATTCACATTAATAAAACATGGGGAGTTACTGAGGTACAAGAGACAGGAGGAGAACTTGGCAATCTTAGGAAAAAGCAAAACTGTGCTTGGATTTCTGTGTGTGTGTCACTGGCAAGTCCCTGTTCAACCATGATTGCGCCCTGTCATCTCATGGACTGTCAGCCTTTCTTTCAAGCTTGTACATAAAGACTGCATATTTGACGGTGGGAGTCCTGTTGCCTTGTCATAGCTGGGAAAGGTGGGGACTTTTCACTCACTTTTAAATCATTTGTTAATCATCCTTCAAGTGTTCCTCGAATAGGAACAGCCAGAGACTTGAGAATCGTCTCAGGCCGCGACGCTCTGAGATCAATATTCGAGGCAGGTGCTGGAGAGGTGGCTCTTCAATGCTTTACCAAGGTCATCAGATGAAGAGCGTCACCCATTTTTCTTCAGTAAAGCCACGGAGCCGCGTTCCTGCACGGAGGCTCTCCGGAGCTCAGTGTGGCCAGCCAGGGAGCCCGGCTGAGGTGCCGCTTGTTCCCCGAGCCCCCGCCCGTGCCGCTGCCTCCGGCCCCGCTCCCTGCCTGTGCCCCCGGCGGGGCGGGTGCGACAGCGGCTGCCCTCGCCGTGCGGGGGGTGCGGAGGGAGGCCGTGACGGCCCGGCGGNCGGCCCCGCTACCCTCCGCGCCGCGGGGCTGGTGGAGCGACTGGCGGGGCTCGGTGAGCACAGCGCGGCGAGGGTGGTGGCGGGGGCTGCGGGGCTGCCCGCATCGCCCCCCTCCCCTCTCGGGGCAGCGTGACTCAGCCGCTCGCTGCGGGTGGGGGGAGATGGGTCCTGCTTCATGACTCACGGAACACACCGTGCCCCGGCGCCGGCGATGCCCGCAGCCTTGCGGCGGTGTCGGGAAGGAGAGGCTTGTCGCATTCCGCACCGGGAGGAGCCGCACCGGGCCCTGCGGGGGTCCCCGGAACAAAGAGCGGCCGGTGGTCCCGGCTCCCCGGCCGCGATGCTCTCCGGCTGCCCAGGAACAGCGGGACGCACCGGGAGCCGCCTGCGCTGGCACAGTGAGCGCTTCTCCGGCGCATGGAGCGTGTGCTGTTCCCGCGGTGATGCCAGGAGAGCCGGGGAAGCGAGAGGCCGTTTGAAACGTATGGGCGCTGTGTGCGCTCAGGGCACCCAGACAAGTAACTGTGATCCTCGGGTTCTCACATAGTATGGGCCTTGCCCTTTTGGGGGGTTTTTTTTTGGTTTGGTTTGTTTTTTCCTTTTTCATTCCGTGTACGTTACCAGCTTGTTCCTAAAAGATTCGGATGCTTTCAGGTGATGAAATTCAGAATTTTCCGGAGAAGCCCTCAGTTTTGTGTATGAGGTCTTGTCTGAAATGTTGCTTTGAAAACGCTTGCAAATACTACCCTGTGAAGGGGCTGTTTCTGGTCTTTTTGTGCAAGTAAACCCATGCACTTAATTGTAGTTCAGCTTCTCACATCTATTAATTACTTCTACAAGTTGAGACCTGCAGAAAGCTGTAACATTGTTACTAGAAACAGGACACGAGGGATAGAAACTTGTAAAGCTGAACTCTGTCTCGGAGTAACTTTAATCTAAAAAGTGTTACTGAAAATTGTGTGATGGGGATGGATTCCAGGGCTGAACCACAGAAAGAACCAATATGTGCTCCCTGGGTGGTTAGTGTCAGTGGAGTTTAGATGCATACAGAGATAATTGCTATGACCCTCCAGCAATTTTATTCTGAATTGTAAGAACTCTTCAAAACAGAAGCAATTGTTCTGTGTAGCCCTGTAGGCTTATCCTGCATATCTTAAGATTCACAAGCAGAAAAATCCCAGTTTGCAGCCAGATGAGTAGATATTCTTTTCCTCTCTTGTTTTGTGCAAAGTACAGACACCTTCCATCCTTGGCAATATTTGAATTCTATGGAACGTGGTCATAACCTCAGCAAATGTGGAAGAGGGCATCTGAACAGGTTCTTTGTGCCGGAATAGTTACTGAGCCTAAAGTTTACTTGAAACTAACAAATTGCTAGGTTTGAAAGGAGGATGCTATTCTAAATAAGACTGTAGGCAGCAGATTATTTTGTATCAATAACAGATTTTTATACTGGAAGGCTTGAGGTTCTCTTTCAAGTGGTTCAGAGCTAATGTTTGTAAGAATTCTTTGAGGAAAGCCCCAAACCCACAAAACCCAACAAAATCAAAAACTAGAAGAAAAAAAACCCTCTCATTTGCCTGACACAAGCTCACTTCAACAGGAGCTTGTGGAAGGTAGAAAGAAAGGGGAATTCAAGCCCTTTCTGGATTCCAGTATCAAAATGTTATGGGGATAGAAATGAAGCAAGCTAAACTAAATTTAAAAAAAAATTACTTTCACTGTTTAGTTTCTTATAGGTCGTTTACTCATTAATCAGTAATGCATGTGGAGCTATTTTCTTGCTATTCCCTTACAGTTTTTAGAGGCTCTGGAATTTCTTCTTTCTGCAGTTGCAATTTCCTATTGCTGGCATGTTCTTCCACTGGGGTAGGGTTGGTTTGTTTTTTAAGGTGATGTTGATGCCTATTGCTGCTTAAATCTCTGCAGCCCTTTTAAGAACAGGTTCTGCTGTGAGGGCCCACCCTGAAACAATGACAGTCACCAGCATGCACAGAGGAGTGGTTTACAGTGCAAAGACAATTTGCTTGAGGGGAGGGTGGTAGATGGAGGAGGATGCTGCAATGTAGCCTTTTGTACTGTACACATTTGTTGTTTCTGGAAACTTAACAAATGATTGTTTTTATGTGTGGGCTGCTTATTTTTCTTTCCTGGGATGCCAGGATAGCTTTGGCTGCAGTACTATTATAATGGTGGCATTACTTGGAGTCCCATGTATGCTGAACTGGCAGTAAAACTTTAGCTGCTTTCTTTGTCTTTCTTACACTATGAATTTTCTTCTCATACTTTTAAGACGGCCACAGTATGAATGGAGCCACAGTACGTTTCTCATTATTAATTTGGATATTCTATTTATCAGTTTTATTACAAGAGTTAATAATTTTCATGGGATCTTGATTGTTTTCCAGGAACAGGCAAATTATACTGCAGCAGACCAGGTTTTTCTTTTAAAAATAAATAGCATTTGTCTAAGATACAGGGCTTCTTTATGTATATTGTCCAGTTCTGAGGCATTTGTGACCATAGGGTCTATGTATGTGGGTGCATGTAGAAAGTGTTTATTACATGCCCCCGTTCCCTGCTTGGATATGAAAGAATGCTACAAACATGATTTTCCTTGTCATTACAAGTTTGAAAACAGGTATGAGGCCAAATGTGGAATGATGCTTCCCAGTACAAGAGCGAGGGTGGATTCTGGGCCATCTAAAGAAGTACAGATGGGCGAAAGTGGCAGTATTCCTCTGTATTAACAGTAACTCTGAAAATTGCCCTCACCTTCTTTCAAGTGGAAGAGATTTCTGGTGATCACACTCTTCTGTTTGCCTGAAATTTTAAAGTTTGATTTATTTGTTTTCCATTTGTAATTCAAGTTCAACTCAATGCGTATAAAATGAAGGTGTTCTGGAGGGTCCTCTGAAAGGTAAGCATTTAGGTAGTAGGATGCATATACTATGTTTGTTTGTTACTTTGAACATGAAGCAGCCACATGGCTCTTCATAGGTTTGTGTGCCTGATTTAATGACTTCTGTTGACAGCGCTCCAGCCATATCAGAAAGTGAGAACACCAAACCTTTGTTTCCACTTTTTGCATTGTTTTGCACTTTGCTTTCACTGGCTGGTGTATTTGGGAGGGAATTTTATTGTTCCTTTGACCCTATCCTAATTTCTGTTCTTTCATAGTCCTATTGCAATGTTCTGAGCTGCTATTCCAATTTCTATTTTTGGGAGGGCATCCCTCCCTTGAAAGATTCTGTGACCATACCTATGGTAACTTCTTGGCCGCCTCAAGTAATGACTGCCTGTGAACAGCTTGTTTACACTTAGGCTGAAATCTGAGGAGGGAGTACAGAGGCAGATGTTATTGCTAGTCTGTACTAGACTGTCAGAGATGAATCTGAGCCACCAATTTGACTTTTATCCCCTTGTTAGAAGCAGAGACAACACTTGTACCTGTTGGTAGTGGCTCAAGGTGTACTTAGGAAGGGTTACTGTAGCAGGAGTCCATCTCCCAAGCCAAAAGTAGTGGGTGTACAAGTCTAGCAGGAGTAAATTAAAATATAACTGACTCTGCCTGTGGGGATTTTTATTCACCTTGGCGATGTTTGTCTTTTGGCTTTGCTTCTTCTCCTAAGGAAAACTAAACTATTACCACCTTAAAGGACATCTTGCCAAAGAAGTTAAAGTGCTATGTGAAAACAGAGACCCATAACTCCTTGGCATGGGGGAGAAAAGGGTGCAAATCACGTAGGGCTGTGTATTGCTCTAACAGTAAGCAGAAATGGGTGCAGTATGTGGAGGCTTTTGGATTTTGGTTGGGTAGGAGTGGGGAAGATAGGTGACAGATGAATTTGGCCTAAGCTATAGAAGGTGCAAAGTATGAAGTTTTAAAGTGAGAATTTCTTGGGCCTCTCCTGTTTGCTGCAGATTAGGCAGAGAATCTGTTCAAACTCCAATCTGGAGTCTTGCCTAGTCCTCTTTCTTGAGAGAAAGGCCTTACTCAGTTTTATACTGAATAGATAACTGCTGTGTCTTACAGTGGCCTTTGACGTGACTTAGAGCACCTCTGCTGTTGCTAGCATGGAAACAATTGTAGTGTAAGATTTCTTCCCAAGTATTCAATCTTGTATGTTGACTGTTGTTGATTGTTGAATTTTTTTTGTCTTTATTTACTACTGGATGCAGCTGGGTTGGTAAGCTTAGTAAGGCTTGGATTTGGGTTGCTGTAGAATTGATTTGCAAAGTTTGGATCAGAGTTGCTGGCTTGACAGGTTGGTGGACTGCAGAGACATGTGGCTTACACACAGAGTAGATCTATACTTGGCAGAGAGAATGAGCATCATATCGCCATTCTTCTGTTTGACCGGAAAAAAGTTCTTGAGTAATAGGTTTCATGAGGTCAGTGTAGTGACTCAGAAAGGAGTAACCTCCTCTAAAAGAGGAGTGGAGCTGTTAATCCCCATGTCTCTGGAGTTATGCTCCTGCTTTGCCCAAAACCATTGGACTCCTATTGACATCTGCTGCCAAAAATAGCAATCCAACTTTGCTGTCTCACCAGGATAGCTCATATGGTTACAATCAGTCTTAGTAATTCATGAGGCAGCTGCTTCTACGTATCTTCTTTTTCCACCTAAATCTTCTTCAGTAAAAAGTTTAGGAGGAAGATAAACAGTTTTTTAGTTATGCACCGATTATGCATAAATAAGTATAGGTGCTGGGAGTCAGCAGATGTGGACTGGCAAGAGTTACAGGTGCATTGTTGGGAAAATAATTTTCATCAGTCCATCCAGTAAATTGGTTTAAAGAGTTGCCTGTATCCCTGAAGAATTTGATAAACTGTACCATTCTGCTTGCCTTGTATTTGAATTAAAATTGGATTTACATGTTAGAAACAAGATCTGTCAGGAATGGATTAGAGTCTAGCTTAGTTTTGCACTAGCTTTTACCTCAGTCATTTCTCTTCAAAACTCAGTATTTTAAACTTGTAAAGACATTAGTAGAGCCAGTCAAATATCTCTAATCTCTAGAACTCCAATAAAGCCTAAATTTGTTGTATAGAAAACATCAAGATCTGGCTTTTTTTGACTCATGTTTTCTGCTGTTGATAAAGTTGAAGTGGGAGACAGGCAAAATTCTAAATTAAACTCCTGGCATTTAAGCAGCATGTTTAGTTAGATCTCTGCATTGGTGAGGTAAGAAATGCTGCTGTTCATGTTTTATTTCTGATCACATCTGGTGCTAGTACTGTCAAAGCTCAATATTCATTTGTTAGGAACATTCTCAAGGAAAAAAAATCAGTTTGGATGTAGCATAAAGAGGTCCTACTAACAGCTAATTCTTCTTCCCTACAAAGCAGAAATAGGAATGCATTTTTTACCCAGGCACACCCTCTTGCCCCCTTTTCCCCTGAAACAGAATGGGTAACTGGTAGTCCTCTTGTCTTTCCTTTCTCTTAGACACAAGCATGCCCAAACACTTCTTTTAATAATATCAGTAAAACATACTTATGTAGTACTGCAACTTATTTCTGGAACTAGACTTAATTACCTCTTTTTATTTATACAGAGGTAGATAAAGATCCAAGAGACTCTGCTATTTTTGTTTACCTCTCAAATGCGGATTAGCCATGGTTGGTTACCTTCAAAGATCAGTGGTTTGTCAAAAATCAAAGCACAGCCAAAGGGGCTGATTGTAACTGGCATTTGCTATGAGTCTTTGAAATTATGCCAGTTGTCAGAATGCATCAAGGGCAGGTACTGCTCCACTCCCTGAGGGAAGGCAGCCAGGAACTGGCTCTGATGACCTGGCAGGCAGAAGGAGCCCTGCTGGGGTTTTGGAGGAGAGCTGTTTTGAGGAGGCCTCCACTGAGGCTGTCTTTAGGTTGCTTCTTCCCAACAGACCTAATTGGCTATCTTGCCTTGAGCAGGGGAGGCTAAGCTCCCCTGGGGGAGCGGGCTCTGCTGTGCACAACTGTGCTCAGCAGTTGTGGTTTATCCTTTTGAATGTTGTACCTTCGATATTTGCATGATTACAAGTAGCCTTGGAAGTTAGGAGAAAAATGCCAACACTGAGAATATACAGAGTCAGAGCAGTCCTTGCAGGCAGTTTGTTCTGATATTCTCTTCCCTTCCCCATGCTGATGGAGTATACAATCTGCTTGGTTTTGCTTTGGAATTATAAGCTTTGTGTCAGTCATCAATTTGATGTTTGTTTTTCCCTCTCCCACTTGGCTGGTGCATACTCGAGGTTGCACTGTATGAACCTGGCTTTAAAAGAAACTTTGTGAATTTGGGGTAAATGTCACTTGGTGCTTTGACTGTAACTGTTCTGTGTGTCAGTTTAGTTTAAATACCTTTAAAAATAAAGCTATGTTTATGAAGATCAGGAAAACCTGATTTGAATTGATTATTTCTTCCTAATTTTAAATAAACAGAGACTAGATTCAAGGACCAATGAACAGAGCTCTTGAGGGTTTTGTATTTTTTTGGATTTATAGTGATACCCTTCATCCTGGATATTTTTATATTATAAAATTTGTTTTAATACATTACTTTCCTGAATTTCTGCACCTATATAATTCTCTCTGGATTGGAGTAAATTTAGATCACATCCTGGTTTATTTTTTTACTATGAATGCTGTTGAAGGAGTGGAGTTACTAGGGGGAGGCACAAAGGGAGATGACAGAGGGAAAACTTAGATAATGAGTTGGGTTTTGATCTGCTTTATGGTACACATGATCAATTACTGCTTTCTCATTTGAAATTTAATCCCATGTCTCATTGTGGACTCGCAAGACCAAGATATCTATGGCAGGTAGATGCTTATGTGAATATGGTATGGAGGACTGGTTTTGCATGAAAGGTGGGTATTTGTTATAACACCACCTGCTGAAAAGCAGGGAATGAAGCACTGAAGTTAAATACAACCCCCCTGCCCCCCGCCCCCACCTCCCAAACCAACAACCCACCAGGTTTTTCATTTGTATATGAAGTGAAGTGGTCAGATGTTAAGTTTCTTGCAGCTGGTAAGAGGAAGAGAACCTCAGCAGTCTCCAATATATTCTGCTCTCTCTTCCTCTCAAGTGTTACCTGTCTAGGTTAACTAATGGAATAACTGCTTACTTCTGTAACAATTTAAAGCACAAGGTGCTTCTTGTTGAGGAAAGCTCTTTTGGCATTATGATTCCTTATGGCTGTAAGAGCCCCATTGTTATCAGGAACTGTGTCTGGGTTAAGCTTATTTGAAAGGAATTGGAACGTGTGCAGGGTTTGTTGGTGGTATGGCAGATGCAATAGCTACACCCTTCTCTCTGATCCAAGCCACAGTGCAAATGTTTCCCAACACCTGAAACTGACATTTTTGAAGACCTCTTAAAGGTCAACTGCACTGAATTTCACAAGAGATTAAAGTTATAAGCAGTTTTCAAAGGGAAATGAGGTGGCTGCTTGATTTGGGGTTGGGAAAATATTTTTTGGCTCACTTTATGCAAGGGACATCTTGACTATAGACTTGGGGGAGCAGCTGGAATTTGGTTTGCTTGTTGCTTTTAAATGTGTACAGCTGTAGAAACTTTGTCTTAAACCAGACATTTCAAATAAAAGGATAGGAATTGCTCAGACAAGAAATTGCCTTTCAGGAAGTGAAATTTTAGAGCTGACAAATCTATTGAGCCATCAAGTATCTGTATCGAGTAGGAGATTTCTTCCAGCAGATACCTATTCAGTTTAAAGAGAATTAGATGCTGTGTAATGAACTTCCAAGCAAGAGGGTTATGATTAAATTAGGCTGCTGAAGTCTGTTTCTTGCAGTGGGAACCTGGCTAGCCTAATTTCCTATTCATGTAAAATGAAAGTATGCACTTTGTTTGTATAGCTGTAACACACACATGCCCGGGATAGTTCTGGAGGGTCAAAACTGTCTTTAAAAACAAAGTTTCAGAATGCACTGGTCATAGTGAATTGAATCATTTGTTTGCTATTGTGTAACATTTTGACAGTGTCTCTGAGAAAGGATTACAAAGTCCCCACCATAAGCCAATGGGTTTATACTGAAAAGAAGGATGGTAACTTGGTTTCATTCATGGGAAGTAAAATGTTAAGTTTGCCTATAAACATTGTTCATAATAGTCATTGCATCCCAAAAAGCCTTTCTGTGTTTGTGGTGATTTAGTAAATGGTGCTATAATCTGAGAAAACAACTTGTAGGAGTCATGCTTTCATGTGAGCAGCTTTATATTACATAGTATGAAATAAGGTCTAGTGACTGTGGGATTTCCAGATTGTTTTGACAGTAGTTCACCCAGAAGAGGATTTACTTTTCCCATTAATTTAAGATTTCTTTTTTTAAATGTCCAGTTCACAAATATCCAGTGTAAACTGGCAGTGTTGCGAGATCAGTTCTATCCCATATTCCATGTGCTTTTGTTCCAATTCCCGTTTGCTGCCTTGGAGAGCTGTTATATTTATTATGTGAGTGTCCATTGGGCAATGTCAGCAAACAGCCTGGGTTTGGAAAGCTGAATCTCCTACTATCAGTTTGCTGCTTCTGTTGCTAATGCAATTTCCTAGTAGAGGAGGATGGGGGGGAAGGCTTTCCCTGCTGCTCCCCAGATGTTTTCCAGTTAAATGCTACCTGACACGAGCTGCCTGTTTTTACAGAATAAAATTCTCTAAATCTGTGCAGGGAAAATATTGTAGTAACTGCTGGCTACTGTGTGTATTTTGCTTATGATAGGAAGTGAACTTCAGCCTTGTCAAACAGCTGGCTAAAAGGCATCTTATGTCCCAGTTATAAGCATCACTGAGTTGAGCCTGAGTGATATCCTAATAGCTTATTTGAAAAGGCATGCAGAACTCTGATTGCTCAAGTATGTTCTTAATTTTTATTTATTTATTATTTTTCTTTTAAGTCTAAGGCTCTTAAGTAGGAAAAATGTGGATTTGTTCTACCTGATACAAGTAAGGTTCTGGCTGTGCAGGCTGGATAAATGACAGCTGTCCATCCCCTGGTCTGCAGTTTAAATTCCTCTGTGATCTTTCCCTAACCTGTTCTGGTCAAAAGAAGTTAACCTGGGAATGATCTACTGTGTGAACTATTTCAAGCTAATCTATTAATTTTTTGGCTGAAATGTGCCCCCAGGCACCTCTGTTGATGACAGTCAGAGGTGGGGCATTGAACCACTGAGGACTGCACTCCTAAGCTGTAGCTGCTGCCTTTCCGTGCTGGTCACTCATTCCGACAGGACTGTTGTGCATATGCACATCTTAGTTATGTAACTATACTGTGTGCTCATACTCAGATTGACACCTCGATCTCCCTTGTATCAAGTTTCTGTAACAGAAATAGATTATTCAGGCCTGCTTTTTTGTTTTCCTCCCTTCAAAAAAAGGGATCTCCTCTTGAGCCAGAGTGTTGGTGGAGCTGACTTGTATGTATTTGGTTGTTATAAATTTCCTGCACTGTTGATAATTGACTAATGAATCAAACATAAAATATTTTTCATTTGAATATAATTTGCTAGGGCTTGAAAGTGTGAACAAAAGACTTTTGATCACATTTAATTTCATATTCTTTAGTTACTAGCAAAATGTCTGTGGTGTTTACTCCAGTATTTATGGTATGTTCCAATTTAAAAGAACTTTAATCCTGGCTAGACCTGATCTGCTTCACTGACAAATGGTGTGGATGCTGTGCTTTCTAATGAATGTAAGGAAGCTGGCTCTCCTATCTGCCCATAGCTTTTTCTGTCTTTCAGAACTTGAATCTACTGTAATTTAAAAGGCCCCATATATTCTTCATGTTAACTTTGTGCTGATTTAAAAAGCTGTTTTGTTTATAAGTATTGGTATCTTATAAAATAAAGTATTAGTATCTATATAAAATAGTGTCCCAACTACCAAAGAAAGTAAGTGGATATTGCTTGGTGAGGTAGATAATAAAATCTTTCACTAATGGCCAAATAACAGCAAAATCCACCAGACTGCACTGCTGTACAGCATGTCTATCCATTGAACAATTTCTGTGCACAAAATAATGTAGTTGAGAGAGCTTTGATTTAAGAAATAAACTTAAATCTATCTGCAATCAGGCAGATGAAATGGAAAACAATTCAGGTCTTTAAGTTTTAGACTAATATCTGAAATTCTAAATAGAAGCTGCGTCAAATTATTAAAGTGGTTATTGATGTATTAAACTGTTTGTTCAGTAACATTAAGACAAATGTGTGTTGATTTCATCTCTAATATCTGGTCAAACTGAAAACTGTGTGTACACATGTGCATACACTTCCCACACTTTGGGATACATGGTATATCTAGGTACTGTGAATTTCTTTCTCTGTGTACTGTCTATTCTCTAAGCTTTCCCTTTGCCCTAAGGTCATTTAATGCTAGTTTTCAAAACACTAGGCACAATTAAAATAAATAATAGTAAGAGAAGATACTAATGTTTGAGTATTCGATTAGAGTGTACTTCTGAGATTAACTGTATCTTAATCAGATAGCCTTTGGATAGCTGGCTGAAAAACATTCCTTATCACCCTGGGAAACCTGAGCTGTCCTCTGCAAGCACATAAAACCAGTGGGCCTAGAGACAAGGGATGCACAAAGCTGAGAAAAGAAACTGCTACAAGATTCATGAACCCTATCTGAACTTTAGAAGATGGTAACAAAAACTGAAGGCATCTATTATCCTTAGCAGACATTAGGCTTTTCTATGAAAATATTTAGAGGGAATTATGAGTATCACATGTTCAAAAAGAGGACAAGATTGCAGAATTCTGGACCGCAAAGTGTTAAGCTGTATAAACCTGATGTGATCCTAAGAAACAAATGGGGTTTTTTATTCAGAAGCTGAACCAAGTCTTTTTGCCCTACAAGGGGAACTTGGAGGAGGGCAGGGTAAAGCAGAAATTACTAAACACTTGCTACTTCTCTAAACACACTTGCTAGAATCTGCCATGTGTGGCCTGCCTTGAGCATAACCTGGAGAATTTTAACTGATTCCTTCAAGTTCAATGAAAGATGGCATGTTTGGATCTTTGTTTTATACTGATCTGAAGGGGGAGCTTTGTGATAGAATTAAAGGAAGTTGTTTTTCATCCTCTAAAGGGTAAAAATACTGTGATGTGCTTGCATGTCCTGTAGGAGAGAATAAAACCTAAATTGTAGTCCTTTCTTCCATTACACTGTGTAATGTGTTGTTCTGCAATGTGTAAGTCACTGCACGTGGCTCCCAACTGCAGATTTATTTCCCACAGCTGTCAGAGGTATTAAATCCCTTGTACAAGAGCATCTCTGAAAACTTCCAAAACTTGTCTCCCAGGCATGCTCATGTACTTTCATCAAACTTTGAAATACTGAAAGGTGTAGCAGTGTGCGTATGTGGGAAAAGTAGCCTTGTAGGATGAGACAAATTAAAAAAAAAAACTTTTAACATTTACTGAACATCTTGGCACTCACAACTCTTCTGCTTCTGCACAGCAGCAGAATAAAACAGAGGGTAGAAAATGTAGTGGTCACACAGAGATCAGATAGCACATTTAAATCTGAACAAAATAGGCTCAAAATTCCAGAGCCTTCATCTTGTAGCTCAATAAGGTATTGTCTATGAGAGGAACAAAATGCTGTTGGGTACCTGTGTTGCCTTCTGAAAAGCAGGGAGTGGTGTGTCCTGGTCCTGATTACTGCTTTAAGTCACTGCAGATAATGTGTTTTCTCACTGAGTTACCGAGACATTTATTGAATCCTTCATTTCGTAGCTGTGCCCAGCTGCCATGTTCATTTGCAAATCCCCCAGCATCTGCCCACCTATGTCCCTGCCATAAAATGTGTGCTTGCCTATTTCCCAGTGATGCCTGAAGTGGCTACCTGGAAACAGAGACTAGACAGGAGTAAGGGAATAAAGGTGGTATTTATTTGAAAGGCCTTCAAAGGTACAGCCTGGGGAGCCCAGAGGCTGCTGCCAAAATGGACCCCAAGATGGATGACGAGTCACGAGTTCTTCACACTTATAGGTTTGGTCCATTTGCATATCAGCATAAATTCACCTATTAAAACTTTAGCTACTGATGTAAGCTCTCTAAGCTCAGCCCCCCTTCTCCAAGATGTTGGTTTACACAGTGCTGGGCCCAGGACAGCCTAGGTGTCCTTGGACAGCAAACCTAGGGACTTTGTTATGTCGATCTTAGCATGAGAGAGCAGCAGCAGCAGGCTGTGAGACACTTCAGAGTTTTACAGTAGGCAATACAGAATATACAAGCTAAAACTCAAGGCATCACCAGCACTGAATCTGCACAAGTGACTCAATAACTTTGCTTCATTCATTTCACCAGTCAAAACTCCTTTTAAAGTTATAAAAAAGTCATGTGTTTCTCAACTATGCTTTTATGCACTATCCACCAAGCAAATTCAAAGAGCTAGTTTCCTAGACCTTAGACTAATGGCTTACTGGAAATTAAACAGGAACTCAGAGCCCCAAGTAGGCTGTTTCTTCATGTTGACTTGCCTTAAATTTTTAAATTGCCTCATTAAGCATAGGATGGCTAAAGGCAAAATGTCAAGCTCTGGCCTGGATGCTTTGAACTGCAAACAGAGTAGTGATCCTGAGGAGCAAAGGGGACAGGCATGACTGGTATTCAGGGTGGTCTTATTAAGCCACTGCTGGTGTAGCTGTAAATACTTTGGGGCCTTTACTACCCTCATCAGAGGCTGCAGTGAGAGGCCTGTGTCAAACTGAGAGTCTCTGAGAGGAAAGGCTGAGTTTTACACCCAGAATGTTCTCAGGCTTCAACAGCCAATCAAGCTGTAACTGGCGATGAAAGGATCTCAAAGAGCTTTGGGATCAAGGTCCCAGAATTAAAATGCCTTCTAGAATATCTTGTTATGAGAAAATGGACAGATTCTCCTAACAAAGCACTAGTGAATCCTCCATGGAGTTGCCTGGAAGTACTGTAAAAAAATTATATTATTGGTAACTTGGCACTTCTGTGCCTGGATTTTTGGGGGCCTTGAAAATGTAAAATAACTGTTAGGACTCAGGTACAGTTAGTGAAATGTGTAGTCCTAGACACCTTTGAGCAATTGAGCTCATTTGAGGCTGTATACAATCTGTTTAAATGGGAAGGAAGATGGCAATACAGACTATAATTTTTCATGTCAAAATTTATCATTAAATAATAAAAAACTTTCTAAGTGACTTTTTATGATTGGCATTGCTCATTGCGAAATTAAAGCTGTTTTAAGCTTAAGCTGATAATGTTGTCTTAAACTTTCTAATTTGTAATGCTGTGACAGTTTGCATCCCATGCAAATAGTCAAAGGGATCCATTCCTTTCCCATTTTTTCCTTTCATACTTGCCCAACTGATTTTGAACATTTCCCTGGGAAGCTGTTTAAATCAGTCACTTTCTCCTTTTGTTGCTGTGTTCCCAGGATGCCAAGTGCACGACTTTGGAGATTTGAGTTTCACTCAGGTTCCCAACGATGAACTGTACAACAACCTAATTTTATACCCGCGGTCGGTGGGCTTGGCCACCCAGGTGCTGGCTGATGCAGTGAGCAGAGCAGTGGCTGCCGGACACAGATGTGTGACTTTAGGAGGTGATCACAGGTGAGCTGACCTAAAAACAATTAATGGTTTATGCTGCAGGCTGACATTTGGAGTGCAAGAATTTAATTTTAAAAAAGGGGGGTCTGGGGGAACAACTCGGGGTCATTTCCTGGCATTACCTTAGGGAGGGGCTTTTAGGGTGGAACATAGAAGACAGCTACAAAAACCTGACCTCCTAAGACAGTATTGCTTAGTTCCAGACTGGTCTGTGATCTGTAGACACACAAATGAGGTTTTCCTCTTTGGGAAAGCTTGTGTCATCAGGTTCCTTCAGAGGAACCGCTCAGTTTCTTTACTGCTGAATGTTTAGTGACGTGTCTCTTTTGCTCATCACCTCTTAGGATGGGTTTGTAATGCCTGCACACAGACAATTTTGCAATAGGTCTTACAACATGAATATGCTTCCTCTTTTTCACTAACCTTTGGTCTGACAATTGGTTCAAGAAGATAGGGCATGTAAGAAGGAATTGTGGGGGAAGGTGTCATGAGTAGAATAAAAAAAGGGTGGATAGCAGGCTAGATTTTCTAGAGCATTTGGATCTAGAGCAGGTGAAGATTAAATGTGTGGGAAGGGTGAAGAGACAGCAGAGAGTTCTGGTTTATCTGTCACTATAGGCCTATAGAGTTACTTGGACTCCTGGAATCATGGCAGCAGCATGCCATGCAGTTTGTATGGGATGTTCCCTTTATTGTCACAGATGTCTGACGTGTGGAAGTGTAACGTGGCTGACTGAAGCTGCAGAGACTTCACATTGTCCTTGTAGTTGTTCTGAAGGAGAAATGGTGACTAAAGACTTTGCTACTGTACTTGCAGCTTGGCACTTGGTTCTGTCAGTGGCCATGCACGGCAGTGCCCACACCTCGGAGTGATCTGGGTGGATGCACATGCCGATATCAACACGCCTCTCACAACTCAGTCTGGAAGCCTCCATGGACAACCTCTCTCATTTCTTCTGAGGGAGCTTCAAGACAAAGTGAGTATCCTGGTTGTAGTTATCCTACATGGCAACCTCAGAGCATTTCACCATTGCTGATGTGAGGTACTTCCTTACCTGCTGCAAATGCAGACCTTTTCTATCACAAGGAAAAAGAATGTATTAATGTGTGTGTACTTGTTCACATACATGCACACATACATACAAGTGCCACAAACACATGTAAACACAGATACAGACACACTTAAAAACATAAATGAGAAACAGCTTTCCTTTGTGTTTGCACCCTCGTGGGCTGCACAGTGAGCCAGGGTTCCCACCTGCTGCACACAGCAGCTGACTGTGGTGCTGCTCCTGCATCACGAGCAGGGTTGTTATCAAGGCTGGGCAGTAGCAGCACTGCTACCAACTGAGCAGGAACCTCCCCCCAGCCCAGCCTGTGAGAGCCGAGCTGAGCTCACCTCCAGGAACAGCTGTTTCCTGCATACCTTGCACGCTGCTTCTGCTTAGTTTGGCTCTTCCATGTTTTGACAACCTTGGGGCCTGACAGGGGCTGTTCCTGTATGATTTCTCCTAACTGGCTGCTCTGGTGTTGGCTCCACTGCAAGTATTACAAATCACAACAGCTATAACTGCTTCCAGTGAGCTTTTAAAGAGAGAGCCTTTGTCTTGGAAAAAGGTCAAACTATCAAAAAGAGCTGTTTCCTGGGGCACATGGAATGCACATGGCCCTTTTTACTGCTGTCAAGATGCTGAACAGCAGGTTGACCTAAGGCCTACAAACCCTGCCTGGCTTAGCTGTGAGCTGTGTCACCCTGTACAGGGACCTGCAGCACTTGTGCAGGGAACAGCCGAGGCCTCTGCAGTAGGAACTTGGATACAACAATCTGCTTCTGCTGAAGCTTAGGCTGGAGAGTGGGTGCAGGATCAGCAACTACATCTTGAGAATGGATGCTGGAGCTGCAGAAAACCTGACTGCTTTATTTTGGTATTCTGCATTGCTAGTTATTATTCTTAAATTTCTTGTTTCTCTCTGATAAATCTGGGGATGCTGTGTTGCTGGAAGTATGCCCTTTCCAAGCAAGAACAAGCATGTTTAAATCTGTATGGCTACTGAAGATACCACAGCATCAGTTCCTGTTCAGCATGGCAATACTGCAGTCATCTCATAAAGCTCTTCTGCTTTTTCTCCTGCAAATTCTTTTGAATGATTTCCATCCACAAGTCAATACAATAATTTGGTGCTGTTACATACTTTACTCTTTCTAGTCATTCGTATGTGGTCTCCACAAACATGTTGCAATTCCCAAAGTAATGCAAAACTAATGGGGCTTTTTGGAACACCCCCAGAACATGAAAAGGTTAATATAAAAGGTTACTGCATTTCTACGTTTTTGCCCATAAACTTATGGTGATTTTTTTTTCATTTTGACAACTGTACACACTTTCTCAAGGGAGATAAGATGAGCAAGAGAAAATTTTGTGAATTTTAGAGCTCTCCTAAAGTGATCTGTTTATGGCTTGGTGGGAACAGAACAAAACTTAAGTTCTTCGGCAGCTGAGGAAGGAGGAGATATTAGTCTGCTGGGTTCCAGTTCTTGAGCAGCATAGCAAAGCAGTAATTTTTTAAAATTACTATTTTTCTTGACATGCTACAAGAATACTGTAAGCTTTCTGGGGTCAGTGGGGGAGCAGGCCTCTCTTGCCAGCAGCAGTAGTGAAGAAAGAATACGATTAGGCTATGCTTAGTGGCAAGCTGCTCAGGCATGGTGCTGGTTATGGGATCTTGTCACAAGCCCACCTCAATTCCAGCAGTCAGGATGCCTGTGCAGAAGCAGCTGACACAGGGCCTGGCTGTGCAGGTGCACAAATAGGCATATGCACTCTCTTGGGGGTTTTTCTTACCCTATTGTATTCCTGTTTAGAGGGGGGGGAAAACCAACACGAGTCCTGCTGGTACCACAAGGCTTCTAGAACAGCATGAATTTTTAAACAGCTCTTTAGCAGTAGCAGAATGTGCTTTCGACAGTAGTTTGTCTGGCTAATACCCCTCTGACTCTCTGGAGTGAACCATTATGTGTGCACAAGTGCACACGGCTCACCCTCTTACTCTCATCCAATATAGCAGTTGAGTTGATAATGGAACAAAAAAATTATCATCCTCCTTTCCTGACTGCTTCAGGGCTCCTGGAACCATCCAAACTCACAAACTGCTATTAATACCTTCCCATGCAAATGACTGCACCTCTGGCTTTACTGTCAGCAACTCCTTTTCCATTGTAACAAAGCAAAGAACCTGCCAAAGGCAGTCAATACATTCAATTTTATTTATTTACAAACAAAGAGTTGTAATTGAAATTGCAGTATTAAATCTACTGAATCATTGATACTAGAGAGTATCTGACAATATTATCATTGCTATGCTCAGTTTATGGTGTGGTGATAGGTTTTGCAGAATTCATTTCTGAAACCTGAATTATTTTTCCTAGTGGTCTCCAATTAATTTATCCCTCTTCTTAATTTATGACTGGAGAAGTTTCAGGTCATTGTCCTAGAGTAAAAAATACTTTTATAATCTGTGCTAATTTAACCCAATGTAATTAAATATAGCTATGGGTGTGTTAACATTTAAAAACATCCAGTATTGTAACTAGAATATAATTAGTAATTGAGAAGTCTAAGAGGGAAACAAAACCTTCTAGCTGCTTGACATCTGTGTTGGCCGTAGCCATTTTCAGAGCTGGGAGAAGAGAAATTTGAGTTAATAGAAATCACTCTTAAAATTAGTAGGTATTACTAACTGAATGATTTTATAATTCCATACCACGACTACTTAATTACCAAAGCTGAAAAATGATGACCTCATAATCTTTCAGTTGCTGTTCTAGACCCATTCTCTTCAATTCTGCATTAAAAGCCAGCATGATGTAGCCCACTGTGGAGGCCCAACTTCATGCCCTGCTTTTTTTCCCTCTTTTCTTTTTTTCAAATTCCCACTTTGAATTAATCCATCTTTAATACTGTTTTTGTAAGTTTGCATGACTTTTATAGTTTGCCTAAAAAGATACAGGTGCCTTGGTTTTCATTCTTCCACTTAAGCATCATGTACTGGGTAAGTTACAGAGCATCACCATTAAGACCCTGTGTAAGTGATCTGCATCTGGGTATCTACTTTCTTATCATTCCTCCTTATACTCACTGATGCAAATTACCAATTGCTTGTGGATTTGGGCTTTTTATTCCTCCTCTTCAAACTGGAAAATGTAGAAGAGTTAAAAACTTCATCCATTAACATTCAACTCAGATAAAGTCATATCACTTTACCTGAGTTGAACGTAGGAATGAAGGTAAGGACTGATTACATAAGCCAAACCCTCAAGTGCAGAAGTTACTCTATTCAGAGAGAGAAAGGATGCTATAAATCAATACAAAGTCTTCAGGGAAGCATTAAGTACCATTTTGTTAGGTATGTCATTAAAGTGACCTAATACCAAACCTTTGCTTGCAGGTACCACAACTTCCTGGCTTTTCCTGGCTCAAGCCCTGCCTTTCAGCATCTGATATTGTGTACATTGGTTTGAGGGATGTGGATCCTGCTGAGTAGTAAGCTGGTTTAGATTAAATTATTTTGTAAAGGCTGAAATAATGAGATTGAAATCATGTTCATAAGGGTTGCTAGATTTCAGCTTAAACTGGATTGTTTTAAAAAAATTATTTTCACAGCTACATTTTGAAGAACTTTGACATCCAGTATTTTTCCATGAGGGATATCGATCACCTTGGAATTCGCAAAGTTATGGAAAGAACGTTTGAACAACTGATGGGCAGGTAACAAATTATTATCTAATTTAAACTACTCTTGTTGAACATCTACTTTCCTGAAAGTTATTTAAGTGAAGGTCACCTGATGTAAGGTGGCCACACAGAACTGTGACAGTGTCCAGTATATAGGAAAGTCTCAACACTGGAACCATTTCACAGTGCTTGGCAGATGGCTATGAGACAGGTTATCTGACTCACTACAGTTGTGGCTCTGTTTCATACTATTTGGTTCTGTTAAGTAATTCTGCATTTTCTGCAGTTTGACAAGATGTTTGAATCAACTCAGAGTGCAGGATACACGTTATACTTTTAAAAATACATACAGCAACTTGACAGTAACTTGAATTGAGCTGTTGGTATGTGAGGTGGAAGCATTTGATGGCTTCCTCCTTGGACTGTGCTCACACACAATGTCCTGATGGTGGCTGCTACTGCCAGTGCAGCTGGTAAAGTTCACTTTAACCACTCCCTTACTGCAGTTCACTACTGCCACCTTTGCTACTCTTGTTCAAGTTTGGGCAACCAGGTCAGGGAGCAAATTATGCTAGTCTAGGAGCTGGGAGAGGGTCAGTTAGAAAGGGTAACCTCTCACCACAGGTTAGAACCTGTGCTGCATGCTGCTGTTTTCTAAAGGTGTGCTCACCCTTCCTAGCTGCAGCTGTGCCAAGTAAAGAAGATGGTAATCCAGATGCTTCTCCCTACTGAGCATCTGCAGTAAGTTGGAAGTACGCAGTCTACCACTTAAGTAATTCAAGTGAGTGACAAGCAGTGTCCAGTTTATTAAGCTGTCATCAACTGGCAGATGATATAGTAAGTAACTAACATTTTAGGTTTGAGATTATCCTTTACTACTTCATCAGCTAGGCTACATGGCAGGGTTTGGAGACGGCCCTAACATATTGACCTGAAAAATGCTCATCCTGATGAGCTGTCAGTGAAATCCTTGAGCTTGGTGCTTCCTCCATCCTAGCTGCCATGCACATCAGTGTTTCAGCCTTCACTCTGGCTTTCTGTACAAAAGGAGAAAAGGCTGGATTGCATCATACACTTCTCTACATTGGACTAAGATGACAAATACCAGTTAAGATGGTTTGAACTAAAGTACTTGTCTTCAACCAAATCCTCACTGAGTGGATGCTCAGTGAGGCTAGAAAGACAAACTTCTGTTTGTTCAGTGTGTACTGGGGAGAGTTTTGAGCTATGAGATGTTTCAGAATCCAAAGATATTTAGAAGGAACTTTTTTTTTTTAATGTATATGAGACATGGTTCAAGGAGCTTGATGCTACTTTGCTGATTAGCCTGGACAGTAAGAAATGCATGTAGAAAAAATTTAAGGCTCTAAGATTGCTTTTCTTGCTTTATTCTGTCTCAGGAGACAGAGACCAATTCACCTGAGTTTTGACATTGATGCTTTTGATCCCTCACTGGCTCCAGCAACGGGGACTCCTGTTCTAGGTGGATTAACTTACAGAGAAGGCATGTACATCACAGAGGAAATACACAACACAGGTAGGAGCTCCCCAGCAGTATGGGGCTAAGCAAGGACTGGACAAACTACACAGAGCTCATACTGGTTATGCTTTTCCTGTGTGGATAGTAAGTGTAGTCAAAGCAAAGGTGCCTGCAAAGTCAATTCAACCTTCAGTAAGGGAAAAAGAAGTCCTATGGTTGGGCAATTCCCCTGGTATAGGAAGCAGCTTAACCATCAACAACTTCAGCTTAGCAAAAGAAAATGAAATACACAGTATGTAAACAACTAATGTCAAAAACGTGTAAGACTGTTCCCTAATCCTAAATACATGAGGCAAGATGTTAAAATGGGCATGTGGAATACAAAAATGGGTGCAAACAATCTTAAATAGTTTGAAATTCCATTCTAGGATTCAAGGCTAACAAATCAAGCTTTCATAAAATATACTGCAGTTGACTCAATATATGAGGACTTTTCATCTTGTTACCATCGAGTTTTTATTTAGTATGTTTAAACAATATTATTTGCAGTAAAAGAAGGTTAAAAAAAAATCCCAACCAGACAATAGTCAATAGATTCATGAATAGGATGGCAAAAGAATATGAGGTGAGACTGTTTTATATCCCCTCATTTTTGGACTGGGAGAAAAAACATTCCTCTCATAAATATGTATGGAACATCAAACATTTTTCCTGAATGTTGAAAGCACGAATGAGTGAGGTAGTGATGATATAAGAAAGAACCAAATTAAAAACACGAATTTGCATCTGAGAACAATAACCTCATCCCTCACTTGAGAGCCAATCTTACTTGTCTAAGGGGTAAAGTAGGTCACAAACCCAAATACCAGACCTGCTGCAATGAATAAAAGGCTGCAAACAAAACCTTGCAGGAGACTGTACCCTTTGTCAGAGTACCAAAGCTGTAAATCATTTTCACAGGAATGCTTTCAGCTGTAGACATGGTTGAAGTCAATCCACTGCTCGGAGCTTCTCAAGAGGCAGTGAAAGCAACTGCTCGCCTTGCAGTTGATGTGATAGCAACGTGCTTTGGGCAGACAAGGGAAGGAGCACACATCGCTTTTGATGGACTCCCGACACCCAGCTCTCCAGATGAATCTGACAGTGAAGAGCAAGTGAGGATTTAAGAACCCAAAGTGTTGGGTATGCTGGACATTACAGAGCTCTGCTGGAGGCACTTGAGTGAATAGATTGTCAACACTTGGCAAATACTGTTAACTTCTCAATTTTTAAATAAACTAGCTTTTCCATTGATCAGTGGCTACTTTATTACATACCAAGATTTATTCATTTAGTTAAGTATATACAAAATGAGACAATAAAATATTTATTACCTTCTTATTAATCTTACCAGTAGTTCAAGCCTGTTTCTTTTTACTCCCATTCTCTGTCTTTCAAGTGTCAGTACAGTTTCAGTTGAACGTGCTGTCTCCTGACTCAGTTCAACCCCCAGACAGTCAGAGGGAGCAGACAGCCCATCCTGTTCCTCATCAGTGGAAAAGCTCATCTTGGTCCTGAAGGTTCATCTCTTGCGAAAGAACTTGAAGTAGACCACACCTCCCAGGATGGCCAGTTCCAGGATGATGATAATTGACAGCAACAACTTATTAGTGGTTATTCTAGAGTAAAAAAATAAAAATCCAAGGGTTAGGGTTTTTTTTCACCTTGTTTATGAAAGCAGATTCTAGATCCAGATCACCATCTTACCTTCCCAATTTCAGCAAGACCACACTGTGCTTTTCAAATAGCTCTTAACAAGCAGAAAGGGCCAAACTCAGTAGTTCACTACTCATGTTTTCCTGGAAATTCTGTTTAAATCTCCTATTTCAGCAGTTGTAGTTCTGCTCCTCTTCCCCTGTCCCACAGAAGGCAGACCATTGCTCCATATGTGCCTACTCCTTCAGTTAAGCAAAGAGGAAAACAATACTTGAAGTCCTGTGCTAAAACCCTCACTGTGGTGCTTTTACTTGGAATTATGTAGTTGAAGGAAAAATAAAATCTCAAAATAATAAAGTACCTTTACTATTGAAAACTAGGCAGTTATCACAACTTCCTTTAGCAATGGCCATAAAGAAAAGCTTGTTAGGAGATAAGTACCTACTGGGAATACAATCTGTGAACTGGGTTTTTAAGGCTAATTAAACAATATAGCTAAACTGCAAATCCACTTAAGAAGCCAAGGCTTTATTCATGAAAATAGTATACGGTCAGGTTCAGAGTGTCTCATGGGCCAGCGTAGGACTAACTGCCATAGGGCACTGGTGTGGGCTAAACAGATTTGTCTGTGTCATCAGGCATCTAACTCGCCCAGTGCTGCAGTAATTCATGGCACTGCTTTTTCCAACGTGAATGAGTTGCATCTGAAGGCACCATTAGCAATTCACTGTAACTTGCTTCTGTCCTCACCATGGTTGGGATGGTTAAAGACCCCACATCATCCTGACCAAACAGCACACATTCAGTGGTGTTCAATGCCTGTGCTCCATTAAGCAATTACCAGAGAGGAAAACACACAAATCAGCATCTGCATATGGGCACACATTCTGCTCACCCATTCCCGAAAACCTCCCTGCAGTCCCAGCTGATACTCTTCTTTTTTTCCACTACGTCCAGCAGGCACCAATGTCAGTCACACCACTCACCTCCTGGACATCAAACGTAGAATCTTGCGACTCTTGCTCAAGTTCTCACTTGTATTCACCAGCTGAAGAGAGACAGAAGTTATTTGTCAGTTAAACAAGCACACATCAACTCTGGAAAGATGCATGTGAAAGCAGCTGGTGTTGAAATGCTGTAATTAATTATGGGACCAAGGATGACCATGTACTCTCAAAACTGAGAGACATTGTTTTCTACCCACAATACCAGCTGGAAGCGTTGCCTCTTTTCTAAGGAGAAATTAAGACTTTTGTGTATACTTTCCCTTAGATACATACAAAGATACACAATGTGAGACCACTTTCTGCCTCTTTAATTAATATACAAATATCAGAAAGTTGGTATTAGCTTCTTTCATTAAATTTCATTCCATTATTCTAGTTGTTAACATCAGAAGAAAGTGATACTGATGTGTTCACCCCAGTGCATATCAAACTGTTTGAAATGCTGCTCAAGTTCTAGCAAAGAAAGAACTGTGTTGCATTGACAGGTCTAAGTGACCCAGTGGGTACAAGCTCTCAGCTGTTAGTGGGTAATCCATTTCAGTTTTGTATTGCTTAGAAATGAACTGTCCAGTATACCCAGTCAGCTATTAAGCATGTAATGAAGTGAGGTTATAGACAATTAAAGAAGGTGTTGCTTCACAGACACGATTCATGATGCATAGCCACTGGTCTCCAGGTAAGATTTCACCATGACACTTCCAGACCTTCTAGGGAAGTGAAGGGTAAGCCAGGTCACTTACATCACAGACACCTGCCTGCACAATTCCTCTGTAGTTTAAAATATTGCCCTCAACTGCAAAACTGCTTGTATGTTACTTTGCACTGAGATGGACTGGACAAAGCTGGGAAGAAAACTATCGAGTCCATTCCAAGCTTAGTAGATTTCCAACCTTCACTATGAAAGAACAAGAAGAAAGTCTGCTTCCAACTAGAATGTGTGGTTCACACAATTCCACAATTCATTGCTTAAGAGGCTCACGATAGAAATGACAGACACATTAGTGTGTCACATTAGTGATGCACATAGCAGTGATGGGGTAACAGTTGGACTCAATGATCTTTGAGGCCTTTTCCAACCTAAACAATTCTATGCTTCTATGAACGATCTGTTGAGAGACTGTGACACCTGTAGGATTTTTTATTAGATAAAACAAAAGCTATACCTACAAATATGAAGATCAATTTCCTTTCCTGCTTTCTAACCCAAATTTGGGAACAGGACAAATCAAATTCTGACTGATATTACAGAACTACTTAAATGAAAAAGCCACAGGCTTTGTTGCAATGAGTAGAGAGAACTCCCAAGAGCAGGGGTATGTTTTTCGTTTTGGCTAAGTGTGCTCATTTGCCAAACTCAGTGTCCCCTGAAGTCACTCACCTAAAAGCTTTACACTGGGGAGCCCTTGCACAAACAGAAAATCCCATCAGTTTGTTACTTCAAAAATCAAACTGTCAGTTTTGCATATGTGTGTAAACAAAACATGTGAACTAGTTTTTGAAGCTTTCACAGTAGATGCAGAGCTTCTTGAAACAAGGATGAGGAATAGGCATCTTGTCTGACAATATTTTCTCCCTCCCTACAAATATTGGAAAACTAGCAATTGAGTAATTACTCTTCTACTAAATTTAATTTTGTTACAAAAACTTGCTAACTGCTTCCAAAATCTTAACTTTTACTAGTAATCTAGTGACGGGCAACTCCTTAGCAATTTTTTAATCTGTAACTTTTTCAGTAATGCTATTTTTTCTAGCAGGTCTATAGGTCTCATCTCCAATCTTGCACAGACACAGCAGCAGACATTTGACCACCATGCTTTGGACCCTTCTACAGTAATTATTTTTCTTTTATGAGAACAACATAGAAATGTGGCAGCCTGGATTTGGTCTGCAGAAATATCCAATTGGATTACTATGCCTAGGAAGGTCCCTGAAAGTAATTACTGGCATACAGTTCCCACTAAATTAAGATCAGATTGTTTCAAAGCAATGCCCAGTTTCCTGCTTACCCTGCTCTTGGTGCGTTCCAGCTGCTCCCGCTGCTCCCCAAGTTCTTCAATTATATCTGTGCCAATCTGATCGGTTTCAGCAGCAATTCGGTGCGAGCGCTCGATGCTCTCACTGGCTCGGTTCAGACTGTCTGTGCCCTGGAGAAGCAGCACCCTCTGTGACTGCATATTAGTCTGAAAAATAATGTATGCTTAACTATTAAGCACAAAGACAGAAGTATTAGGCTTCTGACATATTAAAAAGTTAGAATGTGACTCCATAGGCCATCCATTTGTATTAGCTGTACATACTTCTTATGTTAACTGATGCAGCCAAGTTAATTTTGGCCGAGCCTTGTTTACCTTTTAAGATTATGGTCAAATCTGGTTAAATCTCAAAAAAGGATACAGCACTAAAGAGTTAAACAGTTCCAAAAACCCGTCTTTGTAACAATTTACTTTTCCATCAAAGAACATTTACATGAAAATAGTATTTCTTTTCCAGATGCTAACTTTTACTCCCATTCACATCTAAAGTCAGCTTTATTTGTGACTTCACAGTTGGTTGCCAGGGAGATCATTAAGAGTTTACAGTCAAAAGGATTAGGAACAAACAGCACTAACAGATGGACTGCTAAGTAACAAAGATCCTCTTTTCATGCCAGTAGCCTGGGCTAGAAGATAAGGAATGTTTGCTGACCTTGGGGTCAGAAGGTAGCTCAAAATAAAGTGTTTTCTTAAGCTTCAGAAAGTCTAATCTATCATCCTGCTCTCACGTTTTAGAGCAATCAGTCAAGAGGAATCAAATGCAAAAATTTCCCAAGCTACAGCAGAAGGAAATACTAAGCAAAGAGCCTCCCTCAAACCTTTTTTATCTAAGGCAAAAAAATGAAAAGCCCACCTCCGTGAACTTTCTGTACAGATTGACAGCACTTTGAAGACAATAAGGAGATTCAGTCTCCCTAGCTCAGATATCTCTAAGCCTATCTGGTAAACAAGAAAATGGTGTACTTTTTGCATTGTAGCAGCAGAACCATAGTGGAAAAAGAGCTAGAGGATAAATCCTTATATTTTCTTGAAATTATTTACACTGAGATCGCTTAAAAGATAATTCTACCAAAGAACCTATACAACATATGATTCACACTTTGCTAGTTTTGGAGATTAGATCTAGGTAAGTTAACCTTTTTTTCATTTAGTAGTATCACTTTTGTGGTTTTACTTCTGTAGGGGAATGATTAAATGAAGAGTTTTGGTACAGAATGTTGTGCAAATTACTAACTGCATGACTTTCAAGGACTTCCATTTTGATTACATTCCTATCTTTGTTTTACAACAGAAAAGCTCTCCTCTGAGTTCCAGGTGTTCTTTCTCCTCTCTGAGATATTCATGTTACATGTAGAGAGATATACAGGGAGTTATAAAAGCACAGAGGTGGTTTAAAGTAGAAACACTGTAAACAATGCATCTGCGATACTGCTTTTAAACAATCACAGCAAAGTTAAATAAAATTTACATCTAATCCTCACACTCTGTTCATTTTCTGTGGCGAAGATTCCATATTTTGTATCGCCTTGGTTTCCACGGCCCAGTCCCAAATCTGTGCTTCTCATCTCTCTCTGGAACATGGACAGGTCTCTTCTGTATGCTCGTATTTTGCTCATCATTTGGTTGCGGAAAGGCACAGGAGCATACTTCAGTTCTTCCTCCATTTCCCGCAGCTTAACAAAAGAAAGCATGTTTATTCTTTAAAGCACCAAATCTATTCTTAGCAGCAGCCATACTCAAAACTCAGCACCAGATGAAGGGATTCACATGTTTGTATCGGACTGGCTGGAGGGGTAACCCCAAACCCCACGCGCTATCTACTATTGAGTGCACCACGTTACCCACTTTGAGCCCACGTGGATTTTCAGATACACAATGCCTCAATAAAAACAAAACTGCCAAGCTTAAACACTTGATTTTTTCCCCTGAAACATCACTCTCAATTTCAAAATTTGCAGTTCTCACTTTCTTATAGTTTAAGCATTTATAGGATGGGTGTCAGCTTACTATCATATCTGTGCAACAGAGACAGAATGACAGGACAGTTTGGGTTGTAAGAGACCCTAAAGACCACCTTGTTCCAACACCTCTACCATGGGCAAGGACACCCTCCACTAGACCAGGTTGTTCAGAGCCACATCTAACTTGTCCTTGACTACTTCCAGGGATGGGGCAACCACAGCTTCCCTGGCAACCTGTTCCAGTGCGTCACCAACCTCACAGTAGAGTTTCTTCCTAATACCCAATGTAAATGTACCCTTTGTCAGTTTAAAGTCATCAGCCCTTGTCCTGTCCCCACATGCCCTTGTTCAAAGTCCCTCTCCAGCTCTCTTATACCCCCTTTTGGTACTGAAAGGCTGCAAAAAGGTCACCCCAGAGCCTCCTCTTCTACATGCTGAGCAATCCCAATTGTCTGTCTTTCTTCATACGAGAGGTGCTCCATCCCCTGGACTCACTCCAACAGGTCCATGTCCTTCCTGTGCTGGGACCCCAGAGCTGGATGCAGCACTGCAGGTGGGGTCTCACCAGAGCAGAGCAGAGGGGCAGAATCCCCTCCCTGGCCCTGCTGCCCACGCTGCTTTGGATGCAGCCCAGGACACACTTGGCTCTCTGGGCTGGGAGTGCCCATGGCTGGGTCATGTTCAGCCTCTCATCCACCAGCATCCCCAAGTCCTTCTGGGCAGGGCTGCTCTCCATCTGTTCATCCCCAGCCTGTGCTGATACCGGAGGTTGCCCTGAACCAGTTGAAGGACCTTGCACTTGGTCTTATTAAACCTCATGAGATTCCCATGGCTTACTTCTTGAGTTTGTCAAGAAGTCACTTTGGATGACATCCCATCCTTCAGGTGTGGCAAATGCACCCTCAGCTGGGTGTTGTCTGCAAACCTGCTGAGGGTGCACTCGATCTCACTATGTCATTAATGAAGATATTAAATAACACTGGTCCCCGTATGGACCCCAAGGGACACCACTTGTCACTGATGTCCATCAGGACTCTGAGCTGTTGACCACTACTCTCTGGATGTGACCATCCAACCAATATCCACCTAATAGTCCACCCATCAAGTCCATGTCTCTGCAGTTCAGAGAGAAAGATGCTGGAGGGGACCATGTCAAAGGCTTTACAGAAGTCCAGATAAATGACACCCGCACCCTTCTCTTGTCCCCCGGAGTCACTCCACCATAAAAGGCCACTGGGTTGGTCAGGCAGGATTTGTCCTTGTTGAAGCTGTGCTGGCTGTCCCAAACCTTCCCTCCCTGTCCTTCATGTGCCTTAGCTATCTTCCAGGAGGATCTGTTCCACAACCTTCCCAGGCACAGAGGTGAGGCTGACAGGTCAGTAGTTCCCAGGGTCCTTCTTTCTACCTTTTTAGAGATGGATACAGTGTTTCCCCTTCTCCAGTCACCTGGGACTTCACCTGACTGTTATGACTTTTTCAAATGCCATGGACAGTGGCTTAGCAGCTACATCAGCCAGTTCCCTCAGACTCTGGGATGCATTCAGGTCCCACAGACTTATGTATGTTCAGGTTTCTCATGTGGTCATGAACCTGGTCATCCCCTAAGGGAAGGAAATTGCTCCCACAGTCCTTGCATGGCAGCCCACTCATGTGAGAGATATGGGAAGAGAGGTTATCACTGAAGATTGAGGCAAACAAGTTGTTGAGTACCTCCGCCTTCTCCTCATTCAGATCTATTGCACAGGTAGGCACACCACTAAATTCCCACTCTGAACATTCAGGCTTGGCAACTGGAGTTACAATTTGCAAACCCCAAGATTCTGAATACATGAATCTTCACATTAACTTCTAGTGACAGCCGTAACAAATTCACAATGCTTAAAGCTGTATGCCCACATGAGCTCTCTCCCAGTATGAGCTCACATTCTCATATATTACCTAGAGACACCTGTCAATAAACCCCAGTAAATTAGGGGACTAAAGCGTCATGTTCAGCTGTGACTAAAAAACAACCTAACAAATTGTACATTGAAATATGAAAAGAATGCTTAATCCATAATGTCTTGTTTTAAAAGACAAGTCACATGGCTTTTTTGGTGCTGTTCCCTATCACCTGCTATCCAGGAAGCCTATACCATATTACAGGAAGATCAGACAGGCTAAGACCAACATGAAAAAAGACAGTACGGCAATAAAAAAACCCCAAGCAGCGGATTCTCTACATGCCTGCCCTAAAACCTCTAGCAATTTTAATTGCACCTCCACCACTCTACTTTTTTCAACAAAGTGAAGGCAGTATCAAAACCAAGCACTCAAAACCCCCTTGAAACACACATAAGAATATTTGTCTATATTTATGTATGTATCTAAGTATACAGAACAGTCTTGACAAACACAGACAAACCTATGAGATCAGTTATCAAACAGTAACAAAATTAAACACCTGCCTGTCAGAATAGGAGCCATTAAAAAGTAACATTTGTAAGTACTGTCCTTTTTAAGGCAGCAGTATTCCAACCATCAGGACGGGCAGAAGCCTCACACTCACCGTCTCATTGGCTTCGCGCTGCTTCTCATCGAATTCTCGAACCAGTTTTTTCTTCTCCTCTGGGAAAGTAAAAGCCGGATGTCAGATAAACTGTAGAGAAATGACACCAGAACTCCAACTCAATCCATTAAAAACAAGGAAGCTGCCACAGACAGCTGGTTGCAGAACACCACATCAAAATTTATCTCAAATGGCAACAGCTTGTTCTTACGACAACTTTTCAGAAGGGAGTGGGGCAAGAGACCAGTAACCATTCTTCCAAATGCTGAACACTGTCTCTGGTAGACAAAAGAAGTATTTTTTCAAGTATTTTTCTGACCTACTGTCCTTCAGTGTCCACTGACAGAATTGCATGTTGAAAAACATTTAGTGTAAAAGAACAGCAAAGAAGACACATTGGTAAACAGCTAATAAATATATTTCTTTTTTTTTTTTTTTTTGCAAACACTTGGCAAGATTACTGAAGGCTGAAACTATAATTTGGATTTGAACAGAAATATCAGGTCAATCTACATTTTCAAGTGAGCCCTGAAGTTCCTGGTAGATCTGGCACTCTGCATTCCTGTGGTCATAAAGTACTAAAGTATACGGGATAAGCATTCCAGAGTTCTCTGAGATAAAGGATGCCACCAAGGCATCACCTTGGGTTCACAGACTAAAGCCCAAATGCTTCCCTCTTCTGGAACGACATGAGTTTTTTGAATCAGCCAACAACACTAGACATTTTAGCTGTTTGAGACAGTCATTTACTCAGATCTGTGTACCTAGGGCTTTGGAGACCAAAAAATGGGTTTCACTGCTGTTACTCTATTTTTAAACAAAATCTTAAGGCATGTATTTTTCATGTGTTAAAAACTATCATATCTCTCTAACATCCACCACTGATGAAAGTCTAAATCTGAAACTTTCCTTATCTCAACTGAGCAAAAACACATGTTCTGTAAGCTTTTGCAAAAGCACTGAAGATGAACACTAGAGGACTGTTGTGGAGTACTGCGAACAAAACCAAATTCTATCAGAAATCTGATAAATATACACCTAGTCTAATTAATCTCTCTCAAAAGACTATAATTCAGTCTTTAATAAAATTCTGGGCAGCAGAAAATGTAGACTATAGTCTTGGTAAAACTCCTCCAGTTTGATTAAAGACAAAATTAGATACATTATAAAAACATCATAGCAGTAAAAAAACTCACTTGATAATGCCTTTTGGTAAGCACAGTCCTCTGCAAAACAAGCAGTTTTTAAACCACTGAGGTCTCAACAGAAAATAGGAAAAAATTTGAAGTGTTCAAAACATTGGTATATAGCTCCTCTCACACACACAACATGCCTAAGATGTAGGCTTTCCTTCTCAGTTCAAATTCAGGTTAAGCCCAGATTTTGAACTGTAGAGAACTTAAGACAGAACTAAAACCCATCATCTAAGAAGTAGCTGTGGTCTCATGTAGCACACGGAATTATTACAGACTAAGCTACTTCATGACTGTTAATATACTACATATCAGCTGGTATCAGGAATTCAAATTTCACACCCCAATTTATTCAGGAGGAAATGCTGACTTATGAGGTTCCTAAACACACTCTCCTCAACTTCCTCCATGATTTGTCACCATATACATTTGTGCTGATGCCATTGTTTGTGTAGCTGGGTTACAAGTGAAATCATGGACACGAACCATGGAAAAACAGCCTTTGGAAGTCAGTAATTTGTTTCATACAGGTCATTTCACTAATATGATTCAAGCAGTGCCCTCTTAAACCCACTGCTGTCTCAAACTCATGGAAACCCATCACAGATCTAGAAAAGCAGCATTTCCCTGCTTTGTTTCCCCCATGTGAACTCGAAGATGCTGCACTTATAAGCATGCAGCCAAAGAAAAGCCAGCTTCCAAAAGGCATAGAATCATGGAATGGTTTAGGTAAGCCAAGCAGCAATAGCTTGAGAGCTTTTTGTCTACAGGCCAACAAGAAATCCAGCAATGTGGCTTGGAAACATTCTACTGGATCTGTCCAGTATCCAGAAATGCCAAAATACACTGAGCAGTTCAGCTGGCGTCATGGACAGAGCTTCTAAAATGCAGCAGAGGTGCCTCTGCCACAGCAACGTTACCCACACGCTCATCGGCATTTAACTCATCTATTTCCAATCAGTTAGGAAGAGATTCAGTTGGAAAGTACAGCTGAGTTCATTTAGAGGAAAATACATTATTTGAAACTTATCTAGACTGTTTCCCCTTCTTACAAATTTGGAAGGGAAAAAAAAGTGTTTCTAGAGTTAGGAATTTGTCATCTTGTTTATATAGAGCGAAACAGCCTTTTTAACCTCTGCCCCTCAAAGATGTCCCAAGGACTACAGATTCTGTGTTGCTTCTGGAGCACATCAATCATCTTAAAAGAGTATTCCACGGTATCTTTTATCACCTCCTGAATATTTCGGGATCAGATAACTCAAAAAATAAAGGTATATTCCCCTCCTCATAAGTAGAAGAAGCAAACAAAGCACATCAGGAGAGTGAAATGACTCTACCAGATAGACAAATTCCTAAATCTTAAACTCTCTTAGAAACACTTTCAAACAAATACTACCAGGATTTTTGCAGCAAAAAATCAAAGAACAGAACAGTTGTATTAAAAATCCTTAGCATGTCTGAAGTTCAGCTTGCAATTATTTGCAATCTGTTGAAAAAATCCCAAGTATTGCAAGAACAGTTGGCTGTAAATACTCCCTTTAAGCCCATGGCTCAGAATTCATTGCTCATGACTACGTCAGTTTCAAGGAGACATGACAAAGTTTTACTTCACCAAGAAACTGATCATGCTCATTTCTATAGGAAAAGAAGAATTTCTACCAGAAAGGGCATTGCTTCTTTTATGCTTTTTATCCTTGTTGACTACTAGTGGAATTAAGCCAGGTTTGCAAGTTGTCATTTGCGGGTTTCAACACCTTTCTTGTAGCAAACTTGCTGGAAATGCTGATGACAAGGACTGTGACCCTGAATTTAACTCATTTATAAAGAGAAAGCCAGGTAAGAAACAGGATGTTAAGCTTTTCATACTCTGCGTTATTTAGCAGAGACTGGTTTATTCTGAACAAAATGTTTTTATGATTTTACACAAAATTGATCAATTGTGGGAGAATGACACTATGGCAGAACATGGCTGACAGCCCTGGCCCACCACTGGGGTACAAAACCTGAGCTAAGCTACAGCAGCTCATAACAGTCGTGGATTACGTTTCTCACAGGAAATGACAATGACACTGGCAAAATTCTCCTTGTCAGATTGCCTCCCTTCCTGGTTCTCAGAATGCTGCCAAGCATCAAGGACCGAATCAGAAGCACAAATCCTTACAGAGGAGTGTTCTGTCAGAGCATTTTACCCACTGGTGTCGTATAAATAGACATAGAATCAGGTTGTGCTTCTAACACAACTTAGTGTGGATAGATAGACATTCTTTCTCTATTTTATGAGTACATAGTGCACAAACCAGACTTTTAAAGCAGTCATTTAAAATGCAAACCTTCTCCAACAAATCTACAGATGCTTCTGGGCAGTTCTGACAATAAAAACTGCTTTTAATTCTGCCAATGAGATTTTAAATGTGAATCCAACATACACAAATTTTAAAAAGAGGGGGAAAAAACCCCAAACCCCCAAAGCATTGCATTTGTTACAGAATCACAGAATCAATCAGGCTGGAAAAGACCTCTGCAGTCATCGAGTCCAACCTATGACCTAACATCACCTTGTCAACTAGACCATGGCACCAAGTGCCACATCCAGTCTTTCCTTAAACACCTCCATGGAGGGTGATTCCACCACCTCCCTGGGCAGCTCATTCTAATGTCAAATCACCCCTTCTGCGAAGAAATTCTTCCTACTGTCCAACTTTAACCTCCCCTGGTGCATTTTAAGACTGTGTCCTCTCGTCCTGTCACTGGATGCCTGGAAGAAGAGGCCGACCCAATCTGGCTGCAGCCTCCTTTCAGGGAGTTGTGGAGAGTGATAAGGTCACTCCTGAACCTCCTGTTCTCCAGGCTAAACTCCAGTTCAAATAGAAATAGCACGAAATAACATCCAAATAACAATCTCTCCTCAGAGACTGATGCTCTAAGCCCAGCAGGGCAGTGCTTGCCTATGGAGTTGAAATTTGCCAGAGCAGAGGAGCTCCAGGAGAGTGAAGCTACACACCTGCAAAGCCACCAGGACATAGCAGCAGCTGAAAACAACACACGGCAGCGCCACCCGCCTCCTCCCAGCAGGCGCCTAGCGCAAGCGACGTCCCGAATCCCTACAACTGCAAAGCCCCCACAAAGAGGGTGTCTTGAGGGGACACTGCCCTCCCGGCTGCTCAAACACACCTATCTAATGAGAAGCACCCGAACACTCCTGCCACGGCCCGGCAGCCGGCGGGGTAGCTCCGGCCGGCGGAACCGCGGCCTCGCCCGTGCCCTCCCCCCGGCCCCGAGAGACGTCCGCCCCGCCTCACCGGCCGCGCTGCCCCGCAGACGCTCGGGGACGCCCCGCAGGTCCCCGTGCAGCCCGCGGAAGATCTCGTGCAGCCGCTCCAGGTGCTCCGAGGACGCGGACC